>CM042167.1:36570247-36572747 GCA_023376005.1 Doryteuthis pealeii
ATGATGAAGAAAGATATATAATTGCGTGCAAGTTATGCGTGTGGGAAGTCGTTGTGGTTATTGTACTGGATAGTAACATCGTCTTAAGCGAGGTCAGACGCCAGTCACGCAATTACGTCCACTTTCGGATTATTACCCTTGGGAAAAGTAGGAACACCTCTTACCCCAGATGTGGGTTAAACAGTACCTATACTGTTCTTCTACAAGGATGACTTTGGCATTAAATAACCACGAAGGTTGATATGGGTAAAATATTATCACTACTCTTCTTCTACAAGGATGGCTTTGGCATTAAATAATCCACGGTGGTTGATGTGGTTAAATAGTGCCACCACTGTATAATGAATTTGACATTAAATAATTAAAACGAAGGTTGATTTGAGTAAATAGTACTACTACTATTCTACAAGGATGGATTTGGCTTTGAATAACTCACAAAGGTTGATATGCGTTAAACAGCACCACTACTGTTCTTCTAAAAGTATGGCTTTCACATTAAATAACCCACGATTATTGATATGGGTAAATAGCACCACTATTGTCCTTCTAAAAGGATGGTTTTGACATTAAATAACCCACGATGGTTGATATGGGTTAAATAGTACCACTACTCTTCTTCTGCAAGGATAGTTTTGACATTAAATAACCCACGATGGTTGATATGGATTAAATAGTACCACTACTGTTCTTCAAGGATAGCTTTGGATTTGAATAACTCACCAAGGCTGATATGGGTTAAACAGCAACACTAATGTTCTTCTACAATGATGGCTTTGGCATTAAATGACCCATGAAGGTTGATCCAGGTTAAATAGTACCACTACTGTTCTTCAAGGATAGCTTTGGCTTTAAATAACCCCCGAAGGTTGATATGGTTTAAACAGCATCACTACTGTTCTACAAGTATTGCTTTGGCATTAAATAACCCACGATGGTTGATATGCCTTAATGGTGATGATGATGAAATCTAAAAAAATATAGAGAACTATAGAAGGTTTCAGTTGATCTTTTTGGAGGAAGGCGGGCGGAATACTCAAAGCTTGGAACTAAAACGAATTCCCATTTATTTGTAGCGTGTAAACATTTGGAAATAAAAAAAAGAAGAAGAAATCTCCATCTTATTCAAGAGCTTTTTTGAGAAATCGCGTTTTATACAAATACGTTGGCTTCGTAGGCTCAGGGCGGGAAAATTGTTGAATGGTTATTTCAATTTTGATTTGCATTTACAAATCCCAATAGAAAAAACTGTTCATCTCGTCAATGGCGGATGCTTGCTATTTGATAGTCGTGTTTACAAAGTCTCGTTTGAAACGAGAATTGGGACTAGGTCCCATGAACATATTAAAACGCTGTTCTTTTCGAGGAGCTTTGAAAGAAAAGAAAAAGAAAGAAAAAAAATGATTTACGAGCATGACTTTCTAAAGGACTCTGTTTACAACTTTAAAATTATCTTTAAAAATAAATCATATATCAATATATGTAGGAGGCTCGTGGCGCTATGGTTATTGACGTAGGATATGGACTCGTCGACCTGAGTTCAAATCCTAGAAGAGACTCTCTCTCTCTCTCTCTCGCTCTCTCGCTCTCTAGGTATGGGTAAATTGTATGATTGACAGGGCTTTTTAACCAGTCTAGAGGAAGGAAAACTAAAATTATCTTTAAAAATAAATCATATATCAATATATGCAGGCTTGTGGCTCAATGGTTATTGACGCAGGATATGGACTCGTCGACCTGAGTTCAAATCCTGGAAGAGACTCTCTCTCTCTCTCTCTCTTCCTCTCGCTATCACTCTCGCTCTCTAGGTATGGGTAAATTGTATGATTGACAGGACTTTTTAACCAGTCTAGAGAAAGGAAAACTTTGCATTTAAACCCGTTAAACTCCGCTTATGAAGTTGACATTGTGTCACCTCCTGCTCACGCAGATGGGTTGATATATATATATATATATATATATATATATATATATATATATATATATATATATATATATATATATGTGGGGGGTTGGGTGTGTGTGTGTGTGTAAAATGAAAATGGAAGGGAATCCGACAGTATGTTGAAAAAAGAAATAAAGGAAAGAAATTATAGAATGGATGAAATATATTTTAATCAGTTTTACTTACACGTGTTTCGTTCAGGAGTTTATCCATGTGTACATTATTCAAACTATTATTATTTTTAAATAACCAAATGAAATGAAATAATAATAATAGAAAAAAATGTGGAAATGTTCCGCACACAAAGAAAATTCGACCTTCCTCAGCGTAAATCCTTATTTTTGAAAATGAAATTCTCCGCTTTCCAACAAATTTAATTTCAACAGTGTTAAGTTTTGTTTTGTTTGGTTTGGTTCGGTATATCATCCTCAGTGGGTCATTTAATGCCGATAAAGTTTTGAAATAGATTCATTCTTAATGATTTTTTAAATACATTTTTCTATTTAACCCATAGATGGGACCCTAACTGGTACTACCACTCCGGGTCAGAGTGGACCA
>CM042167.1:36577747-36590247 GCA_023376005.1 Doryteuthis pealeii
AGGGTAGGGATAAGGCGGGAATTGCAAGGAAAGCGCGGGAAACGTTGGATAAACGCGTGAGCGGATGTAGGGGGGAAGGAGTTGGGCGTTGGCTGTCGGGTGGCGTAGGGGGTTGTGGCGGTAGTGGTGGGGTGGTTCGATGAGAATTTCCAAAATAGACGCAGATAACACAAACGTAGAAGAGGAGAAGAGTGCGACGCCGTTATGTTATTTAGAGAATGCCTGGTTGAACCAAACGAACGGTTTGCTAAGCGGCTGACCACCCCCCGGGGTTAGTAAGTTCGATTTACGCTCCATGCTCTCCCCCTCGGGGGTGGTATTCGTAAATACCTATAAGCTTACTTAACATACTGTCACCAATCTATACTAAACTAGTTATGTAAGTGAGAAAAATGAAAGTGAATCCGACAATTATGTTGAAAGAAAAATGGAAAGAAAATGTTTTATGGATAACAATTATTCATTCAAATGCCGACACGTGTTTCGGCCAAGAGTTTGTCTTTGTATACATTGTATCCTTTTTAGGTTATTTCCTATAAGTCTAACAGGATCAACGGGGAACCACTCTTGACTGATAAATTATTTATTTATTTTCCCATTAAACTAACCCTAAACCCTAACCCCAACCATAAACCCTAACCCTAACCCTAACCCTAACCCTGTTTTCTTTTTTTCCTAGTAGATCAATAAATAAATAAATAATTTATCAATCAAGAGTGGTTCCCCTTTGATCATGTTAGACTTATAGGAAATATCCCCATTTTAGTATTATTTTAAATACAAAATAATAATAATCTATTGATAATGGAGATTCGCTTCCGGTTTTTTGTCTGTAACAAAAATTACGTCACTGCTTACGTCACATTACCCAAAATCCTCATAACATAGAATAAATACAGTCAAAATTTGAACATGCAACATTAGACAGTCCTCATTGTTTTTTAAAACAAGTTTTAATAAATACATGACTGGTAGTATATATATATATATAGTTTGTTTTATTTTAATACATATTTAAAGTTTACATTTCAAATTGTTTTATTTTTTAATCCTTTAATGAATTTGATGATTTTACTTACTTAGGGTACAAACTCGCGGACATTGAATTTTTTACTCCCACCCCTCAGGCATTATGGTTCAAAAATCTATTTTTACATCGCCAGAGGGTGTTTTTTATTTTGTACTAGTAATAATAATAGAGGAAAAATAAAAGTTAATATACAAAAAGTGGTTTTCTTCGGGGCAATATATTTTGATATTTGAAAATAAAATCGCGTGAATACACCAGTGTGAATAAATTAGTTATTTGTATCATTTTGATTTTTCGAATTGTTATCGTCATCTTTTTTGTGATTTATAAAAACACTACATTTTGACCGTTGTCCCCGCCGGCCTTCTTCGGATATCCCTTGTCTATCGGATTCAACTTGGAAATCAATTTTAATAGTTTTCCTTATTATGTTGCCCGGTGTTAGTGAATTACGATCCATGCTGAGGTGCTATTGTAAAATAATTAGGGATATTAAACAATTATTTTACTAGTTTGTAATTTATGATTAAGTATCACGAATTAAGAAGCTCTATAGGGGACTTTACATGTCAAAAGTCACCCTGATACAACATCATGAAGCTAAAAGGTCCATAAGAAAGCAACGGCAAAAAGCATCGGAACATCATCATCTACGGGGACAACCTACAAATGCAAAATCTGTGGTCGAGAATGTTTCTCAAACATAGGACTTCATAGTCACAGGAGGCGCTGCAACTTCAGGGGCACACAAAAACTTTTATCATAGTCTTTCGAGACTGAATTGCCAATGAATCACGTCTCTTCACTCTGAGTGAGAGGGGACCTGGGAGTATTAGCGATGAAGGGATACTCCACACTCTCAGAGCTCCAGACTGGGAACTTCACCATTAGATGGAGTTTAACGTCATACCCAGGACACTAAAACCTCAGCCATCGCCTTCTAGCACATATATGGCAAAAAATGGAAGCGCATGGTGTAATGGTTAGAGTCGTAGGAATTGAACACGTCGGCCCGAGTTCAATTCCTCGACAAAGCTGTTTGCATTTCACATAGCGCTAATACCCTTGGGAAAGGTATGAATCCAATTCTCCCTCCAGCTATGGGTAAATAGTAGGGCAGACTGGGCTATTTAACCATGGCTAGGTAACCAGTCTAGGAAAAGGAAAACTCTGAATTCAAACCTGTTAAACTCTGCTTAAGAAATTGACCTTGTGTCACATCCTGCTCGGTCGGAACAATCATATAGGAACTATTGCTCGGTAGAAGCAGCCGATTGATCGGAGGTGACCACCCAGGACCAAATATTCAATATTTAAAAAAATCTAAACTCATTTTCTTTAAACAATTTCTTTAAACATATTTTTGATCTCCTTAATCCACTGATGAGACCCTAAAAATTCCTACCACTCCGAGGCAGAGTGGACCTGGGAGTAACGGTGATGATGGGATACTCCACACATCCAGAGCTTCAGAACTGGAACTTCACCATTAAATGGAGTTTAACGTCATACACAGGATACTAAGACCCTTAGCCACACCCTTCAAGTACCTAAAAAACATAGGCGGCTTGCCATAAAGGCAATAGGGCCGGGACAATCGTATAGAAACTATGACTCAGCGGGACCAGCTGATTGATCAGAGGTGGCCTCTCTAGAAAGTGATTCATGCCATAGACTGCTCAGCCAGCAGGATTCCATCCTTAAGTATCACGGTTCATGATTCACGGCCCAAAGGTGGCCCAATTGGTGAATTGTACCCCTCTGTCTGTGTATTCTAAAGTCTAAGCCGACAGGTCGGCCACTGTATCATAGATTTATTACTAATAGCTCTGAGTACTTTTATATGAGGAAGCGTTCATAGGGGTTGGCTTTGATGTTACTTTTAAAGCTGACAAACATATTACCTCTGTTATATCGAGTGTAAATATAATGATTCGCTGAATGATTAGAAATGTAATCTCAATATATATATATATATATGTAGTATATTAAGAAAGATTGAAAAAAAACACAGGTTTATATGAGTTAAGTGGTGAGTTTATTAGCCGACACTGCAGCGTTTCGATCTATTAATTAGATCATCTTCAGGGCATTTGTTGGTATATGGAAGGTAATAAGAATTTTTTTATCACAGAATAACGAGAAAAGCGAGTGATAGTCCTTGTTTATCAGTCTGTTTAAAATTTGAAGTGTGAAAAAAAAGAACGCTAATTGGTGATTAGCTTATTAAACGAATTATTTTAAAAGGAAATGAAACAAAATGTAGGAACTAAAGAGCCCTTTCGACCGGTTCATTTTCATAAGTTCTACAACCGGTAGATCGTTTAATAGAAAAAAATGTATAAATTGGCTAAAAGGGGATAGAACAATATCAAGGTTGGAGCAACAAGAAGGGGACAACATTAATCTCTTCACGTTACTCCAATTTAGAAACAATATCTCCAGGGAATATTTTAGACGCCTACACAAGAACGGCCAGGGAAAGAATATTGCAACTACCTCGAGGAAATGGAGATGGTGGTTTGACCTAGCCTTGTGTAGTACGGAAAATTGCTGATCATTTTTTCATATCGAATATTAAGTAGCCCGAGGAAAGAATAAATGTTTCATAAATAAAGCAAAAAAACAAACAAAAAACTATCATTTTCAATGACAAAATGTTATACTTCACATGAATATCACAGGAAAGCAATGTGAAATAATGTTATATACTGGGGTTTTCACCGTACCAAATCTATATAATGTTGTATACCCTTCTTACTTCTTACTCCGGTCGTCTTTTCTTCTGGCCGGCTTTGGTTCTATCTTCTAACATCTTGGTCTGGTATATCTTCTAAGGTCTGGTCTTCTATTGAGGATTCCGGGTCTGGTTTCTGTTAGGGATCACTCCTTATCAGAAGCCCTGTGTTATTGTTAGTTTTTAGGTAATAAACACAAGACTTCGATTTACGTTGATGTTACTTTATTTGTAAATCCCCAACCCAGACAATCTGCGCAGTGAGACTCTTATAAGCTCGGCTCCTAACTTCCAACTCTTTAAACTTACTATATCCTTAAACCGGAAGAGGGCCTTCTATGGGGGTCCGGTTCTCACGATTTATCCCCGGAAAGCAAGGTCAGAGTGAGGTCAAGCGCCGTCACTCACCCTCAAGGCCATCAGTTGCACTAGTCGCCATTATGATTTCTACAATACCTTATAAAAGCATTAGGGTCCAATAATTATGTAACAATAAAATAGAAACTATAAACAGACATGGTATTTTTTTCTAGAAAGGTTTATGGATACACATGTTAGTATTTCAGTATTTTCAAGTTATTTCCTAATTGGTGAGCTTTCTTTGTGTGCATCTCTATTTTACGATTCTTTTTGTGTTGGTTATTTCATCGGTTAAATTACATACATGTTCGGTACAGTTTAGCAACAGGTCAAGAGTACTAAATGAACTAAATGAACAAACAACATCCGGGTTTTCACAGGCGATGGACTCGACCATTGGTGATCACCTGTGCAGTTTAAATATACCACTAATATTAACCAAAACAAATTACTGAGACACACACACACACACACACACACACACATATATATATATATATTAATATATATTATATATATATATATATATATATATATATATTGGGTATTCTATCTCTCTATACACCAACATACCCAACAAAAAATCCCTTAACCTCCTCACCACACACCTACGGAAAATCAAATTCAAATCCACCGTACCCATCAACTCCATAATCGGAATCGACAAACACATCACCAACCTAACATATTTTAAATTCAACAACAAATATTACCGACAAAAATCCGGGCTTCCTATAGGCCACCCACTCAGCGGTGTACTAGCCTGCCTATTCCTTAAATTCTTAGAATCAGGCCCCTTCAAATATAGAATACCCAACAACTACATATATTTTAGATACATAGATGACACACACACACACACACACATATATATATATATATATATATATATATAAACTTCCTTCTCTTCTCTTAATATAAAACATCAAAATTTCTTGTCATGACATCTCTCCCCTACCTCTTACCAATATATACACACACACACATATACACACAACCTTGAATTTTACTTCCGCTGTCGTTTATCGCAACATAAAAAATTTATACACACACACACACAACCACATACCTAAAAAAATGCACAATGTTTCCATTCAATACACACACTTACAGCGCCACATACTCACGCCATAAAATAGAATACTTGATGTCATATTTCAAAACCGTCTACTTTTTCAAACTTAAAAAAAATTTTAAACAGACTGAATGACAAGGATTACCACTCGCTTTTCTCATTATTCTGTGATAAGTAATTTCTTATCTTATGCCCTGAAGATGATCTAATTAATAGATCGAAACACTGCAGCATCGGCCAATAAACTCACCACTTAACCCATTTAAACCTGTTTTTTTTTCATTTTTCTTGATATACCACATACCGTCGGATTCACTCCCTTTCTTCACACATATATATATATATAACTTAAGAATTTACACGTTCACGTACTGTATTTCATCAATTAAATTATTCAAATTAAAACATTATTTTAATACGGGTCAGGACTTTGTACGTGATCTGAAATGTATCTTCTTAAAATCAAATTCTATCAAGATTGCCGATGATTTTATTTTATTTGTTTAAATTTAATATTTCGTTATTTTTTTTATTTTTCATTTTATTAAAACTTTCTTCCTCTGGCGTCGAATATTAATGTAAGATTTTAAATCGTCTTTTTTTTTGTTTCAAAATAATGTACTTTTAATATTGATTTGATGCGAAAGTCTCCATCAGTTTTGAGAAAGGGATAAATTCCTACACCTGCTGCAATGTATAAGAAAAAATAATAATAATGAAATTTATTGTGTACAGTGCTCAGGTGCACCACAACTCATCAAAGTCTCATGTCTAGTATACATAATAATGTATTAGTGTCCGGATCATGAACAGTTTACAGTAATTATATATATGTATGTGTGCTTGTGCGTGTGTATGTGTGTGTAGAGGGGTATCAGTTACAGTGTTGGTGGACTACAGGAAGTATGGAGGCTTTGAAAGATGCATTGTTTCGGCAGCTTACATGGGACGCGGGCAGCTTATTCCGTGCCTCGGCAATTCTGAGCGTGAAAAAATGTTTCCAAAAGTCACGTGAGCAATGCTGTTTTCTGTAAAAAAAAATTGTGTTTAAAAAATGGAGATCAAAAAGGTGCTCAAGGATGCTGTTGTTAAGATGATTGATGACCTTATGAGCGTTTACCAGGTCAGTTGCCAGATGCCGAAGTTTCCATTTCCAGGACAAGCAAGACGTTCAGAATATGTAGTCAAGAGTAAGACAGTAAAGAAAGTAAAGTCGCCTGGGCAGCCTAATGTCGGTATCAGCCAGAGAGCGAGAAAGTCTATCCCCTTTTCACTAGCGCTAGACCAAGGAGATTATTTTAGCTTCTGAGGTGGAGCGTCACACCTACCATCAGCTCCTCACTTTACTGCACAGATTTCTGTGCTACTCATACGCTGAGTTGGCGAGAGCCGGAATCGAATCAGGAACCTTGCGATTCCTAGCAGAATGCTCTACCACCTGGGCTAGAGTTCTACAGAATGGCGTTCCAGATACAAAATTGCCGCCACGCTTAAGATAATAGGTGGTAACAGGATGCGAACCAAGATATTTGAGTTGAAATCATGCCCCGAAATGGTCAGTCAACATTAGTATGTTCATGTGTAGTAATCATAGAGGAATATCGCTTAAAAGTCCAAGGGGTTGATATATATATATATATATATATATATATATATATAATATATATATATATATATATATTATATACTGTAGTGTGAGATGGTCACTAATAGCTTTTGCTGGAATGGTGTACCAAAGGCAGTATTAATTGGTAGAGTGCTCAATATAAAATAGAGCTGTTATATAATATAATAAGATAAATATATAGGTTTTACATATCTATTTATTGGGTGACAAAGGAACATTCACAACCATATTGGTTTCATGCGATGCATTCATCAGGTGAAGATGTTTCAAATGTGAGGAAAATCGAAAAAATTTCAAAAAATTCAATAGACATGGGATGCGTATGATTGGATAAAATGATGTGTGTATGTATGTGAAGGTGGATTGAATGTATGAGAGTGTTTATGGGCAGTATAAAGGTTGCGTACGCGTAGTGACTGGTCACACACATAATACGTTGATCTGTTAGTGTGCGGTATTTTAATAGTGCTTACGTGCGAGCGCTCGTGTCTATACATGTATGTGTGTGTGTGCATGTTTTCTTTCTATCTGATGCGTAGGCCGTGTATGATGTATACGGACGGGTCGTGATAGTTGGGGAGTGGGGTTGGATAATATTAATTTTAAGGTTGTAAATGTTGTATATTATGGGTGGGTGGGTGATGGGGCTTTGGACTGCGGTGTTGTCTATTACGAGGTGTTGCGTTGACAACCGGACGTGGTTGCACGTGTTACATATACTCGCGACATATACACGCATACAAAATAATATTCATACATATTTATATGCACACACATGTCACTATATTTGCTGGGTAAGCCTTACATATACATACTGAAGCGCATACGCATACTACTATGGGCTCCACGTGTACATATATACGCACATACGCATACATGTACACACAGACAGACACGCATATACGTACTCATACAAATTCGTGCACATACACTCACACGCTCACGTACAGACACACACACATATACATGCATACATATATACACGCGCGCATATACGTAGGAACATACATACGCATATGTGCACAAAGACACATGCATGCATGCACACAGATGTACGCATATACGCGCGCATGCACACGCTCATACATGCATGCACGCACACACACACATATGCACATACGCGCGCATGTACACGACCATGCATGCACGTACACACATACACACACACGTACGCATACACACGTACACGCGTGTGCGCACACACATTCAGTCGCATGTATACACGTCAGCACGCATGCACCTGCACACACCCATACACACACACACATATATATATATATATATATATATATATATACATATATACACACATATACGTATATAAACATATACATACACTCACATACATATATATATATATACGTACACATACACCCCCATACACACACACACATGCACTCATATACACACATATGCGCTCGCACACATCCACGCATATTTAATGCCTACACCGAAAAAAATGATATAATTGATGATATAATTGATATATATATATATATATATATATATACATATATATATATATATATTATTTAATGCCTACACCGAAAAAAATGTTGATATGGAATTGGACAAACCAAAACCTCAGACCACCATAATTTAGGAATTCACACATATACATAAACGCACACAAAATAAAAAATTTAAAAAATCATCATAAAAACACGAGACTCAATGACGACATATAGGAACGCCGGTGAATGAAGAAAGCAAAAGCAAGAACGAATAACGGATCACGTTCACACGAGGCACAAGTTAAAAAACTGTCCAATTTTTTCAAAAAGTCAACGTCTCTGATGATGGATAAAAATCTGAAACCATGGGTAAGACGAACTCTGTATTGGTAACTTAACTAAATATATATATATATATATATATATAATATATATATATATATATATATACCAACCCCTCCATACGAGCAGGATGTGACACAAGGTCAATTTCTCAAGCGGTGTTTAACAGGTTTGAATTCAGAGTTTTCCTTTTCCTAGACCAAGGTCAAAGAGCCTAGTCTGCCCTACTATTTACCCATAGTTAGAGGGAGAGTAGGATTCATACCTTTCCCAAGGGTATTAGCGCTAAGTAAAATGCAGGATTAGAACTCGGGGTGACGAGTCCATTTTCCACGACTTTAACGATTACACCACGCGCTGATATATATGATAAATAAGTAGACATGATTATAATAGGACATTTACAAAATGCATCAAAGTTTGGCGTTAAGTAACCTGTATGTATTACATCTATTACTTGCCACGGTTCTCCTACTTGACTTTAGGGTACACGAAATGTAATCATATCCCGTTTTTGCCAATAGCAACGAGGTGGTGTGGTCAGTAGTACATATAAAAACAAATGTGACAGAATCAAATTACAGAAGTAGCACTGCACCAGTATTTTAGTTGAAACAGTGGTCCGAAATAGGGAAGGCTATGCGTTTTTGATTGAAAACTATTTTTAAAATAAGGTGAAAATATCGAGTTTACAAAAAGAATTTCCAAATCTATCAAGAATGAATAAAACAAAACGTCTTCGGCATAATATAACCCAACCATTGTTGACATGCCGTAAGATCCGATCAACCAACCAACTTTTTTACTCCTTCTCGTTCCTTGTTCAACGAGGAGGCGCCAGATCGCACAGTTTTTTGCACAAGCCTCCCATGTGTTGGTGTTGATATGGCATGTCTTCATGTCCCTCTTGCAGACATCTTTAAGGCGCAGGCGTGGTCTCTCTACACACACACACACACACACACACACACATATATATATATATATATATATATATATATATATATATATACGTGTATGTCTATGTGTCTGTGTGTAGCTCTGTATTTATGTGTCTGTGCCTTTGTGGGTTTTTTAAAAATTATTTTTTTTTAGTCTTTTCTAGTAGTGACACGTTTTGAATTCAGAATGTATCTACCCCTAGACTGGTTACCTACGGTTAAAGAGCCCAGTCTGCCATACTATTTACCCATAGCTGGGGGGAGAATAGTTCGATTCATACCTTTCTCAAGGGTACAGGAATTGAACTCGGGTCGAAGTGTCCATTTCCTGCAACACTAACCAGTACACAACCGCACTACCCCCGTATGTGAAACAGTTCCCCACCACCCCTTCTTTCGACACACAGGTGTGAAGGAGGCGTGTCGATAACTACACCCCACCCCTAAACAGGAAGGTACCAACGATTCCTACTTGTACCTCTTCCTCCTTCTATTTTGATACCGATCGCTATCTTTGATCATAATGGCCATTGGCATCTGTCGACAATAAATTAACCCGTTCATTGTTCGGTCGTCTCTTCTTGCATTGTCCGATCCTGACTGGCTTTTCAGCCGGCTTCGGAAGACCATTGTCTGCCGGCCAGAATCTTGACATCTCAGTCCACACACAATCACCTTAGTTGGCGGCCGTCTCATGAAGCCACGAATAATTTTGCCGCGTTGTCCGCGAATTTGACTTGAAGCGGGTAGCCTCCTGGTTAGTTCCATCATTCGGTACAAATAGCTACATTGTGTGAACGGTTCTCTTAGTGAATGAATAGCTGATTTAGGAGACTAATTTTAAAACGAAATAATATATCCAGATATAAATTCAGTTGTATTTGACCATGATATATCAATATGTATATATCTATCAATATATATATATATATATATATATATATATATATATATATATATATATGAGAATTTTTGTTTAACTTTAAAATATGTCTATTTCGTGCCAAAAATGTTGTATGGATAAAAGTTATTTATTGATGTGCCGACACATGTTTCAGCGAAAGGTTTGTTCTTGTATACATTTTATTCTATTAATATTATTTTAAGTACAAAATGAAATAATAATAATAATAATAATAATAATAATAATAATAGTTGTTGTGTCTAGCCACACTGAAGAGACGTGAAACGTCGAAACACGGTGTCCTAGGATGACTCATTTTATATATATATATATATATATATATATAATATGATACATATAAATTGGTCATGAATGTAATACACACCCTTTCAGAATTGTTGTTTGCTAAAAATCAGTTTTGGTTTGGTCTGGTTTTGTATTACGGCATATCAACCTCAGTGGGTCATTTAATGCCGATAAAGTTCTGAAATAAATCAATTCTTAATGGATAATACAATTTCATTTATAAACTCATGTGTTCTATTTAACCCATAGATGGGACCCTAACAGGTACTACCACTTCGGGTCAGAGTGGACCTGGGAGCAATGGTGATGAAGGGGTACTCCACATTCACCAAACCTCCAAAACTGGAACCTCACCATCAGATAGAGTTTAACGTCATTCCCAGGACATGAAGACCCTCAACCACCGCCTTCTAGCACCCATATGATAAAAAGGGGTTGGGGCTTGCCATAAGGGCAATAGGATTGGGAAAATCATATATATATTTACCAACCCCTCCGCACGAGTAGGATGTGACACAAGGTCAATTTCTTAAGCGGAGTTCAACGGGTTTGAATTCAGAGGTTTCCTTCTCCTAGACCGGTTGCCTAACCAAGGTTAAAGTGCCCAGTCTGCCCTACTATTTTTCCATAGCTGGAGGGAGAGTAGGATTCATACCTTTCCCAAGGGTATTAGCGCAAAGTGAAATGCAATTATCACATCCAGGATTTGAACTCGGGGCGACGAGTCCATTTCCCATGACTTTAACCATTACACCAAGTTGGGACAATCATACAGGTGCTAGGGCTTGACGTTAAAAATCAGTTACACCTGACTAGAAACGTGTCACGTGCTCTTTGACAATTGTTTTTGTTTAAAATTTTAAATATTCTCTTTTCTTTAAAAGTCGTATGGGAATTAATCGCATCATATATATCATATATATGTAAACAAGAAAAATGGAAGTGAATCCGACAAATATTACATTCATTTTCATCGGTTTCACATCTGATGATAATTTTTATCGATACAACATTTTATTTCCATTTATCTTTCAATAGATATAATATATATGCATATATATTTGAGTTACAGTTTCTCGCCGATGCGAATTTCAGATCAACATCAGTATATAGAAAGATACATAGAATGATATAATTAAATAATATCGACAAGCAAAATCGTATATATATATATATATATATATATTATATATTATATATATAGTGTTGTGTGTGTGTGTGTGGGTGGTGTGTGTGTGTGATATATCTATATATATATGTGTGTTAGAGGAATATATATGTATTATATATATATATATATATATATATATATATATATATATATATATATATATATATATATATACCTGTGCGTGTGTGTGTGTGCGTGAATATATATGTAATATATATGTATATATATGTGTGGAGGGAATATATATGTATATATATATATACGTGTGCGTGTGGTGGGTGGGTGTGTGCGCGCGCGCGTGTGTGTGTGCGTGTGTGTATGTGTGTGTGTGTAAATTGAAAAATGGAAATTAATCCGTCAAAATGTGGGAAAGATAAATAAATAAAGGAAAGAAAATGTTGAATGGATAAACCGGTTGAAATGAAATGCCAACACGTGTTTCGGTTGAAAGTTTGTGTATGTTAGGTATACCCAAAATTGAACTAAAATGCGTTTTTGACAAAATGACTTTAGCCCCCCCCCTACAGAAAATAATTTACCAAATATCAGGGAA
>CM042167.1:36592747-36597747 GCA_023376005.1 Doryteuthis pealeii
TATTCTGACCAATAAACAAAGAGCGCTTACTTGGATTAAATATTATCAATCTATAAGGTCTTCTTTCCCTCCTCTTTTAGGAGGAAAGAAAAGAAATTGTTATTTTCTTTTATTTTTATTTTCCTACTCATCACATTTACCTGTTTTAATCGATTATCCTCGATATTTACGTCTGTTGAGCGAGGATCGAAACTAGTTAGCTAGCAACTATTGTAAAAAATATATATTTTTTATACAATTAATCTTTTAGTGGGGCTTTTTAAAGCACTAATAATAATAACAATAATAAAATAATATAATAATAATAATAATATATATATATATATATATATATATATATATATATATATATATATATATATATATATATATATATATATATATATATATTCATACATACAGGATGTTCGGGATAAACTTTACAGTTTCACAAGGAAAAGGTGCTTGGTAACTACAATATTGAATTGTAAAAAAAAATTAACAGGCACGGAAATTCCACTACTGTCAACAAGTTTCACTCAAAATAACTGCAATTAGCGTCGATCACAGCATCAATCCTGCTCCGTAACTTGGTGCCAACTGATGTTACAGTTTCCTTGGGAAGAGTCTCAAAAACTACCTTAATTCTGTCGAATAATTGGGCTTTTGTAGTACTGGCACGACGATTGGTGACTTTCTTTACAGCGCCACATACATAATAATCCATAGGGGTTAATATCTGGGGGAGGCCAAATATTGGGACTGGTGTAGTCGTAAAAATTTGCAGAGAACCATTTTTAACTTTTTGTAGAGTTGTGGCAGAGGTCCGAATCCTGTTGCCATACATATGGCCTACCATTGGCTACCCTTGGTATCCAGGGCTTGACTACAGTGTTTAGCAACTCCACGTAGGCAGCTGAGGGTCCTCCAACATTTTTCTGCTGTACGAACGTAATCTGATCGTCTGTTATGTTGCTTTCTTCTAGCCACAGCTTCGTACTCAGCATTGCAATTCTTCAGTTCATGCCTGATTGATTTTATAGTGTTTACGGAGCATTGGGCAGCAACCAATGGCCGGCGCCATCATGATACAAGTTATTCTCTTCCATGATTCATGGGTCATCATGTATATCAATGAAGAAGGGTCCAAGCTTTTATATGATGCGTAAGTAAGTAAGTAAAGTCGTCGTAGTGGTTTAAAGTCGGTATCAGCCAATCAGCGAGGGAGCGCCACACCTACCACCAACTCCTAACTTTACCGCACAAATCCCTGTGTTACTCATACGCTGAGGTGGTGAGGACCGGCATCGAACTAGGAACCTTGTGGTTTTTAGCCAAACGCTCTACCGACTGAGCTAACCCCAATACCTCCAACATACAGAGAAAAATTACCAAATATAAGTATGTCAAATTCATCGCGGACACCCTAATATATATATATATATATATATATATATATATATATATATATATATATATATATATATATATGATGGACTCTCTCGTCGATCGACGTATGAGTGTTCATACAATGAACATCCACACAGTGATTTGTTTATAGTGGTGAAGGCTTTTGTTGGACCATCCACACTTTTGGTACAGTCGATAGGAAAGAATTGGTGCATCAAGGGTTGCCACAAACCCAATCAACAACCGACCTCAGGAATTTCTTAATTCAGAGTTATCCCTCCCCTAGACTGGTTACCTACCCAAGGCTGAAGGGCCCAGTCCGCCCAACTATTTAACCCATAGCTGGAGGGAGAATATATGGATTCATACCTTTCCCAAGGGTATTAGCGCTATGTGAAATGCCAACAGCTTCGTCTAGGAATTGAACTCGAATCGACGATATATATATATGTATACGAAGAACATACAATAAATGAGGTGAATTTCACTTCGTTGAAAATAGAAGCGCTATTTACTGGTAAATATCTTTCAAAGAAATCAATAGTTATGGGTCCATATCACAAGACATGTATGTATAGATATAAATAATAGAATAACTAAATAATAGAAAAACTACAAAAAAATTTAGTATACAAAGACGTCTGAGTTAAAAAAAAAAGGATTTACTCTGACGAAGGCTGTTATTTCTTTCTATACTAAAAAGAATTGTAGTTTTTTTATTATTGTTATTTTATTTTATTTTGTATTTAAAATAATAATAATAATAATAGATAGAATACATGTATACATGAATAAACTCCTGGCCAAACACACATGTCAGTAAAATAAAATAAAATAAAATAAATCCTATTTTATCCATTCAACCATTTTCTTACCTTTATTTTTCATTTTAACATAGATATAGATATACATAATGTGTAAATAAATGGAAATTAATCCGACAGAATGAATTTAACATTTGGAAAAAACAATTGGTAATTATTATCTGCTGACAGAATCTGTTTCGACGCCTTAGTAGAAGGGTCATCATCAACGAGCAAAAAAAATTTTTTACGAAAGAAAGAAAGGATGAAAAACCGTTGGAAGAGAATAGGGGGTACAAACACACGCTGGAATGCTTGAATTTTTTTAAAATGCGCATACTGTTTCAAGCATTCCAGCGTGTGTTTGTACCCCCTATTCTCTTCCAACGGTTTTTCATCCTTTCTTTCTTTCGTAAAAAATTTTTTTGCTCGTTGATGATGACCCTTCTACTAAGGCGTCGAAACAGATTCTGTCAGCAGATAATAATTACCAATTGTTTTTTCAAAATGTTAAATTCATAGATATACATACGTGCAGACATCAATGTGTGTAAGATGTTGAATGAATTCAGTAACATCTGGCCATTTGTTCCATCCAGATGTGATCTTAAATTTATTCAACATCTATTCCGCGTCTGTTCACATCTGTTCCATCGTAATTCCGTCAAATGAATGGATGCCATCTGGATAGAAAGATGTTAACTGATATGGAACATATGCGGAACAGATGTGGACGCGAAATAGATGTTGAATAGATTTAGTATACATATATAAAAGTTAATTTGTGTGTATGCATGTCCGGAGAAAACAACAAAAATAAAACGATTAACAACAAAATAAATACACATTCACTATCACCAGATCTTGATTTTTGAGCAAAAATAATGACGATTTGATTTATATTCGCGGGATAATCGAAAAATAAATTTAAATAGTAACAGCATGGAATTTTTTTTTTTTGCATTTAATATTTT
This sequence comes from Doryteuthis pealeii, assembly GCA_023376005.1. Taxonomy (NCBI): domain Eukaryota; kingdom Metazoa; phylum Mollusca; class Cephalopoda; order Myopsida; family Loliginidae; genus Doryteuthis; species Doryteuthis pealeii. The sequence goes on from CM042167.1 coordinate 36,595,914, forward strand.
AAATAGAAAATTAACTTTTCTTTTCAGGGTATCTAGATCAACGCAATATCATCTTTTTTTGTAGGAAATGTAATGGGTCATCCTGCGAGGATCCAACTCGCAATTCAACAATAATGGATCTGCAAGACTACATTTTTTCAAACCACCCCACCGCTACCCAAGTGATGCCTGGTAGCCGCTTCTAGTTATCATATATGATTGAATAGGAATAATACATAACCGTTAGAAGTCTGAGCCTCGCACGACCGGAGGTTCTTTTACCTTGGAATCAGTTATTTATCGGGTTACAAGTTTTAAATACAGGAAACAGGAAAGAAGCCAATTATAGTCTTATCATAATGGAGATTGTGTGTTTATCTGTCTTTAACCGAAACTATATCAGTACCAAAGTCACGATTCCCTTAGTTATTTACATCACATTCTCCATGATTTTATTTTTATCCAAACCTCACCGATTAATAAAATTGCTTTACATTATTAATACTTTTAGCCTTATCTACATACTAGATATTTACCACGTACCCCACGTGTATGGGTTAGGTACAAGGCCCTATTAATATGAGCCCCTCCCCACGAGCCGAGACTCATGGATGGCGGGTGCACAAAAAATGTGTTGATACCGTCAGCATTCCCACTCAAGGATGGTGCCTCAGGCACTGGGCAATAAAACCAGCCCTGCTCCTTTAAATCAATGGGACAGGTATTGCCTGGAGGGAAGGCCCCTGGGATGAACTAAGTTAGCTTGTAAGGTCGAAACCGGAGTTAGGGCAATGTGCCCCTCATCCCACTTATGAGGGCGTGACACAAGGACATTTTCATGTGGGCCCACCCTCAAGCTGAAACTCATTGCTGGTAGGCACAAAAATGCGTTGATCCCCTCAAGGAGGTGCCTCAGGCACTGGGCAATAAACCCAGTCCTGCCCCTTTAAATCAAGGGGAAAGGTGTTGCCGGGGGGCGGTTCTCTAGGATCAACGATTATACTCCTCTCTGTTTCAAATCTTTTCATCTGCATTATTTTTCACTAGTCTTTCTAATTTAATATAGTATTTTATTACATTTAAGACTTAAATACCTGCACTCAGAGGGTGCATACATTTGCTATATATACAACCGATTAAATCGATGAAAAATGAGTATTAAAAATGTTTAAAAGTTGAGTTTGAAAAAGAAACAAAAATAATGAATAACCAATAAGAATGAGTAAAACAAAATATCTTCGGCACAAAATAACCCTGCAGAAATGGCGTGCCGTAAAATCTAACCATCTAACTGTTATACCACAACATGTCCTCAACGCTAATCTACACAGTACAAAGATGTGTCTCAGATCTAATAACATTATTTTTAGACCAACACGTTGCTGTGTCGTAAATTGATATATCCGGGTAAGGGATATATTAATAGAAGTAGTAGTGTGGTACACTCGAACAGGTAAGTAGGAACACTAGTGTGACGTCGTCGTCGTCGTAGTAGTAGTAGTAGTAGTAGTAGCGTAATAGTAGTAGATGTTGTAATAGTAGGAAATTGTACCTCTACATTGTTCGGTATTTATAGCTGACATCAGCCAATCATATTACTGTGAGGGTATATGCATATTCATTACATCATAAATCTTGGGTTTTTCGTCTTCTTTGCGTTTATTTTGCGTTGATAATTCCTACGTATCCGTTCAGCTGTTTAATGAATAAAATAAAATATCTTCGGCACAAAATAACCCTACAAAAATGGCGTGCCGTAAAATCTAACCATCTAACTGTTATACCACAACATGTCCTCAACGCTAATCTACACAGTACAAAGACGTGTCTCAGATCTAATAATATTATTTTTAGA
>CM042167.1:36602747-36615247 GCA_023376005.1 Doryteuthis pealeii
TTACTATATATATATATATATATATGCTGATAGGTACGGTCTCTGACGCAAAAATCTAAAGGACGCAGTAAAATCATATCCATGTGTCCCAGTGTTTTTCATTTTTCTTCCCTCACCATTTCAAGCTAATTGTAAATATATTTCAATAGTTCTTAGAAACGAATTACACAGGATAGGTTACAAAGTAGGAGTTATACGCGTTTAGTGGGACCATAAAATTACCTGGGGACTCATTCCAAGAAAATATATGCGTCCCCGGACGCATTAAATCGTAAAAACTATCAGGATTAATGTATATATATATATATATAATAATATATAATGTTTGCCTCTCTTCTGCTCCATGAAAGCGATTTTGAGAGAAGCAAACAGTATTCCATTGACGGGAATGAAATCTATAGTGAAGAAGTGGCTCAAAGAACAGTCAACAGAATTTTTGTGGATAGGCATACATGCTCACATTCGAAGGTTGAATATTACTGTTTGAGAGAACGAAAGCTATGTGGAGAAGTAGGAATGGGATGCACAGAGGACCACCTTCATGATCTTCCGAGAATACATATTCGTGTGTTGGTAATTATACCTGTCCTAAACAAAATAGCATACTTTATTTGTGACCCATGTTCGTATTCATCTTTCTGGTTGTGGGCTTAACCCCGTACACTGGCTGCAGGTTGGGTGTATAATACACCCGCTAACAGGTCGGTATATAATTGTAATGTCTAGATATATATTTTCGGAAATGTCTTATTTTTTCTCAGTGTTCCTTATTTGATTTAAATCAATCTCTTCTTCCTTTCTTTTATTTCTGTCCCGGCCAGTACACACACAAACCTACATACAGACACACACACACAGACACACACACACACACACAACACACACATATATATATATATATTAATATATATATTACTTGTCACTGGACACTTATCTCTCTCATAAATATATATATTATGATTACTATATGTGTGTGTTTACCCTAAGTCATATATATAATATATATTATATAATATATGTATATATATATATGTGTGTGTGTGTGTGTGTGTGTGTGTGCGTGTGTGTGTGGTGTACCGTTAGCCTAACATATACATACATATACTATGTAATATGTGTGTGACTATTTTATATCTTATACATACATATACATATATATATATATATGTTTGTATATAATTTATATATATTATTCTGTGTGTAGAACAAAAAATCCAAAAATCTTATACATATATATATATATATATTAATATATATAATTGTGGTGTGTGTGTGTGTGTGTGTAGTGACATATATATATATGTAATATTTTCAGAAATGACTTATTTTTGCCTGCGTTCCTTATAATTTTAATATCAATCACTTTCTGCTTTTATTTCCTGTCTCCCATTACCCTAACAGTAATATATATATATATATATATATTATATATATATATATATTTATATATATATATATATTGGATACTTTTATCTGTCTTGTATATTATTATTATATATATATAATATATATATATATATATATACGTATACATATATGTGTGGCTTACGTTACTTTAACTATGTTACATATATACATACATACATACATACATATATATATATATATATATATATATATATATATATATATATAATATATATATATATATATATCTGAGTCTGTATGTGTATCGTTTGATCTTATCTTCTCGCTTTTTTCAATCATTCAATTCCTTTGGAACAAGTATTATTATTCCCTTTTCATCCATCCTCCTTTTATCGATTACTCTCCTTTCTGGTTGGTCTCGTAGCCAATAGGCCACCCCAACTTCCCTACCCGCTACCCAACCACACAATCAGCTTCTATTACTAAATCACTTTTATATCAATATATTTCTCCTTATCTTCTTACGCCTTTATCGCTGTCTTTTTCACAACAGCAATGTTACTTACTATTATTGTTAATACTTTCGCTTTTAGGGGTTTCCTTCCATTTTTCATCATCATCATCTAATCGTCATCATCATCATCTTGTTTGGATTGGAGTCTTGCTTTGATTGTGGAAGCTTAAACTTACATGCTTCTTCTTCTCTTCTTCTTCTGTCTTCTTTTCTTCTTTTCTTCTTCTTCTTCTTCTTCAATGATACATTATTCTTTTTTTCTTTTTCTTTTTCTTCTTTTTCTTCTTCTTTTTCTTCTTTTTCTTCTTCTTCTTCTCTTCTTTCTTCATCAACTGATATCATTAATTCTTCTTTTTCTTCTTCTTTTTTCTTCTTCTTCATATATTATCATTTATTTCTTCTGTTATTATTATTTTCCTTCTTCTTCTCCTTCCCGATATCATCTATTCTTCTTCTTCTTCTTCTTCCTTCTTCTTCTTCTTCTTCTTCTTCTTCTTCTTCTTTCTTCTTCTTGTCTATCTTTCTTATTTATTTACACTTCATTTCCTCTTTACATTTTTTCTTTAATTCTTTATTTCTTTCTTCTTTTTTTTCTCTTTTTCTTCTTCTTTTTCTTTTTTCTTCTGTCTATTTTCTTTTTCGTTTATCTGTTCATTCTCGTCATCACCTTCTTTCTTTCTATTCTGTTATATCTATTTTCTTCTTTTCTTCTTTCTCTCTCTTTCTTTTCTTCTTCTTTCTTCTTTTCTTTCTCTTCTTTTCTTCTTCTTCTTCTTTCACATTTTCCTTCGTCTTGTCATCATACAGTTTTTTTTTCTCAGTGTTCTTTCAAATTTAGTTCTGGCTTCTCTCTCCTTTCTCTACATCTTTCTTCTTCTTCTTCTTCTTCTTCGTTTCTATCTTCTTCTTCTTCTTCTTCTTCTTCTTCTCTTCTTCTTCTTCTTCATCATCATTTCATCATCATCATCATCATATATAATTTTCCCTTTTCTCATTCTTCTCATTCTTATTCTTTTTTTCTTCTCTTTTGAAAATTATTTCTCTTTTTTTATGTTAAAACAAATTTCTTTCTTTTTTTTTATTTCTCTTCTGAATTGTATTCTCTTTTCCTCTGCTTATTATTTGGTTTATTTGTTATTTTATTGTTTATTCGAATTGTTTTATTTTTCTCTTTTCTTTGTTCCTTGTTCCACTTAATCTTTCTTGATAGTAAATTTTCATATTCTTCTTTCTTTCTTTTTTTCTTTCTTTCTCTTCATACATTCTTTTATTTTTTTCTTCTTTGTTTTTCTTTCTTTCTTCTTTTGCTCTACTAATTCTTGTTATTGAATGAGTAACATTACATTTCATTCTTTTCTTCATCTCTGTATTTTTCTTTTCCTTCTTTACTGTTTTATTTCCTTGATGTTAAATTAATATATATATTTTATTTTTTCTTTCAGGCTTTTCTTCCCCCGCTTCTATCTCTCTCTTTCTTCTCTCTCTCTCTTCTCTCTCTCTCTCTCTCTATTTTTTCTTTTATTTTTGTCTTTCTCTTCATACATTTTTTCTCCTTTTTCTACTTTATATTTCAATTTCTTTTTTTCTTTTAATTCTATTAGATTTTTCTTGATCATTATAATATATATATATTATATATATATATTATATTATATATTATATATATATATATATATATATTTCGTTCGTTCTAATACTGTTTGTATTTTTTTCTGCATTTCTTTTCTAAAGTTTACACCTTCGTTCCCCTTCTCTTTTCTTTCTTTTTTTCTTTTTTCTAATATTATACCTTTCCTTTTCTTTCATTTATTTCTTACTTTCTCTTCTTTTTCATCATTCATTTTTTTTAATTTTTCTCTAGATTTCTTCTTTACTTTTCCTTGTTAGTATTTTTTTCATCTGTGTCCGTTTATTTTTCATTAGTCCCTTTTTTTTTTTTCATTCGTAATGTATTTATTTCTTCATTCTGTCTTTCTTTTCTTTTTTATTTTTCATTTCTTTCTTCTTCTTTACTTTTATTTTTATTTTCGTCTTTAGTTTCTGCTTCTTTCACTTTTTTCACTGTTTTAATTCATTTTATTGATAAGAAAATGTATTTATATATAAAACTTTCTTTATTTTTTTCTTTTGTTTCTTTCTTTTCCTTCTTTCGTTCGTTTCTTTTTTTCCTTCTTTTCTTTTTTCTTTTCTTTTCATCTTATTCTTTCTTTTTTTTTTCTTTTCTTTCTTACTTTCTTTTTTCTTTCCTTTTTTCTTTTTCTTTCTTTTCTTAATTTATTCTTTTCTTTCTTTCCTTTTCTTTTCTTTTTCTTTTCATTCTTTCATTCGTATTTCTCTTTCTTTCTTTTTTTTCTTTTTCTTTCTTTTTCTTTCTCTTCTTACTTTCTGTTTTATTCCTTTCTTTTTTTTTTTTTCTGTAGTGTTTTCTTTTCTCTTTCTTCTTCCTTTCTTTCTTTACTTCCTTCATATCTATTTTTTATTTTCTTTCTTCTTACCTTCTTTCCTTTCATTCTTTTCATTCTTTCTTTCTTTCTTCTTGTCTTTCTTTCGATTTTGTCTGTTCTTCCTTTCTTTTTTCCTTTCTTTCCTTTTCTTTCTATCTTTCTTTTCTTTTCTTTTCTTTGTTTCTTCTTTTCTCCACACTTTTTCTCCCCTTTTCTTCTTTAACTCTCAGTCCCGCCACTCTCTTTTATTTATTTTTTCTCTCCTTAATAACCAGCACCCTCTCAATTTTCTTTTCTCTCCTCTTCTATCTCTTTCGTCTCATTACCCTCACTTTCATTCCATCCAATTCCTCTTTCCCCACACGCCAAATCTCCAGACGTCCACCATCGCATCATCCTACGGGCTGTTTTCTCTATCACTATTGGCCATATATATTATGCCGCTCGTTTTTCCTCTTTCCCACCTCCTTCACCACCTCCTTCGCTTGCCGGTTTTTAATTCCAACATTCAAACCATCTACCCGCCTCGTTTCCGACTGGCCAGTTGCAAAATTGGCCAATTCTTTTTGCATGTCAATCGTTCATAAAAATTCCGTCCGTTCCGGCAATCAACTCTTTTAGGATTTCAATTCAATAGTTATTCAATTATTTACTTATTATATATTAACATTTTTATTTCTTGTTCTATTAATAGCCTTCTTTCTTTCTCTTTCTTCTTTCTTTCTTTTTTCCCTTTTCTTTTTTCTTCCTTCTTTCTTTCTTTCTTTCTTTTCTTTCTCAGTCTGTTTAATCTATCACTTAAGATTATTAGCATACGATATATTAATGTGTGAGTGGGTGTGTGCTGTGTGTGTGTGTCGTGTGGTTTGTGTGTTTGATGTGTGTGTGTGTGTGTGTGTGTGTGTTTGTGTGTTTGAGTGTGTGTGTGTGTGTGTGTGTGTGTGTGTAGTTGTGAGAGAGAGAGAGAGAGAGAGAGAGAAGGGGAAAATGTGTGTGAAGTCTGTTTTTATCTATCTATCTATCTTATATATATATATATAATATATATATTATAACATGTTTTATTTTTTTTTTTTTTTTTTCTTCCTTATAGCCTCTGTTTCTTCTTTCTTTCTTCCTCTTTCTTTCCTTTCTTTCTTTCTTTTCCCTTCTTTCTTTTTTCTTTTCTTCCTTTCTTTCTTTCTTCTTTCTCAGTCTGTTTATTCTATCACTTAAATATTGCATACGATATATATATATATGTGAGTGTGTGTGTGTGTGTGTGGTGTTTGTGTGTGGTGTGTGTGTGTTGTGAGGAGAGAGAGAGAGAGAGAGAGGAGAGAGAGATAAGTGTGTGTGAATACGTCTGTTTTTTTTCTATCTATTTATATATATATATTAACAATTTATTTCTTCCTTATAGCCTTCTTTATCTTTCTTATCTTTCTTCCTTCCTTTTTTTCTTTTTTTGCCTTTCTTTCTTTCTTTTCTTTCTTTCTTCTCAGTCTGTTTATATCTAATCGCTTAACAATCGCATACCATATAGTATATATATATGGAGTGTGTGTGTGTGTATGGTGTGTGTGTGTGTGTGAGTAAGTGTTGTGATGGTCTGTTTAATCTATCTATCTATCTCTATATATTAACATTTTTAATTTTTTCTTTATAGACTTTATTTCTTTGATTTTTTTTCACTTTCTTTCTTTCTTTCTTCAGCTTATTATATCTCATCATCAGCATCATGTCGCACAAGGCAGCACGTAAACCATGACAATTTCTCGTTCATCTTCACCATATTTCATTGCCCCTGGAGACTTCTCTACAGCAACCAGTATGCTCGCAATAGTTGGTCAATGTAGGTCCTTGCTGGGCGGGCCGACATTAGCATATCCATGTGGTGGCTTCCACAGAAGAACGGTCGCTTACGAGCTCGTCCTTGCTTCTCCAACCATGTTCTTGAATGTATTAGTATATGATCGTGTAAACAACATGAGTTAAGTCAACTCTAAAACATTGTTGAGAGCCAATCTGAACACATCTCGAGACAGGATGTTAATTAGATTCTTCACTAGATTGTTTAATAGATCTCATCACAAAATGGCAACACACACTGGAATAACAACATCCACAATAAACTCTTCCTAATCAAACCCACTTTGGGAGCTGGAGACCAACTTAAAGGAAGTCTAGAAAAGGAACAAGTCATTGTGTCCCGATTCGCATTGTTCATACAGAGACTACGCACTCCTATACTCAAACCAAAAAACAACACAATGTGGAACATGTCTAACACCTTTGACAGTAAAACACTTATTCATGGAATGAGTTTTTTTTGCTCACATCAAAACCGTTATGTTTAAAAGCAAACATATGAAGACCTGTTTGAAAATGTCAACATGGAGGATATTCCTCCTTTTTGAGGGAAATAAAATTATACCATAGAATATAGAAATGAAACAAATCAATACCGAACACATAATCCCAATAATGCTAACACAATTGTTAAAAACCATTACTAAAAAATATAATATAAATACACGATATGTATTACTTCCTAACCGTTAGACATGACATACTGGGTACATTTTTAAGCAGTTTACCAGGGTTTGAATTCAAGAGTTTTTTTACTCTAACTGGTTGTCATACTAAAGGTAAGACACTATGGTACTAATTACTCATTACTGTATGATCCAGTATACAACTACAGTGACCAGCTCAAGATATCGCAGAGAACGTATTATCATTCACATCATGTCGCGCATGTAGCACGGTATCGACAACAATCTACGCCAACCCTCCCTATCATTCATTGTATTGGAAGCTCCTCTGCGAACAGCCAGCATCCTCACACAGTGTCAATGTAGGTCCTTTCTGGGCGCCCCACACTTGCAATTGACCAGTGTTGGCCTTCCACATGGAGACGTGCTTATGAGTTCATCCTTAATTCTCCAGCGTGTCCTGCATTCCTTGTCCGTCTCCGCTCGGATAGTTTGTGAGATGGCGGGAGCAGGTGACCGTACAGCTGCCTCCCCGTGGGTGTCTGCTTCCACGCTTGTTCAACCACACTTCGCGGCATCCTTGTGCAGCTCCCATCGAGCTTAATCTCAAGACGTTTAGTTAGGGTCCAGGTGGTGCAGCATATATACACCGACACAACCACAGCCTGGAAGAACTGTCGTTTCAGCTTGTTAGGAGGATCGGACCTATGGCTCATGAAATGTTGTTTAACATGAAAATAGTTAAACCACGAGGTTCCTTGCATGTGACTTTGTTACGGGCTGTTGAGACGGTGATGGAGAAAGAGGTGGTGCAATTCTCTGCCTCTGTCGGGTTGTCTTCGAAAAAACTCCTGAAGCCTTGTGGTCACGCGTCACTTTCAGTAGCGTCATCAATCTCGTTTTCCACGGTCAGAGCGACACGCGGATCACACCTGCACATCCGGGTTAATGAGTTTTTGACCCTAAAGCATCCGGTTATCTACACACAACTCACCCGTTATAGTAGGGCCTTCGAGATGCACCAATTATCTATTGTATAAAGAGGACTTAGCCAGCATAGACGTTTTCCATGTAAGAGTTCCGTACATTGTTTGGTTCACTCATACTGGTGCATATATATATATTATATATATATATATATATATATATATATGTGTTGTGTGTGTGTGTGTGTGTGTGGTGGTTGTGTTGTTAATTAGTGCCTGAAGAGATATCAGAAAATCTGAAAGACGGTCGCAATAGTAAAATAATAATAGAAATTTAAAAAAAAAACATAATCCATTTTGCGGACCTTCTTTTTTATAATTATATTTATATATATATATATATATACATATCTATTAAATGGAGATTGAGTGTTTCTTGTCTGTAACCGAAACTATATTCCTACTCAAGTCACAATTCTCTTAGTTATTGACATCACATTCTCCATGATTTTATTTTATTTACCTCAATTATTAATAAAATGTATACATTATTAATACTGTTAACTATGTCTACATATTGACAACATGCAATTATATTTATATATACAAACAAAATAGCAGTTTACAGTGTTAACAGAAGGCTAATTTGCATATTAAATTAAAAAATCGAATTTAATAAATATTGCTTAGTATTATTGATTTCTAACTGTTTGGTTTTATTTTAATGAATATAAGCAAAAATCCTTTCAATGAATCTTAAATGAAATCCATTAACAAGAAAAATAACTCATTTTATTCTTTACTTCCTCTTATAACTAAATTACTTAAATTAGAAAAAATAACAATGAAAGACGAGAGTGATGAGAGTAAGTTTCAGTTGTTCCATTTTTTATTATACTCCTCTGTTTCAATTATTTATATATATACCCCCTCTGTTTCAAAAACTTTTTATCGTATTCTTATTTAGTTTCATAACCTTTCTAATTTAATACACATATTTTATTACATTAAAACTTAAATACTTGCACCCGGAGGGTGCATATATTTGCTATATATATAAAGGAAATGAATCCGACGGTATAAGATATAGATGGAAAGATATGAAAACACACAGTATGCTGTAAAAAGTGGAAAATATTTATATCATATTCATAGCTAATATTGAACAATATTTCGATTTATAAAAATCATCTTCAGAGCTGTTTTTACATCCGGACTCATACTGTGTGTTTTCATATCTCTTTTATTCTAAATCTATGAACGTATTTACTGGTCCGTGCCACTCGACTATAACCTTGTCTGATTCATCCCTGTAAGACACAACATAACTTTCCTCATTACAAAACGTATCACTAAATTTTAAGCCTTTCTACATCTCATTATTTTACATTCGTCTAGCCTATGCACTTTCTACCATATTTAAAAAAAGTTAGCATACAAGAGAATTGTATTTTGTTCTTTTCATTGTCTGGTCACGGTCGGTCGCATTTTGTAACTGAATGAGAAGAAGAAACGAATTGTGTGACGAACACTGTTTTTATGCAACAACTGAGAAATATCAACTAGTAACAATCATATGGAGCTGATGGTGGTGTGGCGCTCCACCTCAGACGCAAAACCAATCTCCTTGATCTAGTGAAAAGGGATAGACTCACTCGTGATTAGCTGATACGACATTAGCGCCTGACGACTTTAATTTTTTTACTTTTTTTTTACAATCGTAATAGGTGCTACGCTTGATATGACCAAGTGATTGATCGGGGTGGCCTCTACAACCCCGTTTAGCCAAGTTAGGACCAGAGTGTAAGATTGCATGTCAATTTTTTCTGGCCAATCAAATGTTCACTAATTCAATCCCACTCACATTTTTTCGCTCTATTCTTAACCATAAATAAAATTATTCGAACAAGAACCTTGTGATTCCTAGCCGAACACTCATGCAACTGAGCTAGAGAGAGAGAGAGAAGAGAGAGAGAGAGAGAGAGAGAGAGAGAGAGAGAGAGAGAGAGAGATGCTGAGACGTTATAAGACTTATGTAGCATATATGTACGGACTATTTTCCTACAAGATTATGCAAATTACCCTCAATAGATTTTAGAAGTTAAAATAGAGATTCTATTATTCAGTTTTGCTTAAATGCTAATTTTTGTTTATTTTTGTGAATTTTTCATCATCAAATTATTTGCTTCCTTGTATTTGTACTAATTTACATTGTAATAAATTCTTTATTTATGGTTTTACATATATTTCAGCAAGTGAAAAGATTGCTGGAAATCATCATCAGCAGCAGCAACAACAGCAACAGCAGCAGCAGCCAGCTAATACAACTAGTGATATTAAACCTTTTATACAATCTGTTTAGTCCTTATGTTTTGTTTTTTCTTTTTGTTTGTTTTGTTTTACGGCATATCAACCTCAGTGGGTCATTTAATGCCAATAAAGTTTTGAAATCAATTCTTGATGGATAATACAATTTTTTTATAAATACATTTTTCTATTTAACCCATAGATGGGACCCTAACAGGTACTACCACTCCGGGTCAGAGTGGACCAGGAAGCAATGGTGGTGAAGGGGTGCTCCACATTCTCCAAACCTCCAAAATTGGAACCTCACCATCAGATAGAGTTTAACGTCATTCCCAGGACATGTAGACCCGCAGCCACCGCCTTCTAGCACCCATATGATAAAAAGGGGTTGGGGCTTGCCATAAGAGCAATAGGGTTGGGAAAAATCATATAGATGCTAGGGCTTGACGTGACCAGCCGATTGATCGGAGGGGGCCTCTCCGACGCCCGTCTAGCCCAAGATAGGGCCAAAGTGGAGTATTGCATGTCATGAACTGCTCATCCACCTGGGCTCTATCCTTAAGCATCACGGGTCGCCACACACGGCCAACAGGTGGCCCCATTGGGGGAGTCTTACCCCTCTGCAGAGGTGCAGTCGGTGCATTCTAACGCCCAGACGACAGGGCGGTTATGTTTTGAGGTAATCTTTATTTTTGAATATTACATTTGATGCTTGTTGTCTCTGAATTTGATTTTGCTGAGCAATAAGATTGAAAATAATTTTCATTATAATGACACATATATAACTTGGTTTAAACTAAATTTAAAAACGAAGTATTGTCTTTCTTGCTGGATATTTTCCGACAGGAGTCTTTTCACTTATTTCAGATGTCCCAATAGTAAAAAAAAAAAACAGTTGCAAGGGAGATTACTCTAGTCGATTTAAAAGGTTCAATTCCAAATGCAATGACAATTCACAAAGGTTTAGTGGTAATTTTCACCTTTAGTTGTCAAAATTCCTAGCAAATAAGGCAATTAGAGTAACCTCCCTTGACTTTCACTTTGAACCAAGCTGATAGCTAGTTTGAAAGTCTCCATGCGAAATAAACAAATATTAGAAACTTATTCGAAAACAATACAACTGCATGCTTTAACACAAAAATATCATAAAATGTGTTCTTAATAACAATTAAGTTCATATCAGATAATTTTATGCTAGGAATTTAGCTAACAGACTTTCACTTTGAAACAAGCCGGTAGCCATTTTGAAAGTCTCCGTGCGAAATACACAAATCTTAAAAACTTTTTGAAAACAATACAACTGCATGTTTCAACACAAAAATATAATAAAATGTGTTCTTAATAACAGTTAAGTTCATTTCAGATAATGCACACGCACAATTTCATGCTCGGAACTTTGACAACTAAAGGTGAAAATTACCGGTTTAGCTTAGTGGTTAGACCAAAAGATTAAACGTTTAAGGCTCCACTGAAAAATATTTGGATCCTGCTAGCATAGACTTATGAAAACGAAAAATAATCTCTAAAAAATGTTTAAAATGAAAATGTGGAGTAATTCCATGTCAAATCATTCAGGTCATGTCACTTCCTACCCATTCAATGTTTCTGAATTTTGGTCAGGTCTGTACTATGTTAAAGTATGACAATACTAAAAATTGTACGGAATTGAAATAATATTCTAAAGTACATTTCGTTAAAAAAAACTTTTATTCCCCAAAAGCTGTGGATTTTTTCTCAGTAATCATGCACACCCGCAATAGGGTATATCACTCCCCCCCCAGTATGTATTAGGGTAATCCTAAAGGTAAGATCTCCGAAATATTTAGAAATCACAGAAACGTTTATTGTTTATTGTCAATAATGTTTATATCATAGTCAAGTTTGAACATATATCTATTTTTTGTACATTATTTTGGTCAATGTTTTTGTAAGCACTATGACAGTTTTTGTATTCCCATGTCATACTAGCTCGCTGCGATGTCATTTAGGAAGCGTTGAACCTCTTCGTCGCTGCACTCTCCCTACACCACTTGTGGAAATTTGTGACATCCATGCACGACTCGCCACACACTCCCGGCGCTGAATTTTAATCGTTTAATGCCTCTTGCATTTAAAAACTGAATAACTGCGTGAACTTTACACCTAGCGGTAGCGTCAATCAGAAGCTCCATAAGAAACATCTGTCAAGCCAAGACTGATCTTGTGTCACATCCTACTCATGCGGAGGGGTTGGTAAATATGTATATATAAAAAGCAAGATTTGGCATTGAATATTCTACGGGTAATTCCATGTCAAATCATCCAGGTCATGTCACCCCACCCCCCAATTCAATTTTTCTGAATTTTGGTCTGGTTTGTACTATGTTAAAGTATGAAATGCCTATTAAATGTAAGGCTAAACAAATCGAGAAAAATCAATCTCTGTATGTACATTTCGGCCTATTAGGCCTCATCAGCAGAGCTA
>CM042167.1:36626499-36648999 GCA_023376005.1 Doryteuthis pealeii
AGAGAGATAAAGAACTATAAATACGCAACACATGGGATGCTCTGGGTCTGCGGATCGTTATCCATTTACCGACACATCTGGCGAGCAGATAGTATGTGAACAATTCTATGTTTAACAGCTTGAATTCAGAGTTTTCCTTCTCCTAGATTGGTTATCTAGACATGGTTAAAGAGCCAGACTGTTGACTATTTCCCTATTAGCTAAAGGGATATTAATGGATTCCTATATTTCACAACGGTGATGTAATCTTAAGGATTGATTGGGTCAACGAGTCCAGTCCTACGACTCTTAAGCATTATACCACGCACCTAAACAACTTCTGCTGATCGTTTAGGCAAGGGGTTCCAACCTTTTTCAGCTAATGGCCCCGCACTTTGAAAACCAGAATCTTTTTTTGTGGCCCAGAAATTATTATAATAGAAAAATATTTCTATTTTACATTAGATATTTATTCAATCAAGATACAATCATTGATATCTTACTTTTTAGAAAATATAAATTTCCCACATATTCGATTGGATTTTTTTATATAAAAAGTATGCTCTGACATCATATAGAATTATAATATTTCCTTGGACTTCCTGAAATTTGCTGTGGCCCATTTTGGCCATGTGGTCATAGGTTGGGAACCACTTGTTTAAGCAATAAAATGGTACTAACTAAGCGACCCTAATTCTGTGTCTACACTACTCATTCGTTTTTTAATAGACTGGATATATTAACTATCACCCAAACAATATCTATTGATCCATTTATATATATTATTAATATATATATATATATATATATATATATATATATATATATATATATGTAGTATTAAGGAAAATGAAAAACACAGGTTTAAATGGGTTAAGTGGTGATATACATATATATATATATATATGGTTGAGAATAGAGGAAAAAGTGGATATAACAACACAACTAAAATCAATTGAAATTTTGCCTCATTATTGGCTAGAGCTTTTTGAAAATTTATTGACATAGATGGTTGTACATTCTGCTTTTATATTGAAAGGGGAGATTTGGTGTATCTTATAGAAGGATGAGAATAAGTAGGGGTGAGCTTATTATGTAGGGTATGGTATTTTTATGGAGTCAGTCAGTTGACTTTGAAAAGAATATCAAATTATCATTCCTTTATACCACACACCAAATTCCCTCCTTTTTCTCCCTCCTTACCCAATTACCTTTTCAATATAAAAGCAATAAACTAAATACCGAGGTGAAATATCAATTGAATTTAGTTATTGTGTTGTTATATCCACCTTTTTCTTCTATTTTCAATCCCATTTTGTCGGTTTATTCAATCCACCACTCTCTATATTATATATATATATATATATAAAGTCATCAGCGTGGCCTAAAGGCGGTATCAGCCAATCAACAGAGAGTCTATCCCCTTTTCACTAGACTAGACCAAGGAGATTGTTTTTGAGTCTGAGGTGGCACACCGCACCTACCATCAGCTTCTTACTTTACCACACAGATCCCTGTGCTACTCATAAGCTGAGTTGGCGAGGGCGGTATCGAACTAGGAACCTTGCGGTTTCTAGCCGAAAGCTCTACCGACTGGCTAAACCGGCCCTCCGCACGAGCAGGATGTGATACAAAGTCAATTTTTTTAACTGGTTTGAATTCAGAGTTTTCTTCTCCTATACTGGTTACCTACCAGAGGTTAAAGAACCGAGTCCCCAAACGTTTTAACCATAGCTGGATCGGGAGTGGTTGGATTTATTAAGGTATGCGAACTATATATATATATAATATATATATTATATATATAATATATATATATTATATATAGATAACTGACCCAAAGGTCAATAGAGTAAGTTGAAGATAGTGGTAAGGGTAATAAAAGTATAATGTTACAGCGCACTACTACCCACGTAGGTTAAGATATGAGGAGCTTAACCTCAACTACAAACTTGCAGCCCACTAGGGTTAAATTTCAGGAAGAATTAAAGAGATACCAGTCCAGCTATATAAAGTAACCGAAAATATCCACTCAATCCCCCTGATGAAGGTATTAGAGTAACACCGAAACCGCGGTCGGGAAATAACTTCTTCTGCAACTATATATATGTATGTATGTATGTGTAAAAGTGTTGTTATGGTTCAAACGGGTGAAAATTAAATATCTTATAAAAAAGAAGGTCCGGCAAAAAATGGATAATTTAAAAAAAATGTTTATCATTATCTTACATTAGCGACAGGTGTTTCAGATCTTCTGATATCTTCTTCAGGCGTTAATTAACCATATATATACACATATGTAGTCATACCCAATGTTATGTTGTTTTGACCTACGTCATTTTCGAAGACGCGTCACTTTTCAAAAATATTGAATAATTAAATTCTTAAAAGCTCTAAAAATATCATGATATTTACGTCGTCTGTAAAATATATAATTCATATGGTATGGTACGTTAATTCTGGGTTGTATTATTTTTAAAAATATATTGAAATAAACTGATTACGTAGGCCAAAAAGAAAAAAATAAGGTAGGTTACTGCTAGGCTTCATAATTTACCGACATTAAGTTGGGTATCACAAAACAACTAGGTTAGACTAGGCCTGAATCAGGTGGTTGCATTAAAATAATGATTATTTTCACTTTAGTTTTTTTATTTTTTGACAGAAACAAGTTAATGACAATAAAGGTAGGATATTACTCTCTCTCTCTCTCTCTCTCTCTCTCTATATATATATATATATATATATATAATATATATTATAGAGAGAGAGAGAGAGAGAGAGAGAGAGAGAGAGAGTGAACCTGAGTGAATGACAATGAAGGGGTACTCCACACTCTCCAAAGCTCCGGATTTTGAACCTCACTACTAGATGTAGTTTTACGGCATACCTGGGAAACTCACACCCTCAGCCACCGCTTGATAAACAGTAGATGCCCGTGGTGTAATGGTTATTTTCGAAGCAATGGACACGACGACATGAGTTCAAATCCAGGACAAGGTTGCTTGCATTTCATATGGCACTAATATCTTTGGGAAAGGTATGAATTCATTTATTCACCCTCTAACTATGACACTTATTCATGGAATGCAGTTTTTTTGCTCACATCAGAAAGCGGTTATTTTAAAGCAAACAATCTGAAAGATCTGTTTGAAAATGTCAACATGGAGGATATTCTCTCTTTTTTTTTAGGGATAAAATTATACCATAGAAATAATAGACATGAAACAAATCAATACCATACAACATAATCCCATAATGCTAACAAGTTTTTAAGACCAATTACTAAAAAGTATAAATATAAATATGCGATATGTATAACATCCTAACCGTTAGGCATGACATACCCAGACGGGTTGATATCCTTTTAAGGGAAATAAAAGTTATACCATAAAATATAGACATGAAACAAATCAGTACCATACAACATAATCCCCAATAATGCTAACACATTGTTTAAACCAATTACTAAAAAGTATAAATATAAATACACGATATGTATAACATCCTAACCGTTAGGCATGACATAACCCCAGACGGGTTGATATGTCGTTAAAATCAATAAACAAATAAACTATGGGTAAATAGTAGGATGAACTAGGCTCTTCAGCCTTAGTAGGGCAACTGGTATAGGAGAAGGAAAACTCTGAATTCAAACCTGGTAAACTCAGCTTAAAAATTGTCCGTGTGTCACATCCTGCTCGTGTGGAGGTGTTGCTAAATACATACATGATAAAAAAAAAGGGCTGGGGTTGCGATAAGAGCAATAGGGTCGGGACTATCTATGGGTGCTAGGGTTTGATGTGACCAGTCGATTGATCGGAATGGACCTCACGACCGACCGTCAAACCCATGTTTTTTCCCCTTGTACTCTTGTTTCCTTTTTCTCTTTGTGTCTATCACGCACCAGTGTTTTCGAAGCCAAGTCATGGCTGGCACACTTTATTTTTCCTTTTGCTGTAAATCCAATAATTGAAAGTAAATAAATAATAAAAGGAATTTATAAATCTATGCATGACTCTATTCGTTTCTCCCTCCCTCCACCTAAATCCTCAAACACATCACTGCAAATACATTTACACAGTAAAACTGATGCCAAAATCGTAGACTCGACCTAAATCCATTTGATAGCATTATTTAAAGTTCAGAATCGCTCGGCTAAAGAGAGAGAGAAAAAAGAATACAATACAAGCTATTAAAAGCAATAAAAATCACTTCTTTGTGGGTCAACTTCTTTTTCCACTGATTGATCTTAACGGCATTTCAACTCGTCTCAGTTCATTTTATGCCTAGAGTTAGGGAAACCCGTTCTTTACACGTTGGGGCGTCCGCATGCCGTAGTGGTTAAAGCGTTGGATATATATATATATTTATTATTATTATTATTTACTCCTTTTGAGTTTTCACATCAGCGTTAGCTGATGGTCTTTCATTGGAGTCTGATTGACAACACGGCAGATTACAGCAGTGCAGTATTCTGGATGGTATCAATCATTCCTCTGATTTCCAGACTTTCCAAACCCTTTTCCAATTCTTTTTGGACCGTTCCAAGTGCACAAGCTACAATTGGTATCACTTTGACTTTCATATTATTATTATTATTTTTATTATTATTATTTATTATTAGTCTTTATAATTAACCGCTGACACTAATTACAAAACCACTTTAATAATTATACTCGTGAAGTTAATTAGAAAATAGAATTTAAATAGTATTTTTTTTGCATTTGATATTTTTAATAGGTGACATTACTTTTTCTTTTCAGTGTATGTACCCTTTTTTTGACAACCCATCAGGCCGGATCAATGCAAGGTCTTTGTTACATTGGGATTTTAATGGGGTATCCTGCGAGGATCCAACTCGTCATTCAGTAATAATGGATTTAATGGTAACGCCGTGAAGTCGCTTCTAGTTCAAAATTATTGCAGGGGTCTCACCTATGACCAGAATAATGGACTTACCCAAAGGGTATATTTAGCAGAACAAATCTACTCAAGTGAGAAGTAGCAAATGATGTCTTCGTCTACGCTGTTACCAAGGAAACCCTCCTCATTTTTGTACATTGATATATGTTGAATACATCTGTTCTTTACTTTTATCTCCGTGTTGAGTATTTATTTATTGACCCTTAAACAGGTCATAACAAAAATATAAGTGATAAATAGATGGAGCCATTTGATTTGTTTGTTGCTAGGATTTTACGGCATATCAACCCTTGTTGGATCATTTTATGCTGAAGTCCTTTTTGTATTATTTATTCTTGATAGGTACTCAATTTCCTTTCAGATTCAATTTAAACAAATTTCTTTAAACTCATGTTTTCTTTTCAACCTAGGGATGGGACCCGAACAGGTACTACGACTCTTTCTTTCACTATTAGTCTATTACTTAATATTGAATGTCCCCTCAGCTTTTTTCTTCTATCACCATTCTTCTTCTTCTTCTTCTTCTTCTTCTTCTTCTTCTTCTTCTTCTTCTTCTTCTCTCTCCGTTTTCTTCTTCTTCTTCTCTTGTTTGTCGTTTCTACTGTTCGGGGGTCTGCTTCTTGGTGTAACCCGGTGTGGTATAGGGTGGGGGTAGGTTGGCTGAACACTCACAGCTCCTTTTTCTTTAACTTCCTTCTTGACAAGGGGTCGTTAGAAAGCGAACTGTTTGTTCAAGACAGACTTTCCATTGCTGACTTACTTCGTGGCGTCCGTTTTGTTTAACCTAGGGACGGGACCCGAACAGGTACTACGACTCCGGGTGAGAGTGAATCTGGGAGTAATGGTGATGAACGGGTACTCCACATTTTCCCAGAGATTCAGAATTGAAACTTTACCATCAAATAGAGTTTTATGCGCCATACCCAGGACAATAAAACACTGAGCCACCGCCTTTTAGCACATATATAATAAAAAGGAAGCGCGTGGTGTAATGGTTAAAGTCATGGGAAATGGACTCGTCACCCCGAGTTCAAATCCTGGACGTGGTAATTGCATTTCACTTAGCGCTAATATCCTTGGGGAAGGTATGAATCCTACTCTCCCTCCAGCTATGGGTAAATAGTAGGGCAGACTGGGCTCTTTAACCTTGGTTAGGCAACCGGTCTAGGACAAGGAAAACTCTGAATTCAAACCTGTTTAAAAAATTGACCTTGTGTCGCATCCTGCTCGTGCGGAGGGGTTGGTAAATATATATTTGATGAAAAGGATTAGGGGCTTGCCATAAGGGCAATAGGATTGGGACAATTATATAGGTGCTAGGGCTTGACGTGACCAGCCGGTAGATCGGAGGGGCCTCTCCGACCACCCATTTAGCCCAACTAAGGGCCAAAGTGTATTGTATTAATGAAATTAATCGGGTGGGGGGGTGTTGAGTTTCACCACCGCGCGTCAAGGGTCATCGATAATGATGCTAACTAGTAGCCATGCTGGGTCGTTAGGACGTCGCCATTTTTTGGCGCGAAATAAGAAGAAAAAAAAGCCGCCATCTTTTGATTTGCTGGGTAATTGAAAATATAATTGACAAATATATGGAACCAATTGATTTTCTGGTTGGTAGGATTTTACGGCATGTCAACCCTTATTTGGTCATTTTATGCTGAAGTCGTTTTTGTTTTATTCATTCAGAGTCATCAACAAAAATGATACTGATTAGTAGTCATGATAAATCGTTAGGACGTCGCCATTTTCCCTTGGCGCAAAAATATGGAGAAAAAAGAATCTATCCTGTACTTGTCAGGTAATTGAAAATATTAGCAACAAATCGTTGGAGCGAGTTGATTTGTAGTTTAAGAGTTTTCATCACACGGGCGATAATCACCAGTTATACCACTTGTCCAAAATAAAAATGACCGAACGAAATGTGCGAGGACGATCGACTGGAACCCATCGCTAAATGAGGAAGAGAAAAGAAATATAAGACTTTTGTAGAAGTTAACAATATTTATTGGTTTGTAAAGCACATAGGAAAGTAGAAATGATATGTGAAAGGTGAGCGGGTGTGAAGGCGATTGTGCGTCATTTAAAAAATAAATCACTCATCACGGAGAATGTCACAAAACTGGTGTTGGTCGATCTGTCAGTGTTGAAAGAGCGAATAATCTAAATAGCCTTTTTTATACTGGTTAGTAACTTAAAAAAAGAAGTAAAAAAGAAAAAAGAAAAAAAAGAAAGGAAATACAGTGAAAAGAAATAAAGAATGAAAGGAAGCAAGAGACAATTAAAGAAGAAAAGAAAGAAAATTACGGTGAAAGAAAGAAAGAAAGAAAGAAAGAAAAAGAAGAAACAATGAAATAAGTGGAATATAGTTAAAAGAAATAAAGAAAAAAAAGATTGTATTAAATGAGATAAAAATCCGGAACAGAAGAAAAGAAAGAAAAAAAACAAACAATGAAAAAAAAGAAAAAAAGGAAATAATAATACTAACTTTTAGTAATCTAAGTAGCTTTTTTTTATACTGGTTAGTAACCTCAAGAAAAAAAAAGAAAAGAAGAAAAAAGAAAGGAAATACAGTGAAAAGAAATAAAAAGAAAGCAAGCAAGAGACAATTAAAAAAGAAAAGAAAGACAATACGATTAAAGAAAGAAGAAAAAAAAAAGAAAGAAAGAAGGAAAGGAAAAGAAGAAAGAAACAATGAAATTAAGTGGAATATAGTTAAAAGAAATAAAGAAACAAAAAGAATTTGTATTAAATGAGATAAAAGAAAGAAAGAAACAAAACAAACAAAAATGAAAAAAAGAAGAAAAAAGAATAAATAATAGGAAATATGGTTAAAGAATAATAATAGTAACTTTTAGTAATCAAAGTAGCTTTTTTATACTGGTTAGTAACTTCAAGAAAAAAGAAAAGAAGAAAAAAGAAAGGAAATACAGTGAAAAGAAATAAAGAAAGAAAGGAAGCAAGAGACAATTTAAAAAAGAAAAGAATGAAAATACGGTGAAAGAAAGTTAGAAAGAAAGAAAGGAAAGAAAGAAATTAAGTGGAATACAGTAAAAAGAAATAAAGAATGATAAAAAATGTATTCAATGAGATAAAATCCGGTTGACAGAAGAAAGAAAGAAAGAAAGAAAGAAAGAAAGACAGAAAGAAAGAAAGAAAGAAAGAATGAAAAAAAAAAGGAATAAATATTAGGAAATATGTTAAAGAAAAATACAAAGAAAGAGACAATTTAACAGAAAAAGAGGAAGCAATGAAAGAAAATACGGTCAAGAAAGAAAAAAGAAAGAAAAAATAAACGAAAGGAATGCATAGACTCTTGCTACTGGAGCTACCACTCGGGTGTACCTAGGATTTCAAACAAAGTACAATAGACTCTATGCTACTGGAGCTACACTCGGTTCTACTAGGATTTCAAAAAAATACAATAACTCTCTGCTACTGGAGCTACACTCGGGTTCTACCTAGGATTTCAAACAAATGCAATAGACCTCTGCTACTGGAGCTACACTCGGGTTCTACCAGGATTTCAAAGAAAACAATAGAATCTCTGCTACTGGAGTACACTCGGGTTCTACCTAGGATTTCAAAGAAATACAATAGAATCTCTGCTACTGGAGCTACACTCGGGTTCTACCTATAGATTCAAAGAAATACAATAGAATCTCTGCTACTGGAGCTACACTCGGGTTCTACCTAGGATTTCAAACAAATACAATAGACTCTCTGCTACTGGAGCTACACTCGGGTTCTACCTAGGATTCAAAGAAATACAATAGACTCTCTGCATAACTGGAGCTACACTCGGTTCTACCTAGGGATTCAAAACAAATACAATAGACTCTCTGCTACTGGAGCTACACTCGGGTTCTACCCTAGGATTTCAAAACAAATGCAAAGACTCTCTGCTACTGGAGCTACACTCGGTTTCTACTAGGATTTCCAAAGAAAACAAAGAATCTCTGCTACTTTGGAGCTACACTCGGGTTCTTACCTAGGATGTTCAAAAAGAAATACCAATAAATCTCTGCTACTGGAGCTACCACTCGGGGGTTTATGTTAAATCTACCTATGATTTCAAAAGAAATACATAGAATCTCTGACTACTGGGAGCCTACTATCTCGTAGGATTTTCTAGCCTAGGATTTTATAACATAATTACCAATTTTAGACTCTACTGGCCTACGTGAGCTATCTACTCGGGTTATCCTACCTAGTGATAGATATTCAGAAGAAAGAAGAAATACAATTAGACTCTCTGCGTACTGGATGCACACTCAGGGTTTCTGCTACCCTCTAGGATTTTCAAAACTCATAATACCAAATTATTAGCACTCTCTGCTTACTGGAGCTTACAAACTCTCCTGGATGTTTCACCGGTTAGGATTCAAACAAATACAAATAGTACTCTTCTTTGCTACTTACTGGACCTCCAATAGACTCTGGTGAAATCTACCTAGTGATTTCAAAGAACACCCCTTACAATAGACTCTCAGCTACTGGAGCTACGAGCTCGGGTTCTTACCCTAGGAGTTAATCAAAAAATACCAACCTACCAGGACTACGCAGCTACTGGTAGGCGTTACACTCGGCCGTTCCCCTCTACTAGAGTGATTTCGACCAAAGAGAGTAACTAATCCATGATAAAAAAATCTCTTCGTTTTGAAAATCCGCTACTTGGCCAGCTTAAGGACTATCTAACGGTTAACTACCCCTGAGGATTTCAGAAGAAAATTACAGATAAGCTTACAGCTCTTCTGACTAGCTCGAAGAGAGCTACACTGTCTCGATGGTTTTCTACCTAGTGTGATTTCAGAAGATATAGTACATATAGTACTTCGTCTGACTACTGGAAGCTCACACTCGGGTTCGTACATAGATTTCTAGAAAGTACAAATAACTCTCTGCTACTGGAGCTTACACTCGGTCGTTCTACCTATAATTTGCGAAAATAGCGAAAAATAGACTCTCTGCGTAGAGTTGGAGCTTACACTCGATAAGGAAGTTTACTTACTCTAGAGGATTTTTCAGTAAGAAATTGTTGACTCCTAAGTAAAGACTCTCTGAGAATCTACTGCCGCTAAGAGAGTACAACCTAGCACTTACGGCGTTTGCTTTACCTAGGATTTTAGCACACACAACCTACCAATAGACTGCTTAGCTGCAGGGCAAGTTATGGAATTGAGAGCTACCACATTTCCCGTTTCTGTTCTCAGTGCGTAGGATTTGTTCATATATGACCTATATTACTAATTAGACTCTCTCTCTGCTTTTATACTGTTGGAGCACCTCACCGCTAATACTTCTGGCTTTTCCATACCTTAGTGCGTCCCATATTTCTATCTAGAGATATTAACAATTATGAGCTCTTCTTCTTGTGCTTACTGAGTAGTTCTTTACCACTTCTCGGAGTTCTATCTCAAGAATTTTTCATAATATGAATATATTACTTTTTATAGTTTCAATCTTCTTCTTTCCCTTCCTTATCTGTGGCTTCATGGCTAACCATCTCTCTCTTCCTTTCTGTTTCTTTCTTTCTTTCTTCTGTCAAACGGGGTTCTATCCTTGGATTTAAATCTTCAAACTCTGAAAAATTCTACTTATATTATGCCAAAATCTTCTGCTATTCTTAGTTTGTGCCTTAACACACTCTGTAATATTTCTATACTCCTCCTATGGATTCTTTTCTATTACAGTAAACTTAATTTCCATTCACCACCTGATATTTACCTCTCTTTTTTCACTTGAGTTCTACACTCTGGTCTCCTGTTGGCTCCCTTATTCACTTATGTCCTGATTTATCTAAATGCTTTTATTATCAAATATACTCATCTCTTTACTTGGATGTATCCATCTCTGGTCGTTTTTTCTAAAACACTGAGTGTATATTTATCAAACTAACACCTACAATAGACTTAAACAAATCTGCGCTATCCTGTGGTTAGCTACACTAATTTACCTAGAAGAGTTGCTACTCACTGATATTTTCATTAACATAATTTATCAAACTAGCACTCTCTGATTCTTCTCTACTGGTGCTACACTCTGAGCTATTCCTTTCGATTATCCTTTCATGTTGATATCTCTACAATCTAGATAATATTCTGATATAGTTGACTTCTTGTCTTTCCTTTTTTCATCTGGAGCTTTATAACTACTCATTTCAATGCGAGAGTCTTTTTTCAGTATCTAGTGTATTTCCTTATCATATGATAAATAGCTAAATTATAGTCACACACATACCTTGAAATCTATGAGTTAGCTACTATTCTTTGCGTGCTTGTTTTCCTATTCCCTTCCCTTTCTTTCCTCTTCCTTTCTTTATGTTTCCCTTTAAATTTCAAACGACATAATTATATCAATTCATGTATTCTCTCTTGTCTTACCTCTGGTTTAGCTATAATCTCATCTCTTGCTGCTTTTCTATTATATTCTTTTCCTACTGTATTCCTTTCTCTTTTTCTATCTTTCTTTTTTTTTCTTGAAGCTTACCTAACCAGTATAAAAAAAGCTTACTTAGAGAATTACCCTAAAAGTTAGTATTATTATTTTCCCTTGTTTCTTCTTTTATTTCCTATTGGTTTGTTTTGTCTTTCTTTCCCTTTTTGTTAACCCGGCGTTTTTATTCAATTTAAATAACCAAATCTTTTGTTTTCTTATCATAGGAATATTTTCTAAACATAAAGGACAATTAGGAACCTTCGATCTGCTCTACTAGGAGCTTTACACATCTGTTGTCCTACTACATGTAGTGGATTTTCAAACCCAAATATTATCTTCTAACCTAGACTCTCTCTGCTATCTGTACAGCCCCACACTCTGTTTCTGTTCCTTTTCTTCTACTCTATTAGTCTGTTGACTCATACCGAATATACTTTACTAATATCTCAGGCTGTGCTATTCCCGGAGCTCTTATCTCTATCTCCTTGTGTTTCCTATCCTAGCGATTTCTCATCAATTGCTATTATTTATATCTCAAATAGACTCTCTGGCTATACTGCAGAACTACAACTCCCGAGTGATAAGTGCTATTTTAACTATTCACTACGGCTATCTTCCAAAGCCACCACTGCACACTAAGGACACTTCTCTCCGATACTCACTAACCACCCCGACCATTTTGTGAATTCTCGTATGAACGTATTTAATTTTTTAAATGACGGCACAATCCGCCCTTCCACAACCCGGCTCACCCGTGTTCGCTATTTAACCTTAATGATATCAACCACAAACTTGCTCATGATGTCTGCGTACTGTGTGTAACGCTACAATTAACATTAATGACTATCTTATGTGGTATTACTCCATAATACAAAAGTATACCCATATAAAATAACTCTTCTTTTACCTGAA
This sequence comes from Doryteuthis pealeii, assembly GCA_023376005.1. Taxonomy (NCBI): domain Eukaryota; kingdom Metazoa; phylum Mollusca; class Cephalopoda; order Myopsida; family Loliginidae; genus Doryteuthis; species Doryteuthis pealeii. The sequence goes on from CM042167.1 coordinate 36,638,752, forward strand.
GTTCATGACCGACAATTGCGGTTCCTAGTCTACCTAGATTTCAATCCCGAATACCGCATCAAATACAACTTCAGTGCACATTTTGGTCTCTGAGCTTAATCTTTACTTATCTGTTTGAACAAATCGTATCTGTAGTAAAATATACTATATATATGAATACGTATAGATGCTCTTCATTCTATGGGATGCTGTACTATCTTCAAGAATCTCTTCCACCTTAGGTATCTTACACAAGAATCATCATCTCCAGTAGCGACTCTCTGCTCCGAAGAATACGACAGTCTGTGGCTTGCTAAAATCTATCCCATAGAGATTTCCTAAAGGACATACTAAACAAGTAAGATCCGTCTAATTGTACCTTGTTAATGTCTTACTACATCGGTAATTGTTTTGCGACAAGCGTGACCTAGGGAATTTAACAAAAAGAAATTGGAGCAGAATAGCTCCTCGTGCTACTGTAAGCTACCAGTCGGGTTCTACATTCAGTAACGGATTTCCAATATGATATCATAGATTAACACCATACTCTAACTCATCCTAAGGCTTACTGGAATGCTCACAATTCTCTCTTGCTTGATTCTTATCTAGGATTTACATAGAACATGAAACGAGCGAAAGGCAGGTCGGAAGGGGTCAGAAACCAAAAACCCGAACCTCCAACAAATAAAAAATGACCAAATAGGCTCTCTGCTTACCTGTAGCATACACTTCGGACGAGTTGCTCTCTGAGCTATAAGAAATGCTCTTTTCAAAGAGAAAATCACACACCTACGTACTGGCTTACTGCGAGCTACCAAACTCTGCTGTCTACTAGGATTTCAAAGAAATACAATAGACTCTCTTGGCTACTGGAGCTACACTCGGAGGGTTTCCCATATAATTTATCACATATAGGATATAATTCACCAAAATTAAAAATTGCACCCAAGTCCAAACTCATATGGCTCAATCTGAGAGCTACACTCGCAGGTTCAATATGCGCTCAGGGACTTTTCTCATTAAATCTAATACCATAAATATGATCTTCTTTCCCGCTACCCTTGCGAGACTACAAACTCGGAGTAAATCTAATTCGTGACCCCGAACGGTATTTCATAATGCCATAACTGAGCAATCCTAGGGCCCAACTGCTATGCTACTTAAGGAGCTTACACGTTTCGGGTTCATCTACCTTAGAATACTTCCTCAAAAAGAACTTAAGTGAACCAATAGACTCTCTGCTACTGCGAGGCGTCCACACTCGTGTCTTACTAGGATTCAAAGAAATGCAAAATAGACTCGCTGCCTACTGGGAGCTACAACTCGGTTCTTACTAGGGATTTCAAAGGAAAAGACAATAATCTCTGCTACTGGAGCTAACACTCGGGTTCTAACCTAGATTCAAAGAAATGCAATAGACTCTCTGCTACTGAGCTTACACTCGGGTGGTTGGTTGGGAAATACTCTATCAATAGAATCTCCTAAACCACCTGCACAATAGACTCTTGCTTGAACTTATCCTAGGAGTCTAATACAATTTCATCCTGCTATCATAGTGAATTTCAATAATGAAGAGACTACAATTAGACTCGTGGTGCTAGCTACATCAACAATCGGTTGCTTGACCGTAGCATGTAACGAAACGCACTGCATAGGACTCCTCTCGAATACTGGAAGCTCACCAGGGTCGCTTTAGCTATCTAGGAGTATCAAAATAATACTCAACATCCAGTACTCTCTGCCTACTAGGAGGCATACACTCGTGTTAATATTAAATCTAGGATTTCAAATAAATGCAACTCCGAACTTTTCTGCTACTTAGAATGTATGTTCATCACTCGGTTTAATGCTAACCCTGCGCTAAATTACATAAGACTTTATATCTATCAAATATGAATAATTACTTTAGTACTCTGCGAGAGCCTACACTCAACGAGCTAGTATCCTAACCTAGAAGTTTCACAAAACAACTATTTTCTACAAAATAGACGTCGTGCTTTGCGTAACTAGCAGCTAACGATTTCTTCGCCCTTGTGGCCCTTCTTATTCAGGAATCCTGTCAAGTTGAGCGCCCAACATTGAGCAACTGAGTTAACATCTACGTGCACATCCGCGAGGCTTACCACTCCTGCTGTTCTACCTAGGATCTCTTACAATATACAAAATTACACACTCATGAAGACTCGTGCATGAGGCTTAAGTGGAGAGCGTACACTCGTTTTCAATACCTCCTCTCCACCAGAAGGTGAAGTATTTACTACGACCACGTAAATGACAAAATGAGAAATTACCTAACTCTTCCTCAAGGAACTTATGAGACTCACAGTGTTGCGGTGTTGCTAACTGAGGGTCTCCAATGTTGTGGTATTTACCCATAATAGAAGCTATAACACAAATATACACAACTCAAACACGACACAATAGCCATATTTATTAATAAAAAATAAATTATAATGAACTGTCAAGCGCACCAGGAGATTGCAACCACTGTTTCTTCTCAATCTGATCATGGGTACTGCTGACGAGTAACTTTAGATATCCCTAGGGGCTAATAGCGACGATTACGCGAATTTATACAACCTCGCCAATTGCTTGGACTAATGGTCGTGCGAAATGGTTTATAGTAACCTCTGGATTCTTTCGAAGACTCTGCGCACGATTACTCCAGTTCAGTACTCACCCACCGGCTATCGGAGATCGCTCTCGGGAAGTACCACTAGTTATTTCTCTGAAACGAGGTCCAACTAGTCGAACCATAATCGTGATAATTAAACACAAGAGAAATACTAACGCGTACTCAACTTCATAACACAGTCAAGTTCTCCTGTCAACTTGTGTGGTCACATAATCTTCTGTGTCTTCATCAAAACTCACGTATCTCTCACTTAGCTCATCTACACGCACCCACACGACAGTGATCATGAAAATAGCGTGGTAATAATAGTGCAAGGAAGACTTAGGAGTGAGTGTCCAGCCAACCTACCCACCCTATACACAACCGGGTTTACACCCAGAACCGGATCACACCAAGACCTAATAGTTCCGAAGTACGTGTCCAGCAGAGAAGAAGAAGAGAGAAGAAATAGCAGAAAGAGCGAGAGGAACCGTGCTAAGCTAGACGAAAGCCTCACTAGAGTTGTATGATATAAGCCCTAAGAGAAAAGTATAGCAAAGGGAAGAGAGTTAGATATGACAGAAAATCCGCTGACTGGGACTCACAATAATGAACGTATAACTATCTGACTATGGGTATACCTAAAATAACCGTAGGAGAATTAAGTGCACTCAGTGAAACACCAGACCTCTGCTACAGAAGTAACCTTGACCACTTGTTTTAGTCCTAAGGGATTCCTATAAACCACCTATAGCAGAGTCATGGAGAAATAATGAAAACTCTGAACGCTCTCAAACGTAAATGTTGATCTAACACATGCATATCTGTCATAAAGCGCGAATTTTGCAAAGTACCCTATCCTTTGACTAAATAAAAGTAATAGACCAGAAACATAAAGAGTACATTCCATGGTTTAAAATATGACTATTGCAACAAGGGCTGATATTGCTACGATCTCTCTCCCTAGCAACAAAAATAATGGCCTCATTCCGGTATCAAGCTCAGATTTAATCGACGTTAGTGAGTTTTCTGCTTGGCTCTTTTTCCCTACTCGTCTCAGGGTCAATAAATAAATAGCTCAACCAACGGAGATAAAATAAAGAACCACCAGTGTAGTAATTGCTTTTACGATTCAGTACTTCAACATAGTCCATAACCAACATCAGAGCTGCGTTTCTCCACCTTTACCGCACAGATGCCTGCGCTAGTCATACCTACAGGTGACGACAATCCACGAAGATCTATACACTTGTGCTCTCTCTCACCGTTGAGTGTGTTAGATTTCTCTCTCCTAAATATAACTTTGGGTAAAGGGGTCCTTATTTCCTAGGTCATCACAGGTGAAGCCGTGATCGCCTCCCTTTGCAAGGTAGACGGTTAATTTACGCTTGACTTCATAAAAGCGACCGCTTCCCCTTGGAGCTAAAAGCCGTGTCAAAATGGTCGACCAGAAACGTAGCATTCTCTGAGACTAGCTTGTTCACGCCCATACCGAGCCAATAGTTATTAAACCCGCACCTAATTCCAATGTCATACTCTCCTAGAAGTGAAACGAGTGTGCAATCTCGTGTCACCACTGGAGAGCGAACTCTTGTCGCTATACAATCCGAGTTTACCTCAATAATTGGTACTCAAACCAACGACCCATCTCTGAGCCTTGCATCCACGACCATTTCTGTTACATCGCTGCGTTCTTGAGCTCATAACACTATAAGTTGCGTCTCACCATCTCTGACGGACAAATCACCTAAACCTTCCACCTACCCTCGTGTCTCTCTCTCTCTTAATTACAGAGAATAGTATAAGTGAAACAATACCTAATTTACAGTACCTAATTTCACCTGAGAATTAAATCTCACGTGAGTTCCATATGGCCTCTTTTTGTGCATAAGATCTCTAAATTTAATACTAGTGGTTTTTCGATGGCATAAGCTTCCATCGAAGCTTCTATATGAACGACCTTAGTAAAAGTAAATACGTGATGAGATACATTGGGAACGCCAAAATTAATGAGACAATTATGAGTATACACGTGCTTCATAGATACTCATTGTCGTGAGAGAGACTTAGCTGCGAGTACAATAAGTACACAAGATGTGATGGAGGAGAGCAGGGATCTCGTGAGAAGAGTTCGGAATCAGAGATGATCATCTGCATTTATACTGAGTTACCTCCCTGTTTTGCATTGCCTTTATAATCCTGGGATTAGATGGTCCTAACCAAGTGCCAGATATGCAGAATGAGAACAAATCACGCAGGTTATGTGAAGCTCATCAGATGAGAGTGCATTTGTAAAATAGTAAAATGATAAAGTAATGAAGTTACTCTTTAAAATGTATTTTTAAATCTATAATAACATGCCCAAAGCCTTATATCAGCGTAACTGACTGCGTACCGGAGAGACGGCGGAGCCACTCGGCCATCGCAAGTAGAAGAGGCATTCTTATGTAGGTATTCCCAGTTGGATCCGTTATACTCTAACCTGATTGGTATATAGAGAGAATCTACCATCGTCCGTAATTCATTAAGGATCATTAATGAACTAATGACCGCCGCTTGTGATAAGAACCAAAGAGATATTCCAAGATCATGCTCCATTGAGTCCAGAGACCATCTGCTCCCGGAAAGAAGTAATATATATAGTTCCTATATAGTAGCCTCTTGATTTATCGCAAAATATTAAGTGTACTTATATTATCTATTATCCTCGTTTTAACTGACGGATTTTGCAACTATATTAATAAATATAATCATATAATACATTGGGATTTTAGTTTGTGGCTAACAAGAATAACCTCATAGCGCATCACCTGTATGTGTACTAGTTATTGTAATTAGTAAGATTTGTATAATTACTTACTTTGTGGACTGTTAATGTAGGTTTTATAGTTGTTTTGCAGAGGAAGTTGGCATTGCATGGACATACCGAGTAAACACTAGACATGTGCCCTTATGTATATATGCATAATAATTATAATTTCCACTTATGTATTCCAAATCTGAATTAATATAATTTTACCTTTCCATATTCGTCGATTGTAGCATGGCACTCAGAAATAACGTAGGTATAATCATAAAATATCAATAAAGTGTTTTGATGTCATGATATAGATCTAACGCCACTTTACGAAAACTGGTGCATATTCATATCGTGATAGACTCATAACACAACAAAGAATCTAAGTGCGTAATCATATCTTACCATAGTGCTAGTAAACTAGCGTGAGAGAGTGTGTCGATATGCAATAAATCGAGCATGGCTTTGAGGATCTCTTGTCTATCGTGTCTCTCTCTATCTCTCTCTTCTCTCTCTCTCTCGTGACTTCACAATCGCGTGCTCTTCTCCCTCGGCTCAATCCTATACTCTTACTCCTCCCTCCGACAACCAATCAAGCAATGTATCCCACACAACCACTACCCTATTGCTGCTCATTAGTCTCACGCTAATAACCCTCACAATAGTACTTTATCAATGTTAAATTATGTAATTATTTAAATATAAACCTACTACATACCCAGCTGACTAAACCAGGAAGGTTGTATCAACCACTACAAGTACAGAGATCATTTATTAACTGAGAGCTAAGTTTTACAATTGGTGATTCCACGAGAAGCTCTTTTCCTCTCTTCACAGGGTTGATTACTTATGAGCGTAACCTCTAAGAGGCTCGCATGCATATCCTGATATTCTCAAATAGGCTATTTTTAATATGTCGTTTATTATGAATCCCATGGATTAATAGATAACACTCTAACTGCGATCTACGCGTTTCCTTGAGCACACTATATATGGATAAATAGTGTAGCATATGTCGTCGTCCCAGAGTTCAAACCTGGACGTGTTAATTGCACTCTTCACAGCGCTAATTCCCTGAGAAAGGTATTGTATAAATATCGCTACTCTGTGCACTACTCAGTCTAACATGGGCTAAATTTAGACTTATGGCAAGGACTTCGTGTGGTCTTATAATTCCATTCATAATGATCAAGTTGCCGGTTTTTTGAGGAGGAATGAAAGTATGATAATGGTAACTCTGAATATTTCATCAATGTCCATCACTACTATAATATAGCCCGTTTAAGAAAATTGACCTTGGGTATGCTCGCATCACTTCTCCCTTAGCGAAGAGTGCAGCGTGTCCTGGGGGTTATGTTATCATGTATACTAAGGTTATATATATGGATATTGATAACAATAGTGATATTTGTAATGGAATACTATTGTGTCATAAAATTGCAGACAACATGTATAGTGTACAATCATAAGATATATGATCTTAGGTTGGGCCACTTAGTAATTGGGTTATGTTCGATTTGACTTGTGTAAGGCTGTGCCTCTTCGTGACATCATGCTTCTGTGTATAAGCCTAAGTAAGTGGAATGTTGCATGGGACTGTTCAACCAACAGGTAGTTCGATTGGGGTGTTATCCGACAGGGATGGACTTGTTGTGGGGACTGAGGCTATATGTATGGTTCCTTTAAACTAACTACGTGTGAGATTCAAAAATTATCAAATCAAATCAAATTTAAATTTCACAATTAGTGAAATAGATCACTAATTAGGACTGAGACTATTCTAGTAGTGACCACCCCAAGCAGAGTGTTCCTTCTCCTAGACTAGTTGTCTAACCAAGGTTAAAGAGCCCAGTCTGCCCTACTATTCACTCATAGGAACAGTAGTTGGATTCATACCTTTTCCCAGAGTATTAGCGCTATGTGAATTGTAGATTCGTCCAGGATTTGAACCTGGGTCAATGAGTCCATTTCCTCTGACTGTAACTCTTTGACATTGCGCCTCCAACTGCAGTCTTGTTTTATGGAAGCTGAGATCACCATGGATGATTTGATAGGCAGAACCATGTCTAATCTGCAGAGAAAAAGCTACCTCATCGATGATAACTCGTTGGTTAACCACAGATAAAGCGTTAATTCTTTAACGTGGACCTTTTTTCTTATTTTTAAAACAAATAAAACAAAATTATTTCGAACGGAATTTTCTTATAGCATATTGTGAGAAAAAATATCAGTGTAGAATACAATAATATAAAACACCCATTGATAAAGTGTTACAAAAGAATGACAAATTTCGAAAAGAAAATAAGAATGAATATTGAGACAAGTGACGCGTGTTCGGCTGACGTTCTTCACAGTTTTCGCTTACGTTTTTCACATTTTTTTTTCACGCATTATTCGCTGACGTCCTCATTTTCACCCATGTTTCTTTTTCGTTCTTTTTGTACTCGATTCCCCATGGGCCAAATAGAAGAGATTCAATCACTTATTCATGTACTTAGCGTTACGAAAGAATCATTCAACGATTGAAAGCTTTGCTTCAGTTTATTCTTTTGTCTTTCTCTCTTAAAGATATTATTCAATGCTGTTTGTTCTTCTTTTGTCGGCTCATTGTTCTTTTCGGCTCTTTTTTTTTTTCTTGACTGAACGGAGAAACCATCACATTACTGGAAAAGAGGAAGAAAAATACTAAAAAGAAAACGATATGAAAAAGGATTTTTTAAAAAGAAAGAAAAAAAAAAAAAAACAACGTATTCTCGTTCTTGCCTTAAACAATTTATTCGGCTTCTTTGGTCAAAAAAAAAAATGAAAATACAAAAAAAAAAAAAATAATAAAAAACTGAAGAATAAAATGCAATTTGCACGCGTTGCGTTTGTGATCTTTTCCGGTGTTTGGGCATTGTGCTGTAAAATGAAGAAAAAAAGTCGTTATCATTAAATGAGATTGGGGAAGATAGACACTTTTCGGCGGTTTTCAAATAAGAATGATAAAAATGCAATATATTCAGCATCGTCCGGTGACCACATTAGGTCAAGTATGTGTGCGTGTGTTTTAAAGAAAAGGGTTTTACACGTAGTCAAATAAATTTAGAGCATGGAATCTGTTCATAGGATTTATGTATACGTATGTTTATGTGCCTTCAACTATATATATATATATATATATATATATATATATATATACGTTCAATGTCGATACTTTGTGACTCACCTTGCATATATATATATATTATATATATATATATATATACATACATACAAGGTGTGTCATAAAAGTACCAAGAATGAAGGTATTTACCAATATAGAAATGAACAATGAATGGAACGTAATTTTTTCAGAATACAAGGTGTGTCAAAAGTGCCGAGTTTGAAGCTGTATTTTATAAATGAACAATGAATGGAAAGTTATTTTTTGACAATACAAGGTGTGCATATATATATTGAACTCGCAGATGACACGGGAAAGACATGGGGCCCAAAAAAGGGGTTCAAAGAATAGAGATGACACTGAAGAAATGCACCATCTCACCTTCAAGCCCGGAAGATCTGACCTCCAACAGACACTGTTGGCGAGACACGTGCCGCACAGTAGTCAAATAAATATAGGGGCTCTAGATTTTGGATACCTCACATCTCTCTCTCTCTCTCTCTCTCTCTCTCTATATATATATATATATATATATATATATATATATATATATATATATATATATGAGATTTATCCAAAACTTGGTAGTGAGGGATGATTCTATATGTGATTTCCAAGATCCACTGTATTAATATTGATATAAAAAATAAAGGGAAGAAAATGTTGAATGGATAAAAAAGGATTTATTTTATTTTTTTACTGACACGTGTTTCGGCCAGGAGTTTATCTATGTATATATGTTTCTATCTATTATTATTTTCAAATACAAAATAATATATATATATATATATATATATATATATATATATAGAGAGAGAGAGAGAGAGAGAGAGAGAGAGAGAGAGAGAGAGAGAAGAGAGATTGAACTAAGCAACTATCAAAATATGTATAGTATTTAAGATAAGGAACAGTAAAAATACATATTGCATGTACTGCGACCATTCCCGAGTTCAGCACTAATTTTAAAGAAGAAAATATTATTCTAAGTAAGATATTGAGAAATCAATAGTCGTCAGTATTTTTTTTTTTACAAAATATGATATAATTGAAATATATTTAGGTCCTTGGCTTGACCCTTTTCAAAAAAAGGTCACTTTTTTTTTTACAGTGGTCCAATGAATGCAGTGCACGTAATAAGCTTTTTACAATTCATACATTGCATATATAGTCACGTGACTTTAATTGAGTAGTATACAAAACCAGTCATGGAGTTTGACACAAACCATGAGAATCTGAACTAGGACAAACAGAGAGTTTCGCAACATCGTTGGAGGGGGGTGGCGAGAGGCCGCTATCGAATGCCTCCAAGCACCTACTTAGAAAAAAATTTTAAAAGAAAAAAAAAAACGCTACAGTATACAGGGTGAAACGCAATTTGCAACTATTGTGCTAGCGACCTCTTCCCTAGTTTGGGCACCAAAATAAAAAAAAAAAGAAAATTAAAAGATAAATAACAACAACAACAACAAAAAAGAACTTATCATTAAATAAGACCGAGTGTCTCAAAAAAGAAAAAAGAAACGAAAAAAGAAAACAAAATACTTGCAATATATTCCGTATCGTAGCTTCACCGCAGAAGCCCGTGGTTGGGTCTACAATAGAACCGCGTCAATTTTACACGTGATTGAATGAACGCAAAACACTTAATCAGATCACAGGATACATGAATATATATATATATATATTATATATATATATATATATATATATATA
>CM042167.1:36653999-36658999 GCA_023376005.1 Doryteuthis pealeii
GCAATACTTCAACTTATAATAGAATATCTCTCATAATTTGCTGTGTATCATATTCATGACCCTTTACATACAGTTGGATAGATTTATTCACTTTTCCATCATATATAATATATATATATATAATATAATATATATATATATATTATATATATAGAGAGAGAGAGAGAGAGAGAGAGAGGAAGAAATAAGCGGAAATTAATCCGAGAGTATATGAGAAAGGTAGACAAACACGGGATGTCTGTAGAAAATGGATTTTATTGTAGGTAGTGGTGTCTGAGTTGTAACGTTTACGGTCTGTCGACTTTCCTCAGGACTTTGGATGGTTCTTGCTTCAATGGTGAACATTTTCATACTGTGAATTAGGAGGTCGTGAAAAGGGGAGGGGTGGTCAATTTGTTGGAGTTAGGCCTGAGGCTGGTAGTAGTAGTTTTATTTTCTCTTAGATTGTGTGTAGGCATGATTTTCTGATAGATAGATTAGATTAGATTGGAGAGAGAGAGAGAGAGAGAGAGAGAGAGAGAGAGAGAGAGATAAAGATAGAAGAGAGAGAGAGAGAGAGAGAGAGAGAGGGAGTGTTTGTGTGTGGTGTGTTGAGATTTTCAGTATATAAGGTGTGTGTTAAAAGCCCACTCCTACTATAGACTCGCGAGAACTATGTGATCAAACTCTTGGCCAATCACTGGCAGTACTCTGCTGGCTGATACAATACTTAAACCGACAGTATTGGCCATAACTACTTGACTTTCGTGGACGATGGACATAGGATTAAATCACTGGACCTTTAACAATACGCTGGATAGGACTTTTCGCTAAACCAAGGATCTTCTAACTCAAGGACTTACTTACTTTTAGCCCTTTTCACTGCCAAGGAGGCATTTAAAAAACTTGAGAGAGAGAGAGAGAGAATAGAGAGAGAAGAGAGAAGAGAGAGAGAGAAGATTTTTTTACAATTAGAATCTAATTAAGAGCAACTTTTAAAAATAACGAATATCAAATCAAACATTTTATACAAATGATGAATTAAAGACACGGCACATTACGCTCCGGCAGACGACTCTGCTGGGAGGTAAAGGGGAACAAATAGATCCAGAAATATTTTAGGGTTTTCCGCCAAACTTAACTCTTTTGGAAAACTACTTACGCCCTTTCAAAGATGATACTAATTGCAAGAAAAGCTGAAAGAAAAAAAAGAAAAAAAACTTCGAAACAATAAGGATTCTATTTTTTTACCGAATTGTATATAATAATGTTATATATATATATATACAATCTGTAATATATATATATATATATATATATATATATTATATATATATGTTTCCTTCTCTAGACTGGTTGGTCTAACCAAGACTGTACAGCCCAGTGAAGCCCTACATTTATCCATAACTGAGGTGGAGTCAGTGGATTCATACCTTTACAAAGGAATGCACAATGTGAAAATGCAAATAGCCTCGTCCATGTTTGAAACTCGTCTGTCGTGTCTATTTCCTACATCGGTAACCCATCACGCCAACACGCCTCCACTTAGTATGTATACACACGAAAGTTAATTATCTCTTCTGATATTTGGATGGACGTTTTCAAAATACTAAATAATATTTTCTACCCACTAACGAATAAAGTAGAATTTCTAACAAAATTAATGTTAAATTTTTAGTTTACAGCTATATGCCAGTAATATCAACAAATTTATAATTTGGTTGGCTGGTTGGTTGTTGGTTGATTGGGATATCGGCTATACAATCCCGACTTATTTTATGCCGAATAGTTTTTTTTTGTTTCATTCATTCTTGTTGGGTATTCATTTAAAAAAAAAATAGTCTTTTAAAGGTAGATGAGGTACCGGGTGCTGTCTGCAACAAATATTGTTTGGTGATTAGTTGGTTGGGTTTTAACGGCATGTCAACCCAAGTTGGGGTAATTTTATGCGAAAGAAAGATTTTGTTTATTCATTCTAATTGGGTATACACATTTTAAAAAAAAAAAGTCTTTTAAAGTAGATGGGGTGCCCAGGTGCTGCTTCAACAAATATTGGTTGAATTTTTTTGTTGGGTTTTACGGCCATGTCAACCTTGTTGGGTAATTTTATGCCGAATACTTTTGTTTCATTCATTCTTTTTGGGTATTCAATTTTTTTAAATACTAATTTTACAGCTCATATCTTTTTTTTAAAACCCCGCAAGATAAGATTCTAAACAGGTACTAATTTGTTGAATAAAAAAAATTCTGGTTAAGGGGGGGTCTACAATCAAGTCCCGCTGCAAAGTGGTTAAGTTTCGTCACTGGTTCTTTTGTCTTTTCTGACTAGTTTTCAACTAAAGGCTACATCGTTTAGTCTCTGCCGGTGCGCGCGCCGCTCTGATTTCTCTCGTTCTCCCTTAAGATTTCCATCTACTTGTGGAATTAGCCTTCCACATCCGAGGCACCTGAACCGAACCTCGCGTCCGTGAACGACCAAGTCTCACTTTGTTGCAATTCGGAGCAGACGTGGGTGCCCCCAACATCTGGCACCTGAGTCGAACCCAGCGTCCATGCAAAGACTAAAGTCTCACTTTCTTGCATTCAGGAGGACGCGGTTCGACTCCGGCAGGCAAGACAATGTCTTGCTCTTTTCATTAATGCAATACGGCAGTTCTCGTTTCTCCATTACAACTGACCATTCCGGATTAGATTGACCCTAGGAATAATGATGATGAAGACATAATCCCACCCTCTCTCCAGAGTTCCAGAATTGGAACATCACAATTGATGCTGTTTAACATCATACCTAGGACAACCAGTTGATTGCCCTAAAAACGAAACCTTTTATTCTTTACAAAATATATTTTTTGTTTTATTTTTCATTATTATTATTTATTTATATAGCACTAAAAGTGGAGGAACATATGGAATTAGGGAGATAATATGGATAAAATATAAAATAAAGGGGATCACGAGGTCTTTTCAACGCGGTCTTTTCAAGTGGTGGGTAACACCGGCGACGAATAAATGTCAGGTTGTATAAGAAATTTTAATAGAAACGAATGGGGGTGAGCCAAACGTAAATAAAATCAGAAAGGCGAAGAAACTGACAGTTACCAAAGGACTCTTGACTTTATATCTTCGCAACCGAATATATTATATATATATATATTATATTATATATATATATATATATATATGTGTGTGTGTGTGTGTGGTGTAGTCATCCGCAGACACGTGTTTCGAACTTATCAAGTCTCTTTCAGTCTGGATAGAGGATGTGTAGAGCTACTACAGCCGGGATGAGAATCCGATCGGTTCAGCATCAGTCAGACACCTTAACCGCTAGGTCATAGTCACCTACAGAAATGCGAAAGGGGAATTCTAACTGTTTTAATACACACATCCTTATGTATGTAAGGCCGCCGTAGAGTGCTCCATTCTTATCGGAGAGGGTTTGCGTTTACGCTTTAGTTGGCGGTCGTCAAAGTGCTCAACCCGCAGAGGGTTGGGGAGCAATTATATATATATTTATATATTATATATATATTAATATATATATATATATATATAATAATATATATATAATAATGTATGTATGTGTGTGTGGTGTGTGTGTGTGTGTGTGTGTATTGCTTTGGTGTTTTTTTGAAGGACAATCAAAACAAAGATTTGTTATTTACGCAAATTAATTTTCCTAATATTTAGGGATGAAAATTCCTTCGTCAGAAGTATTCTAAAAGTTGGGCCTTATAGGGGAATGTTAACGCTATCTGAATGAGTCCATCTATTGTGTTTAGTACTTTTTTGTAAATTGTGTCAAATAATGTCATAGGTATATTCCAATATCTTCGTATGTGTTCGGTTGAGGGTTAATTTTAATAATGTCAAAAATCTCACATAAATATATCTTAATTATAATGGAGATTGTGTGTTTTTCTGTCTGTAACCGAAACTTATTACTACTCAGACACAATTCCTTAAGTTTATTTACGTTACATTCTCCATGATTCTATTTCTATTTAAACCGCAAATTAATAATAAAACTGTTTAACATTATTAATACTGTTGGCCTTACCTAATCTAATAACATGCAATTGTATTTAATATATAAACAAAATACCAGTTTTCAGTGTAAATGTAAAGCTAAATTTGCATATTGATATTAAAAAAACTGATTTTTAATAAAAAAATGTGCTTGGTTTATTGATTTCTAATTGTTTGGTTTTATCTTAATGATAGATAAAAAATCTCTTTCAATAAATCCAAAAAGAAATTTCCTTAAAAAGAAGAAATAACTTAAATTTATTCTTTACTTCCTATTTTAACTAAAATATTAAATAGAAAATTTAGCCTTGAAAAAACGGAAGTGATGAAAGAGTAAGTTTCAGTTGTTCTATTTTCCGAATTATACCCCCTCCGTTTTCAAATCTTTTTACTGAATTCTTAATTAGTTTCATTTGCCTTTCTGATTTAATTTAATATTTATTACATTAAACTTAAATACTTGCACCCGTTAAGGGTGCATGATATTTGCTAGTATATATAATTAAGTAAAGTTGACGAAAATGTCATTTGTCGGTATCAGCCAGACAGCGAGGGATTATATTCCCCCTATTCATTAGCATTAGACCAGGGAGACAAGTTATTTATTTGAAGAGGAGCGCTCCTCGTCAGTTTCCACTTTTAAAACACCAGTCAATTCACAATCAGTGCTATCATATGCTGATTTGGCGGGGACTGGTCTCGAACTAGAACCTTGCGATTCCAAGGGGTGCTCTAAACCAACTGAACCTAAATTGGCCAGTTTTGTCATATCTATGTATCTTCCCGTTAGAGTAGCAAAGGTCTGAAAGTCACTGGCTCTTTGAAACAAGTTAGCTTGAAATTGCCCAGACAAGAAACTGGTTAGCTATCAAGCACCGTTGAATTTATTTC
The DNA here is from genome assembly GCA_023376005.1 of Doryteuthis pealeii. NCBI lineage: Eukaryota > Metazoa > Mollusca > Cephalopoda > Myopsida > Loliginidae > Doryteuthis > Doryteuthis pealeii. The sequence goes on from CM042167.1 coordinate 36,658,899, forward strand.
TTCGACAGTAATATATATATATTATATATAATAAAATTAATTATATATTATATTTTATTATATATATGAGAGTGTGTTACATAATCTATGCAGTTGCATAA
>CM042167.1:36668999-36678999 GCA_023376005.1 Doryteuthis pealeii
CTTTACAGAAAGCATGCTGAAGATAAACAAAAAGACAAAAAAATGTGGTTGGTTGGTGTAATAAGTAATTGAGAGTTACCTCCCCTTTGTGTATCTCTTTAGCTTTCTGGAACTATAAACTCCCGAGAAAACTGTTTTCTAATTAGAATAAAGCTTATTCAAGTCCGACCGTGTGTGTTCACTTATTACTACAGTTGGTTGATCGATTTTAACGGCCTTTTAACCCGACCTTTATGCCTAGATTAGTTGGTAAGTTGGATTTTACGGCATGTCAACCCTCTGGGTTATTTTATGCCGAATACGTATAGTTTTATTAATTCTTGATGGGAACTCAATTTTTTACTCAATCTTTAAACACATTATTAAAATTAATTTTTTTCTATTTAACCCATAGAACGTACCCTAACAGGTACTACCACTAGGCTCAGAACATTGCGGAAAAGCGCGCCATAGATAAACAAACAAATAAAAGACAAAATCTTAAAAGATCTAATATGTGAGAAATCGCGAGATTTTCGTTAGTCAAATTTTATTAGTTATTTACTTGATTTTAATGGCATAAGAAGCGGACAGGGGTTATTTCATGCTTTAAGACAAAACAATAACAAATTCAGGAATATGTTTATATTTTTTGTCATAATGCTCTTTCTATCAAAAAGACAGAATGGCATCAATGTTAAAATTTTCAAATATATATTTATATATAAATACTCGTGTTCCTTATAAGTTATTATCTTGCCACATCCCCTAGTTAAAAATGAGACCGTCCAATATGAAATACAAAAAAAATGTAAATCCTGATTACCTGGTGTTGCTTATCCGCCGAATTCATATTTCTTTTGAGTGGCATCACAGAAGCTAAATAATGGATCGAACAAACGAAAGAAACAAAGAAAAGAACAGAAATGAAAAAAAAAACAAAACAAAACAATTAAATTTAAATTATTTATGTTTCGCTAGAAAACGAGACAGAAAAAGGAAGGTCCTAAAACACAACCCAAAAAATGTTCAGCAGTATATATATATGGTCATCCACAGACACGTGTTTCGACTTATCAAGTCTCTTCAGTGTGGCTAGACATTTTGTAAGCTACCTACAGCCTGAATTGAAATGTCAATCCGGCACCTTAACCATTAGCCTGTCTTCACTTACAGAATGGGAAGGGGATTTTAACTGTTTTAATACACACATCGCTTTGTGTGTAAAGGCCGTCACAGAGTGCTCCATTCCTTATATAGAAGAGCGTTGCGTTTACGCTTGAGTTGGCGGCCGTAAGTGAGATCCCCCCCCCCAGAGTGAGCATATATATATATAATATATATATATATATATATATATATAATATATATATATATATATATATACAGTATGAGATAGATATAATGAAGAGAAATATAGATATTGTATTGTATTGTATAGGCACTTCAGTCTCGGAAGACTATAATAGATTTTTTGCTCCCCTGAAGTACAGCGCCTCCTGTGACTGTGAAGTCCGAGTTCGCAAAAACATTCTCGACGACAGATGTCGCATTTGAATGCTGTCCCTGAAGATGTTGATGTGCCGGTGCTTTGTTGCCGCTGCTTTCTTCTGGACCTCTTAGCTTCATGGTGTTGCGTCAGAGTGACTTCTGACATGAGTAATCCTCTACGGACAGTCTGCTGCCACCGAGGGCGGTCTTGAGCCAAATTTTCACAGTTGGAAGGGGCAATGCCAAAGCACCTGAGATCCTTCTTGTAGACATCTTTGAATTGCAGCTGGGGGTGACCAATCTGTCTCTTACCAAACAAAAGGTCTCCATAGAGGATGTCTTTCGGGATTCGTCTATCATCCATGCAACTTACATGACCCAGCCATTGAAAGGACGTTGTCTAAGTAGAGAACACAACCTGGGAGTTGATATATAGATATATATAAACAATATCAGGTAGTCAAAAATAATATATATATATATATATTAATATATATATATATATATATATATATATATATATATATATATATGTATATATATATTAAGCAAATTTGAATTATTTATTTAAACAGTTTTAGAGACAAAAAAAGAAAGTCTTAAGCCACTTCGAAAATAAGGGTGAAATGTTCAGCAAAATAGATATAAATAGATAGATATAGATAGATATAGCAGATATGATAATATATATATATATATATATATATATTATATATTATATATATATATATAAAACATATGAGGTAGTCATAAGATGAGATGGATAGATAATATATATATTTATATATATATAATATATATATATGTATGTGTATTGTGTGTGTAAGTTGAATGGAAGCGAATTTAAAACACAATGAATTTACTCTGACGAAAGCCGTTATTCCCTGTATACCAATATATAGTTTATAGTTTTCTATTATTGTTTTTTTTTATTTTGTATTTGAATAGATAGAATACATTTTTTTAAATGGATAAACCCTGGCCAAAACACGTGTCAGTAAAACAAAATAAAAATAAAATCTAATCTCAGCTAGAAATTAAAGGGTGAAAATGTTCAGCAAAATAGAGATAGATAGATAGATAGATAGATAGAAAGCCGTATGTGATATATATATATATATATATATATATATATATATATATATATATATATATATATATATATATATATATATATATATATATATAATATATAATAATATAATGAAATGTATATATATATATATATATATATATATATATAATATATATATATATATATATATATATGAACAAATTTAAATTATTTATGTTATACAGATTTAGGTCGCTCTAGCTAGAAAACGAGACAGAAAAAGGAAGGTCTTAAGCCAAAACAAAAGATAAAAAGAAAGAAAAACTTATGTTGTAAAATTAATTGTTTCGCTGACATTTTGGAAGAATGCTTAAAGCAAACTAGAAAAAAAAATGAATTAGAGATAAAATAAGAAAATAAAATGGCGAATCACTGGGAGAATTCGCGAGATTTTGAGTGAATGAGATTTGTTTTGCGAATTGACAAAGTAAAATGGACGAATAGATCGTTGAATAATGTATATTTTACAGACAGAAAAACAAAAGTAAATTCACAGGAGTAAAAAAAATAAAAAATAAATTTGGGCTGGAATTTACAAAATGTCCAAACGATGGAAAATGGACTAGAAAAATAAATTAATTCAATAAATACGGTGGATTTTGCCCAGGTTTTTGGCAATAGGAAGCAATGTTTACTATAAAAATGCATTGCCAATGATTTTTACTAAAAATTCATTGGAAATGATTTTTACTATAAAAATGTATTGGAAATATTTTTACTATAAAAATTCACTGAAAATGATTTTTACTAAAAAATGCATTGGAAATGATTTTTACTATAAAAATTCACTGAAAATGATTTTTACTATAAAAATGCATTGGAAATGATTTTTACTATAAAAATTCATTGAAAATGATTTTTACTATAAAAATTTATTGAAAATGATCTCTACCATTAAAATACATTGGAAATGATCTTTACTATAAAAATGCATTACCCTATGATTTTTTATTTATTTTAAGAATACATTGGAAAGGATTTTTACTATAAAGATACATTGGAAATTATATTTACTATAAAAATGCATTCTCCAATGCTTTTTACTATCAAAATGCATTAGAAATGATTTTTGTATATAAATGCACTGGAAATGATCTTTACTATAAAAATGAATTGGAAATGATCTTTACAATATCAAATACAATAATCAAAGAAAAAAATGTACAGATTTGCTGGAAAAATAAAATGGAAGAAACCAAACGAATTTGGGGCCACAGTTTTGAAAAGTGCCAAAGTTGCAATTCAAATGTTGATTGATTGACTGTAACGGCATGTCAACCAGGCTGGGGTTATTTTATGCCGAGAGGAAATCACGTACATTGTACACTTATTGTAGAAAGGGAAGATATTTTCCTCTTCAAAAAGTGGACTCGTCCAACGAAATCCATAAATTATAAGGACTGCACAGTCGAGTAGTCAAGTTTGAGTGGTAGATAATTGCTACAAAGAATTAATTCCTGTAGTGGAAACGCTGCGCGTCGGATATTATATTTTATTGTATCTTTGTACCAAATTTAATAAACCTATGTTAATGTTTTCACAGATTTCAATGTTTTTATTTGATGACACAGACGCAACACTTATATTAACATTTTTGTGTGTTTTTTTCTTGGGGGGGGGCGCTTTGCACACAGTTATATGATATCAAGTATTCATATCTGATACATATAATTTTGCATTATAGTTTCAAAATTCCGATCTAATCCTATTAATAATGGAGATTCGCTGTGCCGGATTTTTGTCTGTAACAAAAACTCAGTCACTGCTTACGTCACTCTACTGAAATGTCATAATAGCGTACGTCACTCTACCTAAATGCCATAACTAGCGTACGTCATCTACTAAATCGCCATAACATAGCGTACGTCACTCTACTAAAATGCCATAAACATAGCGTACGTCACTCTACTAAATGCCATACATCGCGTACGTCACTCTACTAAATCGCCATAACATAGCGTAGTCAACCTCCTAAAAGCAGAAAATAGCGTATGTCACTCTCCTAAATCGTCCATAGATAGATACAACTCAAATTTGAGCATGCAATGTAGACAGTCCTCATTGGTTTTTTAACAAGTTTATAAATACATACACTGTATTATCTTATCTATATATAAGTTTATTTTTAAATATATTTTAAGTTATCAGATAAGTTTCCATTTCAATTTTTTATAATTTTTTACTCCTTTATATGAATTTATTTTATTTTTTACTACTTTAATAAATTTGATGATTTTTCTTTACTTATGATACAAACTCTCTGATATTAAATTTCCAGCTCCTCCCCTCAGGCAATATTTATTTTACGTCGCCCAGAGGGTTTTTTTTTATTTTGCTTGTACTAATAATTTATATACAATTGTATGTTTTCTGGGATCCACCCTCGACGGAAAGCAATGAAATCGGTGGACTGTTCACATTTTTAGTTAATTATGTATATTTACTAACTCCTGCACACAAGCAGAATGCGCACAGGGTCATTTTTTAAGTGCAGTTTAACAGGTTTGATTCTGATTTTTTTTCTCTTGGACTGGTTACCTAGCCATAGTTAGAAGCTCCCAGACTGCCTATCCATAGCTGGCAGGAGAATTATTCATACTTTCCCAAGGTATTAGCGCCAGGTGAAATGCAAAAGCTTTGTCCATAGATTGAACTCGGGTCGACGATTCCATTTCCACTCCACGACTCTCCCACTAGCAAGCGCTTTATTCCTAATTAGTTATATCTCATCTTCAGAGAGCGACGTACAATGCCTCGCATTTCTTAAGAAATACCTCGGGCGATAAATATAGTGGAATCGTTTTATTTGAGCAACATCACCGTGTAACACTGACTTGAGTAGAGAGAGGGACGACGTGATCAGCATGAACGCATTTTGTGATTTCCTGACTCTGTCTGCGGCAGACAGAGTCATGAAATCAGCAAATACGTCTCATGCTAGCCAGGGTCACAGCTGATACATTCGTCGTCCTCTCTCTACTCTAAGTCAGTGTTAACACGGTGATGTACGTCTTGTTTTTTTTGTGGATTCGTCCTCTTTGTCTAATAGATCGTCAAAGGTTCATTAATCAAGTTGGAAAAAGTTTTTTTCATTTAGCAAATCTTACCTTTTTCCTTTTTCAAATAGAGAGCTATGATCATGCCTTAGATGGTGCCACGGTGAGTTTGCAGGTGAAACTTTTTTTTAAAATTATTAATGTTGATTAACTAGTAAGCTTTAAATTTCTTTTTACCAGCATCATTTTTATTGTAGGAAAATAATTATTGAGTAGTGTTAGGTAAGGTGTATTTCAGAAATTACCTTTTACTGTATCTCTATGGTAGATAGATTATACGCACAATTGTACTGATCCAAGCTATGTAGCAGTGAGAATTATGCATCAGCCTGAGCGAAGAGAGATAACGATACAGACGGTGTGGGTTACTTGCATCCGAAAAGTTCGGTAACTGCGATAAATCACGTGAGCCACGTGAAAAATTGCCTCGTCACGATTCCAAAGCAAAAGAAAGAAGAAGTATGGCGCAGATTATGCATTTTCCGATATTCTCTTCTTCTTCTTCTCCCTCCTCCGCTCTTTTTTTTTTAACTCTCTCAACCACACACAAAGAACATTGTGTATACAATGTGGGTTTTTAATACATTGAATTTTTAAGGATTACAAATCTTGTATTAATATTTTGTCAAACAAGAGCAACAAGATTGGACAAAATTAACATGATTACTAAACACGAATTGCCAAAGAAAAGAAAAATAAGTAATGCAGATATGCATCTCATCTCTCTGTTTCCCTGTCTATCTCTCTCCCCTGTCACGATAAAGAAACATTTTGTATATACCCGCAATTATGATGTGGGTATGTAAGACTTTGTATTATATTGAAATTTCAGAATTCTTATTGATTTTGATGTTTTTTTTGTTTTGTTTTACGGCATATCAACCTCGGTGGGTCATTTAATGCCGATAAAGTTTTGAAATAAATCAATTCTTAATGGATATACACTTGTTGTTTATTAACTCATGTTTTCTATTTAACCCACAGATGGGCCTAACAGACTACCACTCCGGGTCAGAGTGGACCAGGGAGCAATGGTGATAGGAGTGCTCCACATTCCCAAACCTCCAAAATGGAACCTCACCATCAGATAGAGTTTAACGTCATTCCAGGCATGAGGACCGCAGTCACCGCCTTCTAGCACTATATGATAGGGCTGGGCTTGCCATAAGAGCATGGGTTGGGAAAATCATAGAGTGCTAGGGCTTGACGTGACCAGCCGATTGATTGGAGTGGATTTCAGACTTTAGTATAATCTCGTATTATATCATCTATTTCTGTGACCTTTTCTGGATTTTCCCACTTGTAATTATTCTGTCTATAATGTTGGAGAAATTGTAAGATATATATAAAAAAATAAAGACTGTATAAAACTCCATCAAGTAAAATCCTGATCTTTTCTCATTATATATTTACCAACCCCTCCACACGAGCAGGATGTGACACAAGCTCAATTCTTAAGCGGAGTTTAAGGTTTGAATTAAGAGTTTTCTTCTCCTAGACTGATTACCTAGCATGGTTAAAGAGCCAGTCTGCCCTCTATTTGCCCATAACTGAGGGAGTATTGGATTATACCATTCCCAAGGGTATTAGGGCAATGTGAAATTCAAATAGCTTGTCCAGGAATTGAACTCGGTCGACAGTCCTTTCCCACGACTCTAACCATTAACGCGCTCTTTTCTATTATGGGTTACTTCAACTAAAGCTTACCCGGGTGTGGCTGTGTGTTTTCAGAGAGAGGACACTCACCGGATATATCTTGAAATTTAAGTAAGATTTTAATCTGTTGCTAAAAGTTCTAAGTTTTGTTACGATTCGTGTAGCATTGTAGGAGAAATTTTTAAATGCAGACTGGCCCGATATCTCGGTATGTTCAGCGAATTGTCTCAATAATTCGAATATGCCGAACGCATTTGCTGACTTCGCTGCTCAGATGATGATGTGTGTTGCTTGATGGATTCGTCCTCTTTGTTTTGTCAGATCGTCAAAGACCATTAATATATATATAATATATATATATATATAATTCCTCCAGCTATGGGTTAAATTGTAGGCAGACTGGGCCCTTCAGCTTGGTAGGTAACCAGTCTAGGAGGGGATAACTCTGAATTCAAAATTCTGAGGTCGGTACGTTGATTGGGTTTGTGGCAACCTTGATGTCCATTCTTTCCTATCGACTGTGCCAAAAAGTGTGATGGTCCAACACAAGCTTCACACATAAACAAATCACTGTGTGGGTGTTCATTGTGTCTGTGAACCCTCATGCGTCGAAAATACGAGAGAGTTCAGAATATATATATATATATAATATATATATATATATATATAATATATATATTATATATGTGTGTGGTGTGTGTGTGGTGGTAAAAAATTGAAATTGGAATTAAATCCGACGATACGTAGAAAGAATGAATAAGAAAGAAAGTACAGAATGATAATAAAGGATAAATTTAATCAATATACTTACAACATGTGTTTCGGTCAGTTTATCTATTGTACACTATTATAACTATTCATTATTAAATAAACAATGAATTAAATAATTAATAATAGAAAGAATGTATAAAATATCGCGTACACAGAGAAAATTCGACCTTCTCAGATTGAAACTTTATTTCACTAAAAAATCGTTGAGAAAAACAGAGAATTTAAAAATTGTTCTAAAAACTTTTTTAGATCACTTTCAGACGCTTAACGATACAGAGCCGTTAGTAAATCTCGGGTATTGAATATTTTTGATTTTCTTGGAAAAATTAGATATGGTGAATAATTAGTGGATATATTTGATTGTAAATAAAATATTTTTATTTATTTTTATTTTGTTGATAAGTTTTGCAACTGAGAAGAAGAAAAGAAAAAGAAAGAAAAAAGTGAAATAAGTGTATTTATCGCGTTTGTTTATGTTTGTTTAAAATATGTAATATTGTTTAATTATATATATATATATATATATATATATATATATATATATATAATATATAATAATCTATATATATATAAATATATATAATAATGTATATAATATATATATATATATATAGTATATATATATTAAATATATAAATATATATAAAAATGTATTAAAATTTTTTTTTTTTTAATTCCGCTGAACTTGAACGTTTGTTTTGTACCACTTTTGATTTTGTAAGATTTAATCACACCGTCTCTCTATCACACCATTCGCTCTTGATGAAGACACTTCATAAAGGGTCGAAACAGATTTCTGTAGCGAATATACAATGTGTTTGTTTTATTCTAAAATATTTCATATATATTACATAATAATATATATAAATAATTTTACTTCTAATTGTCTAAGTTATATCTATGCAATCATAAAAATAACACCGTCTAATTCGTCCAAGATTACATGCAAATGTAAATCACTGAATTACCTGGCATCATTATCCGAATTCTTATTACTAGAAGTGCTCTGATCTTTAATCTCTTTCTAAGGTTTTGCCTATTTAGTTTTAATGGCACAAAATACATCTCCAAAATATCCTACTGTTTTGCATCTATGTGAAAAAATTCCATTTTGTGGTTATAATTTGTCATATTATTGAAAATTAAGTTAAAAATAACTCTCTCTCTTACTTCCATTCTGCTGTCATTTCCCCCTCTCTATTTATATCTTGATTAAGTACTCTTTATATATTAGTTTTCTCTGTGAGCTAGATAGAAATATTGGATAGCGCGAGATAGATGAATCTATTCGTATGTTAATTCTCAGCAGCTCGACTGGCTGATATTTATAAGACGGTTTTGACTTATTGTAAATTATTTAGCGAAATGATTTTGATGTTTTTTTTCTATTCTTCGGTCGTATTAATTTTCAAAAATTTAATTCGTTTTGCAAATTAACTTTCTCCTGGTCACATTATCTACCTAGAGCTAATACGGTGACCCAATGGGCAGGTTTTTTCTAGTATTTTCTAGTATATATATATATATTAGTTTTTATATTTATATATATATTATATATATATATAATATATCTTATATAAATGGATTGTGTGTTTTTCGTCTGTAACCGAAACTATATTCTACTCAGTCCAATTACTTTTTATGACATCACATCTCCATGATTTATTTATTTAAACCTCAATTATTATAAATTATCATACATTATAATACTGTTCTCATTCTACATATGAAACATGCAATTGTATTTATATATACAAAAAAAGCGGTTACATGTGGAATGGAAAGCTAATTTGCATATTGAATTAAAAAATGAAATTATATATTCTTAGTATTATTGATTTCTAACTTTTGGTTTTATTTTAATGATATAAGCAAATCTCTTAATGAATCTTAAATGAAATCCATTACAAGAAAAATAACTCATTTTTCTTTT
>CM042167.1:36681499-36708999 GCA_023376005.1 Doryteuthis pealeii
CAATAATTGGTATCACTTGTGACCTTCATATTCACAGTTTTTCAATTCTCTGGCAATGTATTTGTCCAAATTTTCGTTTTCCTTCATCTTCACTGTGGTCTGCTATTGTTTATTTTGTTGTTATTATTATTCATGTTATATGTTATGAAGTCGGATGCGAGTTTTCAACCGTGCATCGAATCTCCTGAAGCGATTTCTGGAATGAATGCACCATCCGAGGGATTCTTTAAGTTGTTTAAGGGATTTTAAAAGCGGGATATGCTCATTGAGAGAGTCAAATCCAAATTGGAAAAGAATCAGTTGCCAATTACGATGTTTCAACGCAAGGCACGGCGAGAAACGGATCATCAGCGCTCGGAAACTTTCAAGAAGAGAACCATATGCTCGGTATTGTAGGAGAAACTAACTACTATTGTATACCCTTTCTTCTATTCTTCTATTCTATCTTGCTCATTTTGGTATTTACGTTCATCTTCTAAGCGTTGGATCTTGTCTTGGTGGTCGGTCGCACTTAATTAATTTCTACTTCTAGAAACAGTCTTGTTGCCAAGACATTCATCACCACAACAAATATTATTTATGTAAGCTTTTACTTATTTAACTAACATTTCATGTAATAACATAACGCGCGTGTGAGTGAGCTTCAGCTAAGGCAGAAAGACCTTATTGCTGACCGCTCCAAGCTGAAACTTAAGACAACAGGTCCGACGTGACTTCACGTATTTCGCGGCTTTCTGTAAATTCATATGGAAAGTCCCCGTGATATGAAAGGGGCATCCCTCAGAAATAACAGGGGGTTGATAATAATCTATGTGCATCGATTTATGTAACACTACATATGCTCATTACATGCCTGTCGATTGGGACTTTAGAATACACCGACTCAATGGAGTCACCTGTTGGCCGTGGGTGGCGACTCGTGATTCTTAAGGACGAATTCCTAGTGGATGAGCTGTTCCATGACAATCAACAATCCACTTAGACTCTTACTTAGTCTAGACGGGCGGTTGGAGAGGCCACCCCCAAATCAAGCGCTAGCATCTATATGATTATCCAACCCCTTGCCCTTATGTAAGCCCCAACCCTTTTTATAATATGGTGCTAGAAAGCGATGGCTGAGGTCTTCATGTCCTGGGAATGAGGCTAAACTCTATTTGATGGTGAGGTTCCATTTCTGGAGGTTTGGGAATGTGAAGCACCCCTTCATCACCATTGCTCCCAGGTCCACTCTGACCCGGAGTGGTAGCACCTGTTGGGTTCCCATTTATGTGTTAAATAGAAAAATGTTTATATAAAATTGAGTACTATCAAGAATGAGTTTATTTCAAAACTTTGTCGGCATTAAATGATCCACTGACGTTGAAACAATAACAAACCAAACCAAATCATTATACTTTTCTGGTCACCATTGAGTAACCGTATCGGCGTACTTTACAAACACACTTTTCACTAATCCCAATTATCTCCCCAGAGCTCAATGTGTGAGCTAACTGGTCACGTTTTGTCTAGTACACACACACAAACACACACACACACACAACACACACACCACCAAACAAACAAACAAACAAACATATATATTTTTTTAATAAAAAAAAACACCGAAAGCGTTTGTTAAGTTATATAATAAAAAGTGCTCAATACGCTAAACAGAGCTTAATTATAAGGAGCTACATAAGTCAGATACTATCTACCTAGGTTTCACCCGAATAGTTTTTTATGATTATCCTGTATATATATATATATTATTATATTATGGACTCTCTCGTCGATTTTCGACGCATGAGGGTTCACATACACAATGAACACCCACACAGTGATTTGTTTATAGTGGTGAAGGCTTGTGTTGGACCATCCACACTTTTTGGCACAGTCGATAGGAAAAATTGGTGCACCAAGGGTTGCCACAAACCCAATTAACGACCGACCTTAGGAATTTTGAATTCAGAGTCTGCCTCAGTCGGTAGAGCGTTCGGCTGGAAACCACAAGGTTCCTAGTTCGATACCGGTCCTCGCAACTCAGCGTATGAGTAGCACAGGGATCTGTGCGTAAAGTAAGGAGCTGATGGTAGGTGTGGCGCTCCACCTCAGACACCAAAAAATCTCCTTGGTCTAGCGCTATTGAAAAGGGGATAGACTTCCTCGCTGAACTAAAAACATAACTGATGATGCATCCAACCGCATCCTTGAGATGTATTTCCCTCTTCCCTCATAAAAAATATGTCTCTTTATTTTTTTTCTTTCATTTTATGGTGAAATACGAGCCACGCTCCAGTCGGGAATCGAAACCGTTCCTTCTTTTGTTCGCTTTTATCACACCACCGAATTTGTCCACAGACACATTTGGAGTTATTACGTTTTACGTTTGCGACTGACGTCAATTCATCCTTGTCTGGGCACGTATTCAGTTTCTATTTGTGATCAGGATTCCCGCCTTTTTTGTAAAGATTTTGCGTCGTTTGCTTACGTCACTTGTTTCGTGTTTGACTGACTGGGTCTGGAAGGGGGGAATGATTGAAGCAATGGAGGTCGAATGCGTGGGCGACTGGGGAATATCGATTAAGAATTGGCGCGTTAGATTCAGATTGGACACAATGCGTGGGACGATCAAGGCAAACACTCATATATATATATATATATATATATATATATATATATATATATATATAGTAACAAATAGAATTTAATGTATAATATATGTATAGGATTATTTTGGTGTATTTAGTATAAATACGTGCCGACAATATATAAATATATAGAGAATTATTGTTCCTTTTGATAAAAATGTATTAAGCACAAAGTCATACGCAATATATATTTACCCTATATATTTTATGTATTTGCGTATATATATATATATATATATACATACACACACACACACACATATATATATATATATAATATGTATATATATATATATGAGGCGTGTGTGCTAGTGGTTAGAGTCGTGGAAAATGGATTCGAGTTCAATTCCTAGACGAAGCTATTTCACATAGCGCTAATACCCTTGGGAAAGAATGAATCCATATATTCTCCCTCCAGCTATGGGTTAAATAGTAGGGCAGACTGGGCCCTTCAGCCTTGGGTAGGTAACCAGTCTAGGAGAGGGATAACTCTGAATTCAAAATTCCTGAGGTCGGTCGTTGATTGGGTTTGTGGCAACCCTTGATGCACCAATTATTTCCTATCGGCTGTGTCAAAAAGTGTGGATGGTCCAACACAAGCCTTCACCACTATAAACAAATCACTGTGTGGGTGTTCATTGTGTGTATGAACCCTCATACGCCGAAAATCGACGGGAGAGTCCATAATATAATATATATATTATATATATATAATATATATATATATATATATATACACACGTGTGTGTGTGGGTGTATGTGTATATTCCTTATATGCACACATATTTATATACATTTGGGGGAGCGCGGTTTAATGGTTTGTCATAGGAAATGGACTCGTCAACGCGAGTTCAATTCCTGGACGAAGCTGTTGCCATTTCATATGGCGCTAATATCATTAGGAAAGCTATGAATCCAGTTCTCCCTCCAGCTATGGGTATATAGCAGGGCAGACTGGACTCTTTACCCAGGGCTAGGTAACCAGTCTAGGAAAAGGAAAACTTGAAATTAAAACCTGTTAAACTCCGCTTAAGAAATTGACCTTGTGTCGCATCCTGCTCGTGCGAATGGGTTGGTAAAGAAATGATATATATATATATATATATATATATATATATATATTATATATATATATATATATATATATATATATATATATATATATACTTTTTAAAGCATGATGGATGGTGAATGTCCAAGTTAAAATAGACTACCATTTAAAAATAGTGTAAACTTACCAGTTGTGTCCAACAGGGATTTTACTGCCTTAATCGGGCAAAAAGATATATATATTAATAAAGTCATCTACAGACACGTGTTTCGGCATTTAATGCCTCTTCAGTGTGGCTAGACACAACTGTCCTTGGGTAGGGTCGAACTCAGACTGACCGCATGGTAGTCCGATATCTTATCCCCTCGCCCACTGACAGCTGATGCGGGGACTGGTGTTTTTAAACTATTAAGTACATAGGAATGTATTTTTCGGTCACTGAGAGATCAAATTTCCGGAGAAATGATCATTGCTTATTTGCTTAGTAGTGAGAGTTAATTTAAATTACCAATTAGAGAGCTCATTACCAAATTTATGGGAGCATATATATATATATATATATATATATATATATATATATATATATCCATAGTGCAGTATCACCTACTCTATTAATTCGGAAACAATTGGCAAGTCTACAATATTTCTTAGATATTAGTCTATTTTAATACGGACATTCACCATCCATTCATGTTTTTAAAAAAACAGATTTTTTTATTACAATGGTTTGAAAAAAGTCCCTGGTGTTGTTTTTTTGAGAGACAGACAGGCTGACTAAGAGAGACAGAGACACACAGAGACAGAGAGGCTGTTTTGTTGGGAAATGTATATTTTGGGTGTTCGAGTTTCTGTCCAGGAAAACATTTTTCTTTTAAAAATACGTAATATTTTAAAAATATATGTTAGTCCAAATATATGTTATATTTTTAAGATATAGAGTCTGTAATATGTATAAGTCCAACACTGTAGTATTCCTCTGGTGTTAATCCAAAGTTCAACTAGTAATTGATTTGAGAATGGCTGAACATTTTCTTAAAAGCTTTCTATCCTCGTCTCTACTTGGCCATTTGTTTTACCGGAAATACCTGCTGTTGTTTGAGAAAGTCCATGATTAGAAGTGGCGATTTTGCTAACAAGTGATGCATACATTTGCCAAGAGAATAATTGCTATATGAAATACAAACAGGATTTGAACTCGTGTCACCAAGTTCATTTCCTTCGACGTTAAACATTGCATGAAAGTATATCAATAAATATGGAGGGCGCGTGATCTAATGGTTTGAGTCCTAGGAAATGGACTCGTCGATCCGAGTTCAATTCCTGGACGAAGCTGTTTGAACTTAACATAGCGCTAATACCCTTGGGAAAGTTATAGATCCAATTCTTCATCCAGCTATGGGTAAATAGCAGGATAGACTTAGCTCTTTAACCATGGCTAGGTAACCAGTCTAGGAGAAGGAAAATTCTAAATTCAAACATGTTAAACTCCGCTTAAGAAATTGACCTTGTGTTTCATCCTGCTCGTGCGGAGGGGTTGGTAAATATATATCTATTAATAATGGAGATCGTCTGTATTTCTGTCTGTAACAAAAACTACGTCATAGTTCTATGTCACAGTTTACGTCATAATATTCTTATGCTATATACACCCAAAATTTGAGTAAGGAATTTTTAAATTTGTTCTTTACTCTCGTCCCATTTTTTTACAGTAACAAGAACTGAACTAAAAAGTTTACAAATAAATAAATACCTACGATTTTGTGTAAAATTGATGTGGAAAATATTCAAAATAATTGTTTGATTATTACATGCACGCAACATTTTATTTGAGAGGGACGGGGCTCAGTTTTCATTTCAAATTGTTTTATTTATTTCACCCCTTTAATAAATATGAGGATTTTGCTTACTTATGATACAAACCCTCTGACATTGAATTTTCAACTCCCACCCTTTCAGCAGGCAATGTCTTTCAAAAATTAATTTTTACGACGCCCGGAGGGTGTTTTCTGTTGCTAGTATCAATAAAAAAGGATTGATGATGCTTCATCTAAAATTAAGAGTAAATAAATCTTTAAAAGTATTATTGTTGGGAAAGTATATAAGTAAAAGTGACGTTTTGCGTACAACTTATACCACCAGATACCCGACACTGACGATGCCTGGGATTCTCAAAGATAAGAATTGTTTGGTTGAAATAAATTTATAACCGATATTTTTTTTTATTTACTTGCAGAAACGAACATTTTTTTAAAATAAGTTATTTTATCAACTTTTTTTCTTATTTCGTATCTTGTGGCTTAGAATTGCATTTAAATTATCTAAATACGTTCGGCGTAAGTCTCGGCTCTGCGTGTCTGACTGTTTGCTGATAAAATCTTGACTTGCTATCGGAGCGCCCATCACAATGTTAAAATTCAACAGTTGCTGTCAGAAAGCTAACCCATCTCTTCTCTCAAACACCAGCACTACCACCAAAAACTAAATACAAACAAACAAAAAAACAGAAACAAAAACAAAGAAACAAACAAAAAGAAGCCAGCACGTCTTCGTGATTAGTTGTGTATTCCAAGGAATTCAAATTACCAACATTTAAAAGACGCATCACAATTTACCGCTCAACGTGCGTCCTGAGTATCAGGTTAAACTGCATCTCATAGCGAAGTCCGCCCTGTCGGCTGAGACTTTAGAATACACAGACTACACCTCTGCAGATGGGTAAGATTCCCCCAATTGGGTCTCCTGTTGGCCGTGGGTGGTGACCCGCGATGCTTAAGGATGGAACCCTGGTGGCTCAGCAGTCCATGACAGGCAAAACACCACTTTGGTCCTTACTTAGGCTAGACGGGCAGTCGGAGATACCCCCTCTGATCAATTGACTGCTCACGTCAAGCCCTAGCACCTATATGATGGCTCTGACCCTATTGCCCTTATAACAAGCCCAAACCCTTTTTATCATATGGGTGCTTGAAGGCGGTAGGTGAGAGTCTTCATGTCCTGGGAATGACGCTAAACTCTATCTGATGGTGAGGTTCCAGTTCTGGTGGTTTGGGAAATGTGAACACCCCTTCATCACCATTACTCCCAGGTCCACTCTGACCCGGAGTGGTAGTACCTGATAAGGTCGCATCTATGTGTTAAATAGAAAAATGTGTTTAAAAAATTTAGTATTCATTAAGAATGAATTTATTTCAAAACTTTGTCGGCATTAAATGACCCACCTAGGTTGATATGCCGTTAACAAAAAACAAAGCGAAGTTCCATTTTTGTATTTCTGGGAAGTACCCTTTCATTACCATTACCCCCAGGTCCACTCTGACCCTAAGTGGTAGTTCTAGTTACGGTCCAATCTATGGGTTAAATAGAAGAAATGTGTTTTAAAAAATTGAGTTAAAAAATTGAGTTAAATAAATATCAAATACCGATTAAAAATAAATAAAACAAAACCTATTTGACATTAGATAACCCAACAAGGGTTGAAATGCTGTAAAATCCAATCAACCAACCGCTCACCATGTAACGTTTATTGCCGAAGGAAATGGAAGCAACCAAAGGATTCTTCATTAAGGATCAGCCTCTACTTAACACAAGGGATCTCCACAGTAAAGTGTTTTTTGAAGCCTAAAAGTGGCCACAAAAATTGTAACACATGTCATATAATCCAACGAATTAAATCGAACTCGGATGTTGGGAGGTCGGGAAAATAAAACATAGCACATAAATACCCTCTCATTTTTGACGGGCACTGTGCTCGTTTTCTAATGAATTTCAACGTTCTTTCAACAAGGATAATCATTTGTTAAAACAGCATTTCATTCTAATGATTTTACTGATTTAAAATGTATTTAAAAAAATATTAGCCATCAACCACGAATTAAACAAACCATATTTGGCCTAAAATAATCCAACAAGGGTTGACATGCCGTAAAATCCAAGTAACCAAACCAAAATAAACCAAACCAAATTGGAATGTTGGGTAGTCGAGAAAATGAAACAGTACATAAATACCCTGTCATTTTTGACGGGCACTGTGCTCGTTTTCTAATAAATTTCAACGTTCTTTCAATAACGATAAGCATTTGTTAAAACAATTTCATTTAATGATTTTACTTATTTAAATTGTATTAAAGGAATATTGGATATCCATCAACCATGAATTGAACAAACCATATTTGGCCTAAAATAACCCAACAAAGGTTGACATGCCGTAAAATCCATGTAACTAAACCAAATAAACCAAACCAAAATAAACCAAACCAAATGGGGATGTTGGGTAGTCGAGAAAATGAAACATAGCACATAAATACCCTCTCATTTTTGACGGGCACTGTGCTCGTTTTCTAATAAATGTCAACGTTCTTTCAACAACGATAAGCATTTGTTAAAACATCAATTTCATTTTAATGATTTTTACTTATTCAAACTGTATTTGCCGTCAAGATGCGTGTTCGGCGGAGATCATTTTACTAATTAGATTTCAATCTTCTTTTAATTAAGACGACGAATGACGAATTATAAAAGAGTCGTTTTGCTATACGTGCATTTTCACTCGGCTTTTCATTGTAACTCGTGCCTCAATTCAAATAGATCTTTATCAGTGTCAATTTAGTTCAACGTTTAATAGAACGGGCGAAAAAATTAATGTTTCAATGGATGTGCTGATATAACGTTATAATTAAGAAAGATCAGGGGATTTTTGCTATGATGATATTCTTGTTATTACTGGAGAACTAACGTTAAACTCATGAGCAATATTATTTGATGGACTACTACATATGGACACACCAGTGTTGTTCGACCAGTAAAATCTCTTATTCTACAGCTATACACAGACACTTTATTCAATCTAGAACAGTTGCCAAGAGTGATAGTGGATGGAAACGAGTAATGAGAAATAGAAAGATATATATATATATATATATATATATATTATATATATATATATATATATAGTAGGAAGGTAGTTAGGTGAGTAAGGATCCGACGGAGATAGATAGATATAAATATTGAATATACTGAAATAGATAGAGAGAAAGTGAGACAGAGAGAGAGGGGGAGAGGGAGAGAGAGAGGGGGGATCGGGACATAGGTTGTTGGCATCCTTCCGTATACTAAAGACGATGGCGTAGTGTCCACTTTTTTTATTATCTGCAACTGCGTGAGTGGCAGACAAATTTTTGAATGACAATCTCTGGTGTAGTGACTGCAAACAAGCAGTGATACTTGCTAGAGTTATTGTCTCTCCTTCCTTTTGGCTCTCTTTTCTGCTGAGTTGAATCCTACTTAATGAGAAAGACTGACGCAACACGATCTTTCTAGTGCCCACTTACCTTTTGCTAGACTTGTGTATATGTGTATATGTACTTGGATTATAGAATTTTGGCGTTTTCTTCATCATCTACGAATGTTGTTTTTGGCATCCACCCGTCTACTATAGACGATGACGTAGTGTCTACGTCTTTCTTTTATCTGCAACTGCGTGAGTGGCTTAACAGACCAATTTTTGAATGGCAATCTCTGCTGCATTGACTGCTAATAAACAGTGATACTTGCTGGAGTTGCTGTTGTTTCTCCTTCCTTTTGGCTCTCTTTTCTGTGGCGGATTCTTTCCTCTCTTTTTCACTCCTTCTCGTTCCTTGTTTGACGAGGAGGCGCTAGGTCGCACGGTCTTCTGCACAAGCCTCCCATGTGTTGGTGCTGATGTGGCTTGTCTTCATGTCCCTCTTGAAGACATTTCTAAAGCGCAAGTGTGGTCTCCCTATTAGTCGTGTGCCCTCCACTTATTCTCCATACAGTAGGTCTTTGGGGATGCGGCCTTTGTCCATCCTCGTGACGTGACCAAGCCAGCACAAAACATTTTGCTAAATCGCGCAGAAGACATTAAATTGGGTCTACTTATCGGAACAAAAAACTGTGTTTGAACTTATTTCAACCTCTAAGCCAGTTTCAAGGGTTGTTTGTTTGTCCTGCTTGAAAAATATAACAATTCGACAGTATTGTGCTTATTGTAATCCAAAAAGATTCGATCAAAAGGTTTTGTGGTTCAATCGAATTTAACCGACCTAAATTCCACCATCGTATGTCACTCCACCGAAAGAAAAAAATACCAAAAATCAGGGAATTAACCGAATTTAATGAAATTTTCTGTGTTGATATATTAATGAATAAAAGATATAATGCACCAGTTATTTTATTTAAAACCTGTTACATTTTTTCAGGTCAGTTAACTTTGAACCACGTATTTTTGAGGCGTAATACAGATTCTCAAAGATATGTGGTTCAAAGTTAACTGACCTGAAAAAATTAAGAAGTTTTTAAAATAAAATAACTAGTGCATTATATCTTTTATTAATTAATATATCAACAGTGAAAATTTCATTAAATTCGGTTAATTCCCTGATATTTTGTATTTTTTTTCTTTCGGCGGAGTGACATACAATGGTGAAATATATGTCCGTTGAGTAGGATTTTCTTATTTCTCATAGAATTATAACGGAAAAGCTTGTAAAATATAACGATAACAGATCTGTTAAGTTCATTAAGGTAGCTACATACAGAAAACACTGTTTGTATATTAGAGGGTTTTTCTTTTTGTTGTTGTTTTTCTGTTTATTTTTATGATACACAGAAAATACTGTTTGTGTATTAGAGTTATTTTGGTTTTTTGTTGTTGTTTTTCTGTTTCTTTGTATATTAGAAGCGGGGGTGTTATTTTTCTGATATAGTGGAATTTTGGTCCGTTAAGTTCGACTTAATTTTGTTTTCATTTACAATAGCATTCCGTATCTTTCCTTTCCTTTCCTTTCCTTTAAGAAGTCCGTCACAGACGACGATGGCATTATAGAGGATGGTGTTTTAGGGGTAACTAATTTATAGTGGTTAGGGTTTTCAAAACCTTGTAGGTTATTTAGTCAAAGTACACATCACACTATAAGAATATAATTATATAAGCATATGGCATAAAAGACAAGAACTCACAATTAAAACAAACAACATTGTATTAACATGAAGTTTACAAAAGGTAATACAGTTCTGTAAAAAGGTGCTTTTTGAAAAGATCAACGTAAAATATAAACAGAGATGTTATAAATCTCTAAGTGAGAAAGAAAAGGTGGAAGTTTAAAGTCAACACAAAAGCAGTCAGGCATAAGTTGAATGAATATAATGTTTATCTCCGAAAGCGTAGGTTATTTGGAGAGAGAGATAGTTCATACCTTCAGCTTGTATGCGAAATGTTCTTAAAAAGGGTGACGTGAATTCCCTTAGGCAAGTTAGATCTTTCTGGTTGGAATATGAAAAAGTTGGCTTTTTTATAGTCCAGGGTAGGCTCCAAAAAGGGGTCTATTTGATAGATTTCCTTTTAGGCGCGAACGTCTCTTATTGGTTGAAATTGTACAAATTTTTATTTTTATTTTTATTTTTTACTAAAGTGCGCAATCCCATGCGCAAACTATTTATTTTTGTCATTTGATTTTTGTTTGTTGAAGTAAGAACTTCCGGTTCGCCACAGCATCACTCCATGTCTTCAACAGTTGTGGACCCATTGGTGGCTTGTAAGTCCAATTCTGGACTTGCAGATGCGGTCACACATAAGGCAAGGGAAATTCTCATCTTCATTTGGTAGTTCATAACGACAAAATATCGCCGCTCTGCAAGCCCTGTTAATCACGATATTGAGCCGCTTAGCTCCTGTGCGGCCGGCGTCTCACCAACCCTGTTTGTGGAAGGGCAGATCTTCCACGATTGAAGGTTTGATGGTGCATTTCTTTAACGTTGTCTTAATATGGTCTTTGAAGCACATTGGCGGGGGCTCCTGTCCTCCGCGTGCCATCTGCTAGTTCACCGTAAAGTATTTTACGGGGAATCTGTCAGCAGTTATACGGGTGGTGTGACCCAACCAAATCCGCATCTACTTATTCATTCACAAAGATTGATATACCATAAGTAGGAAGCGATATATATATATATATATATATATATATATATATATATATATATCAGTCATCCACATACGCGTGTTTCGAAGTTTACTTCTTGCGGCTCGACTACCTCTAGCCGGGATCGAAACCCGACAGGATTTTCGTCTGCCAAGTTCCTTACCCTTGCGGATATATATATATATATATATATATATATATATATATCACAAGTAGGATGCGAAATAAGTTAGAATAGCGTGGACATAAAGTCAACGGCGATTGGTTATTGATAGTTTCTCGCCTATTCGATACTTAGATCAATCGCATAGGCGTGAAACTCTCGGCAACCGAGTGTCGTTAAATTCATGTCCACCCTAACTTTATCTTCTTCTTCTTCTTCTTCTTCTTCTTCTTCTTATTATTATTATTATTATTATTATTATTATTATTATTATTATTATTATTTACTTCTTTTGAGTTTTCACATCAGTGTTAGCTGATGGTCTTTCACTGGAGTCTGAGTGACAGCAAGTCTCCTCAGGTCTCCAGTACTCTTCTGAGTATTCTGGCAGATTACAGCAGTGCAGTGTTCTGAATGGTTTCAATCCTTCTTCCTCTGATTTCCAAACTTTCCAAGCCCTTTTCTAATCCTTTTGGGACTGTTCCAAGTGCACCAAATACAATTGGTATAACTTTCACTTTCATATTCCATAACTTTTTCAGTTCTCTGGCAAGGTCCAGATATTTGTCCATTTTTTCATTTTCCTTTAAATTAACCCTGTGATCTGCTGGCACTGCAAAATTATTATTATTATTATTATTATTATTATTATTATTATTATTCATTTTTCTTTCTTCTTTTCTATTATGAGCAAACATTTACAAATGAATAAAAATTCCGACATCAAATAACCCACAAGGAGTTGATATACCGTTAATAAAAAAATAAACCAAATAATCTTTTTATCTCTACCTCTTTTAATCCAACCACCA
Organism: Doryteuthis pealeii; assembly: GCA_023376005.1. NCBI lineage: Eukaryota > Metazoa > Mollusca > Cephalopoda > Myopsida > Loliginidae > Doryteuthis > Doryteuthis pealeii. Next base: position 36,694,087 of record CM042167.1, read on the forward strand.
TTTGATCAAAAATCTTTTATTCATACTTTTTATTATTTCTCTTTTTTTTTTTGTCTCTATTAAACGATTCCAATGCCTCTGTACTTGACCGTTCCATTCAACCGACCAAAAATTCGATCTAACTGTTTTCATTATTTCTATGTATCTCTTATTTGTCTGTATCTTTTCACAATCCGTTTTAATGTACAAGTGATGTATATAAGTTTAACCTCCTTTTCCTGCCGACCAACTTTTGACTGATTTGGTTGCGAAATATCTAAAGGAGGAAGAAGAAAAAAAGGAAGAAAATATTGGGTCAGAAATATAAGTATTATGGTGGTTTGATAGACAGGATACAGCAGCCGCTCGTCAGTCTTGATCGACAGACGTACATGATGTCGGATTGATCTGGGAATAGAGAATTCTCCAAATATATTCCATCAAACGTCGCAGGCATGGAGATTTCTTCATGTGCTTCAGATTTGATGGAACGTGCAGGTGGTTGAGATCTTCTCAATGGTTTGATGGTTTAGCTAAAACAAACATACTCCAATAATGATAGATATAGGTTGAAATTCTCGCAGGCCATATATATATATATATATATATATATATATATATTATATATATATATATATATATATATGTATGTATAGTGCTCATACGTAGATAAACACATGTATATGTACATAAATGTACATATGCAAATAGGTATACTTATGTAAAGATATATATATATATATATATATGTGTGTGTGTGCATATATATATATATATATATATATATATATATATATATAATATATATGCATATATATTTATGTATACAAGAGGGCGTGTATGAATCTATGTATGAATACATATATATGAAGGTGTATATATACTGATAAATACCTGATTTAGATATTCATATATATATATATATATATATATATATATATATAAGGTGCATATATACACATATATACATGATTTATATATATATATATATATCGATATTTATATATATATATATATATATATATATATATATGTATATATATATATATATATTCAATAATGATAGACGAGTTTTAGAGACTTGCGAGTCACATATGTCGGTGGTGGGAGAATTACATGAACCATATATATATATATATATATATATATATATAGGGCAGGTTTATCATGGTCGGTAAAGTGTTCGGCTGCGAATCTCAACGATTCTGATACGATACCGGCCCTCACCAACTCAGCGTAGGAGTAGCAGTGAGATCTGTGTGGTAAAGTGAGGAGCTGATGGTAGGTGTGGCGACCTACATCAGACGCCCTCTAAAAAACAAACTCCTCGGTATAGCACTTGTGAAATGTGTATAGACTCCCCCGCCGTATCTATTTTAGGCCACCCCGACTTTTATATATATATATATATATATATATATAGTGGGTTTACATAAAGAAACCCATGTATATGTATATATGCATATATATGTATATATTTATGCATATGAAAATTCTGTACATGCATACATATGTATATTATATCTGTGTTTACCTGAGTTTATATATATATATATATATATATATATATATATATATATATATATATATATATATATATGTATATATGAGTTAAGAGTAAGGAAATTCATCCGAGGTATATATATATATATATATATATATATATATATATATATATATATATACATATATATATACGTCGGATTCATTTCAACTCATTTCAACTCATTTAGTGTTGACAGGTTCTCAGTTGAGACCAAGTCGCACTCTTTTTACCATCTTAAGATTTTAGAAACATTATATATTCTGACCAATAAGCCTGCTCTTTGTAAACAAAGAGAGGTCTTACTTTGTTTGAATGTTATGAATCTATAATGTCTTCTTTCCCTCCCCCTTTTAGGAGAAAATAAAATAAATTGTTCTTTTCTTTTCTTTTATTTTCCTACTCGTCTGATTTACCTGTAATATCTATTATCCTTGATATTTAGCTCTGTTGAGCGAGGATCGAAACTAGTCAGCATGCAACTCGTTTTTATTTTCCTTTAAACCCCCCCTCTTTTATTGTAAAATACATACAATTTTTTTTCTTCATACAATGAATCTTTTAGGAGGTCTTTTTAAAGCACTGATAAAATTCTGTACACTTAAAAAGATTTACATACACACACACACACACACACATATATATATATATATTATTATTATTATTATTATTTATATTTTTGCTTGAAGGCAATTACAATGCGTATATCGCATAAAATTCGATAATTATAGAAGATAATAATGACCAGTGAATTTCGGTTAAGAATTATTCGGTGTGTACAACATCGTACAGTCTGTTTCAACTGTTGAAACAAAAGTTGAAACAAAAGTTGAAACAGTCTGTACGATATTATCAAAAATTAGGTATGACTTCAATTATATACACACACATATATATATATATATATATATATATATATGCTAAAATGTGAGATTAAGTCAAAAACTGATCCGTCTTGTATGTAATCCAGCTGTTAGCTGCTGAACATTGACATTCGAATAAGTTCAACTACCACTCACACTCATCAATCTCTCTCTCTCTCTCTCTCTCTCTCTCTCTCTCTCTCTCTCTCTCTCTCTCTCTCTCTCTCTCTCTTTACACTCACAGAGAAAAGTAACATATATAAAGAGTAGTTATTCATGATGTATAGAGAGAGGGAGAAGTGACAGGCAGAATTTGGGGTAAGAGACGGCGATTTTTTTACTTAATTGCAATTACGTTTAATTAGAAATAGATTTTTCAAACATGACTTAATCCCAAAATTAAGGAAGATTTTGGGATGTATTTTGTGTCATTAAACTAAATAGGAAAAAGTCTTTAGCAATCAATCATTGATTTACTCAGCTTAAGTATAATGATAGATTATATGTTATATGTGTATATGTACTTGTATTGTATTATATTATAGAATGTTTGACGTTTTCCCACTGACCTTCTGCCAGACTTGTGTATATGTGTATATGTACTTGTATTATAGAATATTTGACGTTTTCTTCATCATCTACGAAAAATTACAAGAAGACTTGAACGTCTACAACTGAAGATCAGAAAGAAAAGATATTCACTTGTATTTAACAATACGGAGTTGAATCCTATTTAATATAAAGACTGACGGACTACGATCTTTCTAGCTCCCACTTACCTTTTGCCAGACTTGTGTATATGTGTATATGTACTTGGATTATAGATCGTTTGAAGTTTTCTTCATCATCTACGAAAAATTACAAGAAGACTTGAACGGCTACAACTGAAGATCAGAAAGAAAAGATATTCACTTGTATTTAACAATACGGAGTTGAATCCTACTTAATTAGAAAGACTGACGCACTACGATCTTTCTTGCGCCCACTTACCTTTTGCCAGACTTGTATATATGTGTATATGTACTTGGATTATAGATTGTTTGACGTTTTTGATATCATCTACGAAAAACTACAAGAAGACTTAAACGTCTACAACTGAAGATCAGAAAGAAAAGATATTCACTTGTATTTAACATTCATCATCATGTGGCGCTGTTAGCACGGATATCCATGACAATCTCTCTCCATCCGTCCCTATCACTCATCATTCTCGGGAGGTCCTCTACGCAGCATCCTGTATCCGTACAGAACTGGTCAATGTATGTCTTTGTTGGTCGGCTCACACTCGCGTGACCATGGCTTCCACAGGAGGACGTCACCTATGAGTTCGTCCTTGCTTCTCCAGCAGTATCCTGCGTGTCTTGTCCGTCTTACTCGGATGGTTTGGGTGATATGTGGCAGGTGGCCGTATAGCTGTTTTCTTGTGGGGTGTTGTTTCCACGTCTTGTTCAGGATCACACGCAGCATTCTTATTCAGCTCCCATCTAGATTATTCTCTAGTCGCTTCGTTAGGGTCCAGGTGGTGCAGCCATACAGCAGTACTGACACGACAACGCAACAACGACCTGGAAGAATTGTCTCTTTAACTTGTCTGTGAGATTGGATTTCCATATGACTGATAATTTATTTACTGCGGACCATGTCTTTCCTATGCGTGCATTAACATTGTTTTAATTCTACTTAATGAACAAGACTGATGCTACACGATCTTTCTAATGCCCACTGACCTTTTGCCAGACTTGTGGCGAGCTTAATAAATACCTATAGCCAATTTTTCAGGTCACTGATACGTGATTCTATTTACTAAAGAAAAAAGATTGGCTTTTATCCAATAGAAAACCACTATACAACAGTAAGTCTTCCTACCTATAGTATAAGTGAATTATTAAAGGAAGGCCTACTTTTGTAGGCAGGTGCTTGGACGGGTCGTTTCATATTAGCAACGAGTGATTGGCTGATCTAAAAATGGACTTTGCGTATTGAAGTAAGTCTGCGAATTGATATAAGTAAGTCAACTGGAAAATAATTCCCAACGCCAACTTTTGGACTCTGTTTGCTAAAACGCAAAAAAGTTATATCTCTTTTTTTTGTGTTTGTACAATAAGACGTCTACGTTATGTCGTTTACAAATATTAGAAAAGAAAGATTATTATTGTTATATTGGATGTAAAAATATAAGTTACACAAAAACGTACAGAAAGAATAATTGTTTAAATAGTTGGCATCTTGCTCGATACAGAAAACAAAGTGATTTTTATATATCAGTTCCTTTTGTTGAATACTGTTTTCCTTAGTCTGTTGAGTTTAAATTGTTTCGACAAAGTAATTTTTATAGGTCAGTTCCTTTTGATGAATACTGTTTTCTTTATTCGGTGAGAATTTCTTCAAAATTCAGTTATGGTTAAATATTATTGCTGTATTAGATGAAAAAATATAAGTTACACATAACGGACTGAAAATAATAGTTTAAATAATTGGCTTCCTTTTTTATATAGAAGACAAAGTGGTTTTAATAGATCAGTTCCTTTTGTTGAATACTGTTTTCTTTATTCGCTGAGAATTTCTTCAAAATCCAGTTATGGTTAAATATTATTGTTGTATTATATGAAAAAAATATAAGTTGCATAAAATTACTGAAAATAATAGTTTAAATAATTGACTTCTTGTTTGATATAGAAGACAAAGTGGTTTTATCAGATCAGTTCCTTTTGTTGAATACTGTTTTCTTTATTCGGTGAGAAATTCTTTAAAATTCAGTTATGGATAAATATTATTGTTATATATATATATTAGAAAAATATCAGTTAAACAAGAACGTACAGAAAGAATAATTGTTTAAATAGTTGGCTTCTTGTTCAATACAGAAAAAAAAGTGAATTATAGATTAATGCCTTTTGTTGAATACTGTTCTCCTTAGTCCGTGTGAAATATCTCAAAATTTAGTTCTGGATAAATATTAGGACAGGCTTGTACTTTTAGCCTTGGTAAGTGGAACAAGTCATTGAAAGGAGGGAAAAACCCTTAAAACTAGTAACCATAGGACCGGCTTCATTTCTCTTCATACTCTTATACATATCTTCTTAGCTGGTCGGGTTGTCTATTCTTCTATGACAGCGATGGTCAAACCTTTTTCACAGTGGGTCGGATAATTGAAAGAGTAATGAGCGCGGGCCACATTATTATTGTGTTCAATGTATGCTAGCCAGAACGAAAGCGCTGAGAAAAAGATGTAAAACAAAATATATCTTTGTGCATCTTACGCCACTCATGGATGAGTGGCGTAAGATGCACAAAAACAAATTTAACCAACATATTAATTTTCAAAACATTATCAAAGAATACAACATTAGCAGAAAGGTTTAGTGAGATTTGTGAAACTGAAGTTTGCCATTCAAGATATCGTCAATGTTTGGTTTGGAATTGCTACATCCAATCAAGAGAATTGCTTTCAAATGTTTATCAGCCAATTTCGTTCGATGGGTTGATTCCGTAGTCAAGTCCATAAGGATTTAATAAGCTTAAGATGATATTCAAATTTAAATGGTATCAGAACGTCTCGCGTGCCGTAAGTTTTAACAAACAAATTCTGCGGGCCTGATAAAATGCCTTCTCGGGTCGATCCGGCCCGCGCACCGTAGTTTGGTGACACCTGTGATATGATATAGTTGCACCCGTTTGTCCTTGTCTACTGAGCTTCTTTATAGGGCTCCTTGCGACTTCCTGGTTGTTTATTCTTGGGTTTATCTTCTTGTTATAGATGAAGAAAAAGACATAACTTTTTAGGACATCGTTATCTCAAAATCCATGGTAATCCCATGCGTGGAGAGAAATAGCTATGCCGGAGAGACACCATTAGCATCTAATCAATATGTTTTTATTACGTGAACTGAGAGATTGCTTGTTAAACGCTTGAAAATTTATCAATGTCGTACGAAATCAGCAAATCTACTGGGAATGCCATCATCACACGAGAAAATGAACGGCTTCCTTGGAAATAAAAGGATACTATATTTAAAAACCGAAAAGTTCTGGTAACTTTTTCAGGCTTGGATTAATCATATGATTGATAAAAACCTGAAGAAGATATCAGAAGATCTGAAACACGTGTCGTAAATGTAAGATAAAAATAATAAAAGATTTCTAAAAACATAATCCATTTTGCGGACCTTCTTTTTTATAAAATATCTTAAGTCATTTTAAGGAACACAAAAATGAATATATAGATTATGCTTCATTTTGAAGGAAAACTTATTCTTTGTAGATAAACATACCTAACAATTATATTCTATAGAGCATTTATGTACGCTAGTAAATAATTCCTATTAAACCAAATAAGCCTAAGTGTGTGATTAAGAAATGATGCAGATTTATAAAACGAGATTCCTGTGTTTGATACTGCTCAGAAATTCTTTAAAATGTATTTGGTTCCATCAGTGAGAGCTGAAGATTAGAAATTGAATTCTCAGAAACAGCAATTATTCTAATAATAAATGATTACTGTTTTCTTTAGTCGGTGAGAATTTCTTCAAAATTTAGTTATGGTTAAATATTATTGTTATATATACTAGCAAATATATGCACCCTCCGAGTGCAAGTATTTAAGTTTTAATGTAATAAAATATTGTATTAAATTAGAAAGGCTAATAAAACTAAATAAGAATACAGATAAAAAGATTTGAAACAGAGGGAGTATAATAAAAGATTTGAAACAGAGGGAGTATAATAAAAAATGGAACAACTGGAACTTACTCTTCCGTCACTCTCGTCTTTCATTGTTATTTTTTCTAATTTAAGTATTTAGTTATAAGAGGAAGTAAAGAATAAAATGATAGTTATTTTTTATTATTAATGGATTTCATTTAAGATTCATTGAAGAGATTTTTGCTTATATTCATTAAAATAAAACCAAACAGTTAGAAATCAATAATACTAAGCACATATTTATTAAATTCGATTTTTTAATATTAATATGCAAATTAGCCTTCCCGTTCACACTGTAAACCGCTATTTTGTTGTATATATAAATATAATTGCATGTTGTCAGTATGTAGACATGGTTAACAGTATTAATAATGTAAGACGATTTTATTAATAATTGAGGTTTAGATAAAAAATAAAATCATGAAGAATGTGATGTCAATAACTAAGAGAATTGTGACTTGAGTAGGAATATAGTTTCGGTTACAGACAGAAAAACACACAATCTCCATTATAATAAGATATATATATATATATATATATATATATATATTAGACAAATATCAGTTAAACAAAAACGTACAGAAAGAATAATTGTTTAAATAGTTGTTTTCTTGTTCAATACAGAAAACAAACTGATTTATAGATTAAATCATTTTTTTGAATACTGTTTTCCTTAGTCTGTTGAGTTTAAATTGTTTAGACAAAGTAATTTTATAGGTCAATTCCTTTTGATGAATACTGTTTTCTTTAGTCGGTGAGAATTTCTTCAAAATTCAGTTATGGTTAAATATTATTGTTGTATTAGATGAAAAAAATATGAGTTGCATAAAATTATTGAAAATGATAGTTTAAATAATTGACTTCTTGTTTGATATAGAAGACAAAGTGGTTTTAATAGATCAGTTCCTTTTGTTGAATACTGTTTTGCTTATTCGGTGAGAAATTATTTAAAATTAAGTGATGGATAAATATTATTATCATATATATATATATTAGAAAAATATCAGTTAAACAAAAACGTACAGAAAGAATAATTGTTTAAATAGTTGGTTTATATATTGATTTATATTACATCCAACACGAAATATTATACATCACCATGGCCACCAAACACAAATACACTCTTTAAGAAATACACGCAAAAAGAAATAAAGAAAAAATTGAAATCTTTACCAAAACATAAATTGCCAAACCGCCCAAAATCTAATATTTACCCAACCCTGCTGCAACAGAAAAAAATCTGATATGAAATTCGTCTAGAAAACCACGTAGAGAGAGAGAGAGAGAGAGAGAGAGAGAGAGGGGGGGGGGTATGTGAAAAAATGTTGGGAAAGAAACTGAGAATGAATAACTCTGGAAATGAAAGAGGTTGCGAGAGAGAGAGAGAGAGTGAAAGAAGAAGTGGGAGAAAATGAGAGAGAGAGGGGGGTGCGAGAAAGAGTGAAAGACAGACTGGAGAAAATGAAGTAGAAAGGAGTTAAAAGAGTGTGCAGAGATCGATATATATATATATATATATATATATTATATATATATATAGAGAGAGAGAGAGAGAGAGAGAGAGAGAGAGAGAGAGTGAGAAGAGGGGTGCGAGAAAGAATGAAAGAAGGATTAGTAGAAAATGGAGTAGAAAGGAGGTAAAATAGAGTGAGTGCAGAGATAGATAGATAGATAGATAGATAGATAAGGGTAGAGAGGGGGGTTGCGAGAAAGAATGAAAGACAGTGGGAGAAAATGAAGTAGAAAGGAGGTAAAAAAGAGTGAGTGCAGATATATAGATATATAGAGAGAGGGGAGAGAGAGAGAGAGGGGGGAGAGAGAGAGGGGGAGAGAGAGAGGGGAAGAGAGAGAGGGAGGAGAGAGAGAGGGGGAAGAGAGAGAGGGGAAGAGAGAGAGAGGGGGGGTTGCGAGAGAGAGAGAGAGAGTGAACGTAACTGTAAGGTAAAATAGATTACTGTAATCTCGCACACTGACAATTTCGTTTTAGTGAAAAAAAAGGATTTTTACCAGATATTCCCTTACAAAAGATACAATGTATAAACATATATATATATATTGTTATACTAAATATTACTTATTTATTATTTGCTGTTATATTACTCATTATATTATTGTTATATATATTATACTAGCAGAGGCTACCCAACGTCACCATGGTAGAGGAGGATTTTTTAAGTTATTCTCGCAGATCCATTATTACTGAATCGTGAGTTGAATCCTATGTAAAAAAAGAACCTTTCATTGGTCCAACTACTCTGAAAAGAAATGTTAATGTTTACTATCTAAAATATAAATGAAAAAAAAAACATGCTGTTATCATTTAAATTTTATTTTTTAATTATCTTCACGAATATAAATGAAATCTCTATTATTTTTGCTCAAAAAACCAAGCCCTGATGATATTTAATGTGTATATATATTTACTTTGTCGTTAATTGTTTTAATTTTGTAAGTTTTCTCCAGACATACATATACACACATCTGCCCTTTATGTCTGTACTAGAAGAGGCTAGCCGGCGTCGCCTGGGAGATGGGATTTTTTTAATGTTAGTCCCTCAGATACATTTATTACTTATCACAAGTTAAATCCTCACTGGATGCCCCATAAAATCCCCACAGAAATATATAACAATGTAGTAAGAAATTTCCATTTAAGGATTTACAATTTAAAAAAACAAATAAGTTTATATATGATGAAATTAATTCAATCAATCAATATTATATTTAAAAAAAAAAACATGCAAAAAAAATGACAGGGAAATGACTTTCCCTACTGTTACTTTCAAATTAGAATTTTTAAATATCTTCCAAATATAACTCAAATCTTCATTATTTTTGCTCAAAAACCAGCCCTGGTGATACTTAATGTGTATATCTATATTTACTTTGTCGTTAATTGTTTTATTTTCGAAGTTTACTCCGGACATACATATATAACAACTGCCCGTTATATATGTATAGATAGATAGATTATGTATAGATTATGTTTATTTTATAAATGTTATAGAGTTGGCATTAAATAACCCACACGGTTGATATGCCATTAAACCAAACCAAACCAGACCAAACAGAAGAAATCCGATACAAGTTTAATTTTTCAATCAGAGAAAAGCTGGTTTAAAATCAGAGTTTTCTTGTTGCTAAGCAATAGGTGTCTTTGTTTAGTGTTCATTTTTGAGTTCAAATCCTGGGCGAGGCTGGTTACATTTCATATAGCGCTAATACTAAAGGCAAACGTATCCAATTGTTCTTCTTCCTATTATGGTAAATAGTAGTGCAAACTGGGTTCTTTCAAATTAGCAGCTGGTTTAAAAGAAGGAAAACTCTGAATTCAAACCTGTTAAATCCTAGTGGTTTGGTTTGGTTTGGGTTTGTTTTACGGCAATATCAACCCAGTGGGTCACTTAAATGCCGATAAAGTTTTGAATAAATCAATTCTTAATGGATAATACAATTTTTTTATAAATACATTTTTCTATTTAACCCATAGATGGGACCCTAACAGGTACTACCACTCCGGGTTAGAGTGGACCAGGGAGCAATGGTGATGCAGGGTGCTCCACATTCCCAAAACCTCCAAAACTGGAACCTCACCATCAGATAGAATTTAACGTTATTCCCAGGACATGTAGACCCGCAGCCACCGCTTCTAGCACCCATATGATAAAAAGGGGTTGGGGCTTGCCATATAGGGCAATTAGGGTTGGGAAATCAATATAGGTGCTAGGGCTTGACGTGATCAGCCGAAATGATCAGAGGGGCAATCCTAGTGGATAAAAGAGTTAGGTTAGACAGTTCTAAGTGATAGTTATCTCTGGACGCTGCAGGTTCAATCCTGGTCAAGGGCGGCAGTAACATAAAATAATAATGAAAACAGCTTAACGCCTCTGCCCAGCTATGATCAGCGGAATGAGAACAGGATACCCTCGTGGACTAATAAAGTGTTAGTTCAAAGTTGCGTGGATGCTCCCGATTACGACAGAGAAAGTTCTCGAGTCCGAAAGAAGGTTCCCGAGTCCGAGAAGGTTCCCGGTAGTTCGACAAGAAATACCTGAAGAAGGCCGGAGGGCATATCGGCCGAAACGTTGTACAGATAACAATGAAGATGAGAAGCAATAGTCCGAATAACGCTGATGATACTAATCATCAAGCCTCATCTCAACATTCGTAGAAGAGGTAAAATAGAGTGAGTGCAGAGATAAGAAGATAGAATATGATAAGAAGACTAAGAGTAGAGAGGGGGGTTGCCGAGAAAAGATTTGCCGGAGGACACATTAGCATCTAACTCCAATGTAATGTTTTATTACTGTGAACTGACGAGATTGGCTTGTTAACGCTTGAAAAATATCAATTGTCGTACGAAATCAGCAAATCTACTGGGGAATGCCGATCATCACACGAGAAAATGAACGCTCCTTGGAAATAAAGGGATACTTATATTAAACCGAAAAGTTCTGGGTAACTTTTTTCAGCTTGGATTAAGATCATATGATTGATAAAACTGCAAAAGAAGATATCAGAAGAATACTGAAAACACGTGTCGTAAATTGTAAAGATAAAAAATAATAAAAGATTTCTAAAAAACTAATCCATTGCGGACCTTCTTTTTTATAAAAATTTAAGTCATTTTAAGAACACAAAATGAATATATAGACTTATGCTTCATTTGAAGGAAACTTATTCTTCTGTCAGATAAACAACCTAAACAATATATCTCTATAAGATCATTTATGTACGCTAGTAAATAATTCCTATTAACCAAATAAGCCTAAGTTGTGATAAGAAATGTGCAGATTATAAAACGAGATTCCTGTGTTTGATCTGCTCGAAATTCTTTAAAAATGTATTGGTTCATCAGTGAGAGGCTGGTAAAGATTAGAAACTTGATTCTCAGAAAACCACAATATCTAATAATAAATGAATTACTGTTTCTTAGTCGGGCCTGAGAATTCTTCAAATTTAGTTATGGTTAAATATTATTTGTATATATACTAGCAAATATAGCCCCTCCGAGGGCAATATTAAGTTTTAATGTAATAAATATTGTATAAATTAGAAAGCAATAAAACTAATAAGAATACACGGATAAAAAGATTTGAAACAGAGGGAGTATATAAAAAGATTTGAAAAGAAGGGAGTATTAATAAAAAATGAACAATGTGAACTTACTCTTCCGTCACTCTCGTCTTTCATTTGTTATTTTTTCTAATTTAGTATTTAGTTATAAGAGGAAGTATAAGAAAAATGATAGTTATTTTTTATTATTAATGATTCATTTAAGAATTCATTTCGGAAGAGATTTTTGACTTATATTCATCTAAAAAATAAAACCAAACAGTTAGAAATCAATAATACTAAGCACATATTTATTAAATTCGATTTTTTAATATTAATATGCAAATTAGCCTTCCCGTTCACCACTGTAAACCGCTATTTTGTTTGTTTTTATATTAAATATAATTGCATGTTGTCAGTATGTAGACATGGTTAACAGTATTAATAATGTAAGACGATTTTATTAATATTGAGGTTTAGATAAAAAATAAAATCATGAAGAATGTGATGTCAATAACTAAGAGAATTGTGACCTTGAGTAGGAATATAGTTCGGTTACAGACAGAAAAACACACATCTCCATTATAATAAGATATATATATATATATATATATATATATATTAGACAAATATCAGTTAAACAAAAAACGTACAGAAAGAATAATTGTTTAAATAGTTGTTTTCTTGTTCAATACAGAAAACAAACTGATTTATAGATTAAATCATTTTTTTGAATACTGTTTTCCTTAGTCTTGTTGAGTTTAAATTGTTTAGACAAAGTAATTTATAGGTCATTCCTTTTGATGAATACTGTTTTCTTTAGTCGGTGAGAATTTCTTCAAAATTCAGTTATGGTTAAATATTATTGTTGTATTAGATGAAAAAAATATGAGTTGCATAAAATTATGAAAATGATAGTTTAAATAATTGACTTCTTGTTTGATATAGAAGACAAAGTGGTTTTTAATAGATCAGTTCCTTTTGTTGAATACTGTTTTGCTTATTCGGTGAGAAATTATTTAAAATTAAGTGATGGATAAATATTATTATCATATATATATATATTAGAAAATATCAGTTAAACAAAAACGTACAGAAAGAATAATTGTTTAAATAGTTGGTTTATATATTTGATTTATATTACATCCAACACGAAATATTATACATCACCATGGCACCAAACACAATACACTCTTTAAGATACACGCAAAAAGAAATAAAGAAAAAATTGAAATCTTTACCAAAACATAAATTGCCAAACCGCCCAAAATCTAATATTTACCCAACCCTGCTGCAACAGAAAAAAATCTGATATGAAATTCGTCTAGAAAACCACGTAGAGAGAGAGAGAAGAGAGAGAGAGAGAGAGAGAGGGGGGGTATGTGAAAAATGTTGGAAAGAAACTGAGAATGAATAACTCCTGAGAATGAAAGAGTTGCGAGAGAGAGAGAGAGAGAGTGAAAGAAGAAGTGGGAGAAAATGAAGAGAGAGAGGGGGGTGCGAGAAAGAGTGAAAGACAGACTGGGAGAAAATGAAGTAGAAAGGAGTTAAAAGAGTGTGCAGAGATCGATATATATAGATATATATATATATTTATATATATATAGAGAGAGAGAGAGAGAGAGAGAGAGAGAGAAGAGAGTGAGAAGAGGGTGCGAGAAAGAATGAAAGAAGGATAGTAGAAAATGGAGTAGAAAGGAGGTAAAATAGAGTGAGTGCAGAGATAGATAGATAGATAGATATAGATAGATAAGGGTAGAGAGGGGGGTTGCGAGAAAGAATGAAAGACAGTGGGAGAAAATGAAGTAGAAAGGAGGTAAAAAAGAGTGAGTGCAGATATATAGATATATAGAGAGAGGGGAGAGAGAGAGAGAGGGGGAAGAGAGAGAGGGGAAGAGAGAGAGGGAAGAGAGAGAGGGAGGAAGAGAGAGAGGGGAAGAGAGAGAGGGGAAGAGAGAGAGAGAGAGAGAGAGAGAGAGTGAACGTAACTGTAAGGTAAAATAGATTACTGTAATCTCGCACACTGACAATTTCGTTTTAGTGAAAAAAAGGATTTTTTACAAGATATTCCCTTACAAAAGATACAATGTATAAACATATATATATATTTGTTATACTAAATATTACTTATTTATTATTTGCTGTTATATTACTCATTATATTATTGTTATATATTTATACTAGCAGAGGCTACCCAACGTCACCATGGTAGAGGAGGATTTTTTAAAGTTATTCTCGCAGATCCATTATTACTGAATCGTGAGTTGAATCCCTATGTAAAAAAAGAACCTTTCATTGGTCCAACTACTCTGAAAAGAAATGTTAATGTTTACTATGTAAAATATAAAATGAAAAAAAAAAACATGCTGTTATCATTTAAATTTTATTTTTTAATTATCTTCACGAATATAAATGAAATCTCTATTATTTTTGCTCAAAAACCAAGCCCTGATGATATTTAATGTGTATATATATATTTACTTTGTCGTTAATTGTTTTATTTTGTAAGTTTCTCCAGACATACATATACACACATCTGCCCTTTATGTATGTACTAGAAGAGGCTAGCCGGCGTCGCCTGGGAGATGGGATTTTTTTAATGTTAGTCCTCAGATACATTATTACTTATCACAAGTTAAATCCTCACTGGATGCCCCATAAAATCCCCACAGAAATATATAACAATGTAGTAAGAAATTTCCATTTAAGGATTTACAATTTAAAAAAACAAATAAGTTATATATGATGAAATTAATTCAATCAATCAATATT
>CM042167.1:36713999-36731499 GCA_023376005.1 Doryteuthis pealeii
GGAATCCCCATGGATGACCAGTTCATGAATACTACACTCCACTTTGGCCCTTACTCAGGCTAGACGGACAGTCGTAGAGGCCCACTCGGATCAATCAGCTGGCCATGTTAAGCACCTATATGATTGTCCCAAGTGCGTGTGTAATGGTTAAAGTCATGGGAAATGGATCGTCAGTTCAAATCCTGGACATTTGCATTTCACTTACGCTAATACCCTTGGGAAAGGTATGAATCCTACCCTATGGATAAATAGTAGGGCAGACTGCTCTTTACCTTGGTTACCAGGAGAAGGAAAACTCTGAATTCAAACCTGTTAAACTCTTAAGAATTGACCTTGTGTCACATCCTGAACCTATTGTTCTTATGTAAAATCCAAGCAGGATGCGACACAAGGTCAATTTCTTAAGCGGAGTTCAACAGGTTTGAATTCAGAGTTTTCCTTCTCCTAGACTGGTTACCTAGCCATGGTTAAAGAGCCCAGACTGCCCTACTATTACCCATAGCTGGAGGCAGAGTAGGATTCATACCTTTCCCAAGGGTATTAGCACTAAGTGAAATGCAATTACCACGTCCAGGATTTGAACTCGGGGCGACGAGTCCATTTCCTATGACTTTAACCACTACACCACTTGCTTCCCTTTTTAAAATATACATGTACTTGAAGGCGGTGGATGAGGGTCCTATTGTCCTGGGTAGGACGGTAAAGTACATCTGAAGGTGAAGTTCCAATTTTGGAGATGAGGTAAATGTGGAGTCCCCCTTCATTGCCATTACTCCTAGTTCCACTCTGACCTGGAATGGTAGTACCTGTTAGGGTACCATCCATTGGTTGAATAGAAAAAAGGAGTTTAAAAGATCTTTTTAAAAAGTTGATTTTAGAAAAAAGTGTGTACTTATCTAGAATGAATAAAACAAAACGTCTTAGCATAAAATAACCCAACAAGAGTTGACATGCCATAAATCCAACCAACCTACACCAACAACCGGGAATACCAATATTTCAACGTGATTATATTCGGAGTATTTGAAAGTAAAAAAAAAAAACTTAGTAGCCATCAAGAAGGAATAAAACAAAATGTCTTCAGCATAAAATAACCCATCAAGAGCTGACATGCCGTAAAATCAACTAAGCTAATCACCAACATATCATTATATTTTTTTTTAATTGAGTACATATCAAGAATGAATAAATGTTTTCGGTATAAAATAACCCATGAAAGGTTGACATGCCGTAAAACCAACCAACATATCCATCAACCTGGAATACCTTTATTTCAAGTGTAAGTGGTAGTACCTGTTAGGGTCCTATCTATGGGTTAAATAGAAAAAATGAGATTTTTAAAATCTGCTTAAAAAGAATAGAGTTAAAGAAGATATTTTCAGTACCTATTAAGAATGTATGCAATAAAATGTCTTTGGCATAAAATAACCCATCATGGGTTGACATGATGTAAAATCCAACCAATCAATCTAAAATAGGCGTGAACCGACGTCTTTACTAAACGAGCCGTGTCCCATTTTTGTCTCAACTGAAAGTAGACACGGGTTATCTTGGTTAATGAGCGATGTTTTGCCCGTTCATTAATTAATAATAGATTTAATTAATCAGTCGTTCAAGACAGCGACGGTCACCTGTACTAAGTGTCACGTGATGTGGCGAGTTGGGTGTGTGTGGGGTGTGTGGATAGGCTAGAACGCAGCGGGAATCACAAAGGACGGAGAGAAGGAAATGTGGACGGCCAGGGAGAGGAGGAGGGAGGAGGAAGAGTTGGAAGGGGTAGGAGAGAGAGGGGAGGGGTGGGAGAAGAACATTATTAGAGAAGAAGAAGAGAAGAAGAAGAAGAAGAACGAACGAACGAACATGGAAAGAAGAACAAGAACAAAACAAGAAGAACAAGAAAAAGAAAAAGAAAAAGGAGAGAAAGAAAGATATATGAACTTCTAAGTGCGTGGTGTAATGGTTAATGTCATGGGAAATGGACTCGTCGCCCGAGTTCAAATCCTGGATGTGCTAATTGCATTTCACTTTATGCTAATACCCTTGTGAAAGGTATGAATCCTACTCTCCCTCCAGCATGGATAAATAATAGTGCAGACTGGGCTCTTTAACTTGGTTAGGCAACCGGTCTAGGAGAAGGAAAACTCTGAATTCAAACCTCTTCGATTCCGCTTAAGAAATGGACCTTGTCTCACATCCTGCTCATGCGGAGGGGTTGGTAAATATATATATGAACTTCTAAGAAATAGATAGACAGACAGACAGACAGATAGACGGCCAATTGAGAGAATAAGGGATTTTGGGAGGGAAAGAAGAACACTGTCAAAGAAATGAATGAAGAAGAACAAGAACATGAACAAGAAGAAGAAGAAATTCATAAAATCAAATTTGAATGAGAGAAAGAAAAAGAAAAAGAAAAAAGAAAAAACAAAGGAAAGAAATGTGGACGTCCAAGAAATAGACAATCAGACAGACACTGTCAGAAAATGAATAAAAGAAAGAACGAAAGAAAGAAAGAAAGAAATTAGAAAAACGAACGGTATTAGAAAATAGAAAGAAAAAAAAAGGCAAATAGTGTTTCGTATTTTTTCTCGCTTCTTCACATTGTTTCTTGTTACTCCTTGTAATCTTCATACAATGACTGCTATTTACACGGTAGCATTACAACCAACAAAGCCTTCATCAGATGATGACTCTGGGTTCATGCATGGTTTCGGGCCGAAGCATCATTACCACTACCCCAGAGCGCCCCAGCAGTATCTCACGATACCACCAGACTTTGTCGGTTTGATGTCACAATATCGGACTGCCATATCCACGCTGATGCGGTTAGAGCTTTCTCCTGAATCTTTTTTTAAGTATTTCCTCTTGTCTGGTGGGGAAAGTCCACGTTTAGACAAAAATTCTGAGGTTGAGTTGGTAATAAACCCCCGACATCCGACCTCAATGGGAAATACATCTGTTATCCATCCGTTTCTGACGCATTGTTCACGTAGGTCTTCATATTTTTCCAACTTACGCTGAGGGTTCCCATCAAGATTTTCTTCAAATGGAACTGTCAATTCAATGATAAAAACTTTCTTTTGATTAACAGACCAAATGACAATATTTCTTTCTTAATGAAAATGTTAACAATTACTTTCTCGATTATTCGTGTTCTTTCACGTTGTTTCCTTTTTACACTCGTTTATTCGCGTTTTTTTTTCTCGTTCATTCACCTTCACATTTTTCTTTGCTGATTTATTTCCTCTCTTGTTATTCTTTTATTTTGCTTGCATATCCGTGTTCTTTGTCTCGACCGCGTCGTTTTTACCGTTTTATTTACGTGTACAAGGATTAAAGATATCCAACAATTATTTTAGTAGATTTCTGGATTCGGAAGGTAAGAAAAAATGAAGAGAAAAAAAGGTTAATGAAAATAGTGTAGGATAACCTAAAGTTGTGATGGGGAAATAAATCCGAATCTTGAGTTAGCCGCCTTGAGAAAAAGATGCAGTTAACGAAATGGACCATATGACCTTTAAGCACCCATTTTTTCATTTACACCGCCAATATCCGGTTATTTTAACAGACGATTTTTAGATTTTTTAAAATTATGAAACTAACCCCAACCCTAACCCCTAACCCTAACCCCTAACCCTAATCCCTAACAAACAACCGGATATTGACGGTGTAAATGAAAAACATGTCCTTTCTTAATCGAAATCAAAAAGGGATGCCTAAAGGCAATATGGTCCAACGGAATATCAAGGTGCCACGCTAAGTTGATCGGGCGCCAGACAAGTATCCCTCTTTTGAAGAGACAACAATACAAAGAGACGAGAGACAGAAGCACAAAGCTCACGTGACTTAAATCGGTATCTAAGCCAAAAATTCGTCCGCCCCCTCTCTCTCCCTCCCTCTCTCTCTCTCTTCCCTCCCTCTCTTTCTTTCTCTCTCTCTTCCTTTTTCTCTTCTCTTTCTCTCTCTCTCTTTTTTTCTCTATCTCTCTTTTCTCTCTCTCTTTCTCTCTCTCTCTCTCTCTCTCTCTCTCTCTCTCTCTCTCTTCTCTGTTTTGATGTTTACTACTAGGCGACAATGGACATGGTGAAATAAATTCCCGACAAGGGAATAAAAGACATTGGCGGTAAAATTTTTCTTAACGCGTTGCTACGGAAAACGTAAACGTCTTTTTAAAATAAATCCCTTTAATAAGTAATTGAGAGTTACTTCCCCTGTTTTATTATTACCTCCTCTTTGTGTAAATATTTAACTTTCTGAAAGTATATAAATTCCCAGGAAATTACAACTGTATTCTAAGTAGAATAAAACTTTCTCAAGCCCAGCCGTGTGTTCAATTACTATTACAATCCCACACCTCTAAAAGAAGGGTCGTAACTACACAATTTTTTTCACGTTAATTTTAATTGTCCAAGATTGATATTTTTAATTTCTATTTCTTTTGTTATCTTTTCTTTGTTTCATTTACTTATTTTTTTCTTACCATTATTTGTACCTACTGATTCGCATTCTTCAACGTCGCTTCGCGAAGACCACAACGACCCCCGCCGTCCTGCCAGCCAACCATGGCCCGCTCCGCCAATCTATTTTATACGAAAGATACATCTAAGGTAATAGATCACGATTTCTGGAAAGAGAAAGTCAGTGTAGGACGTTCTCTATTAACGGCTTTAATCGGTTGGTTGGTTGGATTTTACGGCATGTTAACCCTTGTTAAATTAGATTTTAAACGCATTAGTAACATGGGCTGTTTTGAAGCAAATCTAACTTAGATTTTCATAGAGACATCTTTAAAAAATAAGATTTGTTTTATTCTATCTATTAACGATTTATTAGACACCGAAACACTATTATAATAAGATTTTTTTCATCATTTCTCCTACCTAACTGATTCGCATTGCAGAGGTGCAATTGGTGTATTCTAACGCCCATGCGACAGGGCGGCTCATTTATTGTGTTCTCATTGAAATAAATTCATAATAACCAAATGACGGTTTAGTAATTTTTTTTCTTATTGAAAGCGTAAATTTTGCTTTATATAATCAATTTATCAGTTATCATACATTGAGCTCTCTTTACAATAAACGAGGCTTTTATCTACCTAACCGATTCGCATTCTTCAACGTTGGTTCACCCAGACTTACAATGGCCCAATCTATTTTATGCGAAAGATACATCTAAGGTGATAGATCACGCTTTCTGAAAAAGGGAAAATCAGTAGAAGACGTCCTCTATTTATGGCTTTAATCGGTTGGTTGGTTGGTTGGATTTTACGGTATGTTAACCCTTGTTAGGTTAGATTTTAAACGCATTAATAAAATGGACAGTTTTGAAGCAAATCTAAATTAGATTTTCATTGAGACATCATTAGAAAATAAGATTTGTTTTATTCTATCTATTAACGATTTATTAGACACCGAAACACTATTATAATAAGATTTTTTCACCATTTTCCTTGCTTACCCGCTCCGCTAATCCATTTTCTACATTTTTCTAATTTTTCTTTCTTATTGAAAGTGTAAATATTGCTCTATATATAATTAATTTATCAGTTATCATACATTGAGCTCCCTCTACTTTAAATGATACTTTACCATTTTATCTACCTAAGCAATTTGAATTCTTCAACGTTGTTAAACGAAGACTTACAATGGCCCTCGCCATACCCCACGCTTCGCCAATCCATTTTCATAGTAAGATACATCTAAGGTGATAGATCACGCTTTCAGAGAGAGAGATAGAGAGAGAGAGAGAGAGAGAGAGAGAGGGGGAGAGGGGGTCAGTTTAGAACGTTCTCTATTTACGGATTAAATCGGTTGGTTGGTTGGATTTTACGGCATGTTAACCCTTGTTAGGTTGGATTTTAAATGCATTAATAATGTGAGCTGTTTTGAAGAAAATCTAACTTAGATTTTCATTGCGATATCTTTATGTGTATCAATAGAAAGAATTTTCATTAATTTGCAAATAAATCTATCTTATCAGTAGAAGCTGCTACCTAGCGTCGCCTGGGTAAAGGGGATGGTGTATTCATTTAAAACGCCTTAATAACATGGGCTGTTTTGAAGCAAAGTTAGATTTTCATTGAGACATCTTTAGAAAATAAGATTTATTCTATTCTATCTATTAACGATTTATTGGACACCGAATCTCTATTATGATAAGATTTTTTCATCATTTCTTCTACCTAACTGATTCGCATTTCAGAGCTGCAGTTGGTGTATTCTAACGCCCAAGTTGACACGGTGGCTCATCTGGTCGAAATAAATTCAAAATAGCCAAAATGTTTAACAGGTTTTTCTTTCTTATTGAAAGCGTAAATAATGTTCTGTATATAATTAATTTATCAGTTATCATACATTGAGCTCTCTTTACTTTTATCTACCTAACTGATTCGCATTCTTCAACATTGTTTCACGAAGACTTACAATGGCCCTAGTCGTACCTCCGCTCCGCTAATCCATTTTCAAGGAAAGATATATCTAAGGTGATAGATCACGCTTTCTGAAAGAGAGAGAGAGAAGAGAGAGAGAGAGAGAGAGAGAGAGAGAGAGAGAGAGAGAGAGAGAGAGAGAGAGAGAGTCAGTGTAGGACGTTCTCTATTTACGGTTTTAATCGGATGTGATAGGAATATATTTGTCATATAATGACAACTGATTCTTCCAGCACCAAATATGGCGGAGGCAATTAGTAGTCACTTAGAAAAACTGTCACGGAAATTGATTTCCTTAATTATTTTCATATCAGTGCCCGTATGTTGATGACGGCGATGGCGGTGGCGGCGGGGCCGGGGGGCGTCGAAGAAGTAAAGCATTTTAATTGGACATTTTTACATTCGCTTACGTTACACATTTGCACACAAGGGAGTCGTCACTTCACAAGTGTCATGCAATTTCGCCGAGTAAATCCATTACTACTGAATAGCAAGTTCGATCCGTAATGGAAGCGGCGTACTTTCCGACCTTGTGTCTTATCCTACCCGTGGCGGACCATATCACGTTTAGGCACCCCTTTTTGATCTTTTTGAGAGAGAGAGGGTGAGAGAGAGAGGGGGCGAATTTTTGGCTTAGATACCGATTTGAGTCACGCGAGCTTTGTGCTTCTGTCTCTCGTCTCTTTGTATTGTTGTCTCTTCAAAAGAGGGATACTTGTCTGGCGTCGATCAACTTAGCGTCGCACCTTGATATTCCGTTGGACCATATTACCTTTAGGCATACCTTTTTGATTTCGATTAAGAAAGGACATGTTTTTCATTTACACCGTCAATATCCGGTTGTTTGTTAGGGGTTGGGGTTAGGGTTAGGGGTTAGTTTTATAATTTAAAGAAATCTAAAAATCGTCTGTTAAAACAACCGGATATTGACGGTGTAAATGAAAAACATGTCCTTTCTTAATCGAGATCAAAAAGGGGTACCTAAAGGTCATATGGTCCCCTGTAGCAAACGGGTTGGGTTAATATATAAAGGCGTCCAGTCGTTGTGCAATGGTTAGCAAGCTTCTCTGGCAGATCCATTACTACTGAATAAGGGTGTGGGGATTATCTTCCCTTTGCCTGGAAGAGTTATCTTCCCGCGGTGTTGCCGTTTGTTCCCACTAGGGGACCTCTGGTATTTAAGCGCCTTATTTGAACTTCTCTTCCTCTTTTAGCTAAATCTCCAGTACGAGCACATGGGTTAAACTACTGTCTACCCCTTTCTCGGTGGGTTTTGCCCCCACCTCATAGTAAGTGATTTCTATGTACGGACGCTCCAGTCCTTTTATGTATGTTTGTTTATGTACACTATCCTATTCTATCTTCTATTGTTTATGTATCTTGTTTATTCATGTGCTGTATTATATAAAATGTTTTGTCTCTCAACTTGTGTCGGAGTTGTATGTTCAACTTGGACCTATCACTACAAGGGCTATAACTTACGTTACACATTCGCACACAAGGGCGTCGCTTCGAAGTGTAATGTTAAGAAAGCTCTTCTTGCAAATCCATTACTACTGAATAGCGAGTTTGATCTATACTGGAAGCGGCTTACTTGGTGATTTTGTGCCACATCCTACCCGTGGCGATCGGGTTGGGTTAATATAAGTAAGTAATTTCGTCGGGCTGACCTAAAGTCGGTATCAGCCATACAACGAGGGAGTATATCCACTTTTCCCTAGCGCTAGACCGGAGATATGTTTTTGGCTTCTGAGGTGGAGAGCCACACCTACCATCAGCTCCTCGCTTTACCGCACAGATCCCTGTGCTACTCATACGCTGAGTTGACGAGGGCCGGTATCGACCCCGGAATCATGAGGTTCCTGGTCAAACGCTCTACAGACTGAGCTGAAGGGTGTAACGTTGTGGTGTAAGAGTGAGCACTTTAGTCTGGGAGGTCCATTACTACTGGATAGCGGGTTCGATCCATACTGGAAGCGACTTACTTTGCTGCATTGTGTCACAACGTACCCGTGGCAAATGGGTGGGGTAAACATAGTTGAAATTCTACTATTCAGACAAATATTGCTATTGTAAGAGTAGTCTCTCTTGTCTGAGGGTTTTGGTGAATCTTCTGTGTCAGGAGACGTTATTTTGGTCACGTGACACAGGAAGCAAGGAGAGAACGCTCTTCTTCCGTTTGCACTGAACAAGCCTGGACGTGCTTGTCATCTCTCTCCAGCTGACACATACGGTGCACACCAGACGCTACAGCCTCCACTTTGTCTATTAACACTATTGTGTATGTTTGGACACTTGTTCCCCTAATATGTTATAATAAAGTTATATAAACGTAACTAACTGAAGTATTCCGCATTGGGTACTTATCCTTTAAGTAGCCCAATGTTTTATAAAACCAGAGTTAACACTCTGTGGAAATCTTATACTATTATTACTTTAGATGTTGGTCTCAATTAAACTGGATGAATAGTAATAATTTCAACTTGGTCCAGTATAATGTAGGGCCCTGAAGAGATCATATAGATCGAAACCGTGGGAGAGCCAATTTTTTCATATTATTATTATTATTGTTATTATTATTATTATTATTAGAGTTTTTCACACCAGCGGTAGTTGATGGTATTTCACTGGGGTCTGAGTGACAACTAGTCTCATCAGGTCTCCAGGATTTTCTGAGT
Organism: Doryteuthis pealeii; assembly: GCA_023376005.1. Taxonomy (NCBI): domain Eukaryota; kingdom Metazoa; phylum Mollusca; class Cephalopoda; order Myopsida; family Loliginidae; genus Doryteuthis; species Doryteuthis pealeii. Next base: position 36,723,108 of record CM042167.1, read on the forward strand.
ATTCTAGCCGATTGTAACAAAGTAGTCATGATGATCTTAATTCTTCCTCTGATTTCCAGTTCCTCCTGTCATTTCCATGAGATTTTGGGGACCGTTCCAAGTGAATTCATTACAACTGGTATCACTTTTACCCTCATATTCTACGGCTTTTTCAATTCTCTAGCAAGGTCTAAGTATTTGTATATCTTTTCGTTTTCCTTCATCTTCACTTTTTTTTGGCAGGATAAGGTGGTCAGTCTTAATCTTAAATCATTATTATTATTATTATTATTATTATTATTATTATTATTATTATTATTATTATTATTATTATTATTATTATTATAGGACTCTCTTGGATAATTTAATAGAAAGAAAGAAGGAAAGAAAGTTAATAAAGAAATAGAGAAACAAAGAAACAAAGAAGGGATGGCCAAAGTAAGAAAAATTAAAGAAATAAAGAAGGTAAAAACGAAAGAAAGAAGTAAGGGCAGAGGTAAAGAAAAGAAAAGAAAGAAAGAAAAGAAAGAAAGAAATGAGCAAGGTAAAAAAAGAAGGAAAAGAAGGAATAAATGACTATGTTAAGAACGAAAGAGAGACAAAATTAAAAATGACTGAGGGAAAAAAGAAAGAAAGAAAGAAAGAATGAAAGAAAGAAAGAATGAATGAAATTATCAAGGTAAGAAAGAGAGAAGTTAGAGAAGGAATAAATGACTAAGAAAGAAAGAAAGAAAGAAAGAAAGAATGAAAGAAAGACGCAATTTTTTTAAATGATCAAAGTAAGAAATAATGAACGAAAGATGGAAAGAAAGAAAGAAAGAAAGAAAGAAAGAAAGAAAGAAAGTGCCGAAAATGTGAAGAATAAAAAAATGATTAAATAAATATTCAAATAGATAAACAAAAAAAAAAGAAAAAAAATCGAAAAAGAAATAAAAGAGTGTTTGGTGCAGAGAAGAAAAGAGTAAATGGTGAAATAAAGACAGAAAAGAAAAGAAAAACAAAGACAAAATAAAAACACAAAACAAAAGCATAAAAATAAATAAAAAGAAAAAAAAAAAAAAAAAAGAAAACAATACAAATAAAAACACAAAAACCAGAAATTGCAAATATGAAAATGGCGACGAATGGTACAGAATTATGTCCGGTAAAGTGTACTGTATAATTAAATTATAGACAGCAGAAGAAAATTGAGTCACTTCCGGTGGTTGCAGAAAGAAGCGGAAGTACGCCGGCCATTTTCGCCTGCGTCCTCCATGCTTGGCGTCTCTCACTGATTGGTTGTTTTGTGTTCCTTCTATGTGACGGATCATTGATTATATGGAGACACGCTGACATGACCTACAAAATCCATCTTTTTATATGAATCAACCACATCTACAGCCACATCCCACAACACACACACACACACACACACACACCACACACACATACACACAACACACTAGCTCTGTCTCTGTCTCTGTCTGTCTGTCTGTCTGTCTCTCTCTCTCTCTCTAACGAACACATACTCTCTTAACGACTTAAAGGACGAATGTGTTGTCTGAATTATTATATATATATATATATATATATATATATAATATATATATATATATGAGGAAAAAATGAGTAAAGAAAAGAAATGTAGATGGATAAAAATGAATTTTATCGATATCACTTTTAATTGATATCACTTACACATGTGTTTCGGTCTGTTTATCAAAATGTATACGGATTTACGTTAAAAAAAATAAAAATACCACTCTGATGAAGGTCGGCAAAATCTCTCTGTGTACGGAACATTTTATACATTTTTCCTATTATTATTATCATCATCATCATTTCAACTCCATCTGATTATTTTAATAATAATAATAACATAAATCCGTATACATTTTGATAAACAGACCGAAACACATGTGTAAGTGATATCGATAAAAATATCGATAAAATTCATTTTTATCCATCTACATTTCTTTTCTTTTCTCATTTTTTCCTCATATTTTCGGATTCATTTCCCATTCTCACACACACACACACACACACACACACACACACACACACACCTATAATATATATATATATATATATATATATATAGAGAGAGAGAGAGAGAGAGATAGATAGATAGAGAGAGAGAGAGATAGATGGATAGATATATAGTCGTCAGGGTGGCCTAAAGTCGGTATCAATACTTTTTGACACACCTTGGATATATATATATATATATATATATATATATATATATATATAGTCATCCGCAGACACAGTGTTTCGACGTATCAAGTCTCATTTGTTGGGCTAGACATTCGCAAGCTACCTCCAGCCGGCATGGAAACCCAATCTATTTATCATCAGTCAGGCTTCTTAACCGTTCGACCGTCAGCACCTACGAACAGGGACTAGAATTTTAATTGATAAATACATGCATCTGTATATATGTAGAGGATCATCGAAGAAGATCCCTGCGTCCCTGGACACATAACCTGTTACAACGTTATGAGCCATCCTTTAGGCTTTAAGAAAGAGTGATTGTCCAGTGGAAATCCTTGATAAAGTATCCTTTGGTTCTCCTTAGTATTTTAAGCTCCTCCTCAATGGTTGCAAATGAGCGATGCCAAGTATCAGTGTTTAAGTAGTGAATCAGCTACGCATTATGGCTGTTGATTGGCGAAGGAATAAACCACATAACCTCGCACAGTCTATAAGTTGGTGTATTGCAGGACACCTTATATACAAAAAAGGAAGCGAGTTGTGTAATGTTTAAAGTCATAGGAAATGGACTCGTCGCCCCGAGTTCAATTCACAGATGTGGTAATTGCATTTCACTTAGCGCTAATACCCTTGGGAAAGGTATGAATTCTACTCTCCCTCCAGCTATGGATAAATAGTAGGGCAGACAGGGCTCTTTAACATTGGTTAGGCAACCGGTCTAGGAGAAGGAAAACTCTGAATTCAAACCAGTTAAACTCCGCTTAAAAAATTGACCTTGTGTCACATCCTGCTCGTGCGGAGGGGTTGGTAAATATATATATACAAAAAAATTCCAACGGCCAGAGAGTGCTTCATTCATTTTTATGGGAGACAGTTGCCTTTTAAGTTTAGTCGACAATATATATATATATATATATAGTCATCCACAGACACCGTGTTTCGACGTATCCCGTCTCATCAGTTGGGCTAGACATTCGCAAGCTAACTCCAGCCGCCGTGGAAACCCGATCTATTTATCATCAGTCAGGCTTCTTAACCGCTCGACCGTCAGCACCTACGAACAAGGACTAGAATTTTAATTGATAAATACCTGCATCTGTATGTATGTAGAGGTCGCCATAGAGTGCTTCATTCGTTTTTATAGGAGTCTGTTGCCCTTTAAGCTTAGTCGACAGTAATTCCCGTTCCGTTTTTTGTACAGGTGATAATCCGATGGAACAGAAGAGTGCGCATGCGTTAAAACCTCGGTCTTTCATATTAACATTATTTTCTTCTATGCCTTTTGTAATGTCCGTTCTTCAGAAAAGTGTAACACAGTTTTTTTTGTGATTTGATCAGTACAGTTCAAATTGACATTTTCATTACAGTGTAACACTTCCTGATTGACGTCACCTCTTGTGTCGCGCCAAAAACAATGAAAATTGACTTCTCAACGTGTCGTCCTGATTTGGTGACGGCCATTTTTCAATTTTTCTATTTTTATTTTTATTATTTTCATATAGTCACCTTTCTGATGATTTTAGTTTTATTAAATAAAAGATTGTTACTAATTACTTCTTCTTCTTCTTCTTCTTCTTCTTATTATTATTATTATTATTATTATTATTATTATTATTAAGGTTTTCACATCAACGTTAGCTGATGGTATTTCACTGGGGTCTGAGTGACAACAAGTATCCTCAGGTCTCCAGGACTCTTCTGAGTATTCTAGCTGATTGCAGCAGTGCAGTATTCTGGATGGTCTCAATTCTTCCTCTGATTTCCAGATCCTCCAGTCTTTTTTCCAAGTTTATTGGGACCGTTCCAAGTACACCAACTACAATTGGTATCACTTTCACTCTCATGTTCCATAGCTTTTTCAATTCTCTGGCAAGGTCCAGGTATTCATCCAAGTTTTCATTTTCCCTCAGCTTCACCCTATGATCTGCTGGAACCGCAAAGTTCACCAGTTGACACTCCTCTTCTTTTTTTTTTTTTTTTTTGCTAATCAACACTAGGTTCTTCTTCTTCCTCTTCCTCTTCCTCTCTTCTTCTTCTTCTTCTTCTTCTTATTATTATTATTATTATTATTATTATTATTATTATTATTATTATTATTATTCATATTCTTCTTATTCTCATTTTTATTATTATTATCCTTATCATTCTGATTCTTATTATACTTATTATTCTTATTCTTATTATTCTCCTTCTTATTCTAATTCTTATTCTTATTATTTTATTATTCTCATTCTTAATTAATTATTCTTATTCGAATTCTTATTCTTATTCTTATTATTCTTATTCTTATTATTCTTATTATTCTTATTCTTATCCTTATTTTTATCCTTATTATTTTATTATTTTATTCTTATTCTTATTCCATTCTACTTATTCTTTTCTTCTTATTCTTATTCTTCTTCTTATTCTTATTATTCTTTCGAGTCGTATTTCTTTCATCTTTTATTTTGATTGCGTTTCGTTGCGACAATTCAGGTCGTTAATCTACGATCTTTACTAAATCTCACAGATGACTAATTGATTCGGTTGGTTTTACGATACACCAACAGTTTTTTAGTTAATTAATGAAGTCAACATTTTTTTTACTAGTAACTTTATCGTTTTAACTAATTGATTATTTAATTATATCATTTTAACTAATTTATTATGTAATTATATATTTTTAACTAATGAATAATAATAATTTGCAAACTATTATAAATCTTAACTAACTATGCTCAATAATCCATACATAACTATATCATTTCTTGTGATTATTTCGTAATTTAATTATACGTTAATCTATGGCCTCCAGTTAATCTTACAGATGACTGATTAATTCGGTTAGTTTTATAATATGTCAACAGTTTTGAGTTTATTAATGCTGTATTCACTTTTTGTAATAGTGATTATATCATTTTAACTAACGAAGGATAATCATCTGCATGATATTATAAATGTAGTGAGAGAGGAGACCTAGCTCGTGCAACACAGTGTGACAGAGAGAGTGGCGGGCGTGAAGACTTGCCGTATTCTCGAAGGAAGCGGGCTAGGCTTTGCCTGGCGTGTAGGACTGACTAGAGTCGAACCCGCTTCCTTCAGAATGTGTGAGCTGTGGACGATCAGTGAAATAAGAAATAGCATAGTGGCCCGGATGTAGGTGATCGCGCCGTGCTGACGAGTGTCGCACGTGCTGCACGGACAGTTATGAGTGAGGAGCCTGGATGGGGTAAAATTGAGGTGAATTTAAAGGACTTATTTTCACGGACCAGCGAGAACAACTGCAGTAGTATTTTGTTGTCGAGACGAGCGGGACAAAGAAATAATTTTGGATATTGGATTTTGGAGCGTGATACAGTTGGAGTGTTTAGACTGTCGATTGGAACCTTGCGTCAGACTTGACTGTGACCCCCCCACACACACACACACTGATTAGAATAAACCTCAAGTAAGTAAGTAAAGTTGTCGGGGCGGCCTAAAGTCGGTATCAGCCAGTCAGCGAGGGAGTCTATCCCCTTTTCAATAGTGCTAGACCAAGGAGATTGTTTTAGCATCTGAGGTGGAGCGCCACACCTACCATCAGCTCCTTACTTTACCGCACATGTCCCTGTGCTACTCATACGCTGAGTTGGCGGGGACCGGTATCGAACTAGGAACCTTGTGGTTTCTAGCCGAACGCTCTACCGACTGAGCTAACCCGGCCCCTAACCTCAAGTAACTATGCTTAATATTAATAATTCATATACAACTAAATGATTTCAAGTAATGATTTCCTAATTTAATTATCTAATTTGATGGGACCTAAAAACAAACACAAACGGACATCTCGATGCAATAGAAACCAAATTGTTTTGTAGCAGAATATGGAAAAAAAGGACTCAACAAAACATCCAAATAGATAAATTACCTTAAAAATGAACTGATAGGGCCTTGATATTTTTATTTAAAACCCAATTATTAATTAACTTGTTATAAATTATTAATACTTTTGGCCATATGTACATAGTAATAACATGCAATTGTATTTATACATAAAACAAAATAGTGATTTACAGTGTGAAGAGGATGGCTAATTTGCCTATTGATATTTTTAGAAATTAATTTAAATAAATGCGTGCTTGGTATTATTGATTTCTACTTGTTTGGTTTTATCTTAATGAATATGAGTAAAAACTCTCGGGAATAAATCTTTAAAAGAAATCCATTAACAAGAAGAAATAACTGTAATTTTATTCTTTACTTCCTATTTTAACTAAATAGTTAAATTAGGAAAATTTAGCAATGAAAGATGGGAGTGATAGAAGAGTAAGTTTCAATTGTTCTATTTTTCGATTATACACCCTCAGTTTCAAATCGTTTTATCTGCATTCTTAATTAGTTTCATTAGCCTTTCTGGTAATTTATGAGGAAGTGTGTCCCGGTCTCCTGCCTCAAAAATTGCTACCCGGTGACTATTAAAATAACGACCCTGCTCAGTCTATTCAAAACTATCCATCTTCATATATATCTATCTATCTCAATTTGTTCATATTTATCTGTATTACTTTAAATACTAATATTTTTTTTTTATTCAGGTTTGTTTAATGTCTTGTTTTTAGTTTAAATAAACAAGAATTACGACAAAAAAAGATGCGACCCACCCACCAAATACATTTACTTGTCGAAAATATCTATCTATCTTCATTTGTTCATATCTATCTATATTATTTTGTTTGTTTATCTATCTATCTATCTATCTCAATCTTTTCCAAACTTACCATCTTCATATCTAAACAAGAATTACGACAAATTACGATAAATAAACAAGAATTGCGACGAGCTGGGGTTGTTATTTCGATAGTCACCGGGTAGCAATTTTTGAGGCAGGAGACCGGGACGCACTTCCTCATAAATTGCCGCCTTTTTAATTTAATATAATATTTTATTACATCAAAACTTAAATACTTGGAGGTTGCATATATTTGTTAGTAGTTGTAAATTTCAGTCAGGACTGACATGCCGTAAAATCTAACCAACCAACCAACCAACCAACCAACCAACATTCTTATTGGTGCTTAAGGTAGAAGACAACAGAGCTAATTCGAAACCAGTTCTGATAAAGAGAAGATATCGTATGTAGATCCTTCCATAAGATACAGAAAATCGTCTTACCACCCACCTCCAATAACCAGAAAATGGCAGTGATTAAAAACGAAGCTAGTTTTGATACCCCAAATAATTTTAATAAAAGATGTTCTCGGTGTTAATATATCAGCGATATATCACTTCTATTTGGATACACATATAAATAACCGAACCTATCTTGGAGGAAGTTATTTATCGCTACTCTCCCGGAGAGTCTGAGACACTGTCACAGACAGTCTATTTGGCAAAAGCGTTGCAAATGACGGGCAGACTTTCCTTTCTATATCTTCCGATTACAAAATGATGGTAATATTAACGCACACAGAATCATACACACACACACACACACACACACACCACACACACAAACAATATATATATATATATATATATATATATATATATATATATATATATATATATGGTGGTGAGTGTGTGTGTTTGTGTGTGTTGGGGTAAGGAGGAAAGTCGTTGATTTGATCCGGAGCGAAGCGGAAGGAGGTCGAATCTTAGTATTGAAGATGTACCACTGGCCCGGGGCCAGTATTCGACTGGCCTCGTAGTCGCCTATCAAGCACAAACAGGAAGAGAAGCCCGGATGTTCATAGTGTGACTTTCTTATCTCTAAGCCAACAGGCTGAATCTAGATGGCGCGTTTAGGATCAGTGCGAAAGAATCCGGCCGTGTTGCAGCATATGATATAAATTTCCGTCTCCATTCCCCCTGATTTTGACTGTTTTCTTCCCCCCCCCCCCTTGTCGTTATCAATATTACATCCAAGTAATACGGCCGGTGTCTTACAAATATAGGTTCCGGTTGAAATAACTAAAGAATATGTAGCGAGAGGGGACACTGACCTCGTGGTGCAAAGCGGGCGTGAACCTGTCTCTCTTGTAGGATGAGTGGAAAAATGTGGCTGCCTTAGCACTAAGATTTTAAGACGCGCGATTTTCGAAGTAAAGAGACCTGGCGAGAGTAAATCTGGACGTATGAGTGGAAACGAAAAATATGGCTGCCTTGGAACTGAAATTAAAATACGCGCGATTTTCGAAGCAAATAGTGTTACAATCTTATGGGCCATCCAGAGCACTTGTCCAGTGGAATTGAATTGTTGGTA
>CM042167.1:36736499-36738999 GCA_023376005.1 Doryteuthis pealeii
GGGGACTTCGGTCTGGTTTTCTGTTAGGGATTTCTCTCTATCAGAAGCCCTGTGTCATTGTTAGTTTTTAGATAATAAACACAAGACTTCGATTTATTTTCAATTCCACAACCCAGACATCTGCTAACTAACATAGCGCGCGTGAGTGCCAGTTTATACAGAGCATAAATGGCCGACCGCTCTGCCTGACGTCCAACTGCAACACTGGCGACCGAACAGGTCCCACGTGACTTCACGTATTTTGGCGGGCTTCTGTAATTTTCCATGGAAGGACCTGGCCATGGTATGAAAAGGGTCATCCCCTCAGAATTACAGGGGATTGACAATAATCTTATGCAACCGCATAGATTATGTAACAATTATAGTCATCCACAGATACCGCGTTGAACTTACAAGACATTGTAGCTCTGTTGACACTTCACCTTCCCCTTGTCTTTTTTCGCCCAGTCTGCCCTACTATTTATCCATAGCTGGAGGGAGAGTACGATCCATACCTTTCCCAAGGATATTAGCGCAAAGTGAAATGCAATTACCACATCCAGGATTTGAACTCGGGGCGACGAGTCCATTTCCCATGACTTCAACCACTACACCATGCATTTCATATATAAATGGAATCTCTCTTTGAGTTATGCTTTTTTGTCAAGCGTATCACCAAGAAGCTTTTTTTTTATCAACATAACATCCTCTATCAATGTTCATTCATATTTTTTTATTATCGAAGAAGATTTTGTTTGGATAACGCTGACAAGACTGGAGTGACAAGGTCTCCAATTTTGATCTTTTCAAAAATTGTGCCACACCTTGTATCGAAACTTTTGAATCGACTCCCAAATTAGCGGAAGTGGATATGTCATTCGAATGCCTAATGATTGACTCCTAAGGTTTCCATGAATGTTCAACTTCAAGAGGGGGTCCGCAATGTTGGGAGACGTTTACTTGTTGCATAATCTATGTGGTCGCATAGATTATTGACAACACCGTGTAGCGAGAATAAAAAGAGCCCAAATGGAAGATTACAGACCGTTGAGAAACTGTGACCTCAGAGGCGGGAAACCCGCAAATCACGTGAGATCTAGTTAGGTCTTCAGTTGATAGCCAGATACTGGGTGAAACAGGCGTGTTTCAGCCGTGTGTCACTCCGCGCGTTGAGTTAGATAGAAAAGGCAAATAAAAGCTTTGAAAGGCAACGGGCGTTGTTGATTAATTAAGCATGCCTTACTTAGAAAACGAAGAAACAGCCAGACAAAAGAAAGAAGCAACAAGAAGTTAGACGATCGCACCAATGGCCGAAGTAGAATCCAACATGACGAGAAAGAATAGACAGAGGACTAGAGATCACAAATAGCCGAAGAAAGAAAGTAACAGCAAGTAAGTTAAGCATCTGTCTAAACATCTCTCTGTCTCTCTGTCTCTGTCTGTCTGTCTGTCTGTCTCTGACACAAAGGAACTCATTGTTTATATACCCGCAACATGGGTATATATCATTCTTCCGTATAAAAATACTTACGAGCAACCCCAAGAAGAGAGAGATTTGAGTAAAGGAAGTAGCAAGTGGGAGTAATAAAAGGGGGGTGGTTAGATGACCATAAAATCAAAATCAAACCTGTTTGTTAGTATGTGTGCTATGGTCAAGTAGGTCATTAATTGAGGGTCAACAGGGGAGGTTAGTTTAGTTGGGTGTGGGAAAGTGGATGGATTTAAAATTATATATGCATATAAACACACATATAGATACATACATACGCAAGCATCTACATATACATAAAGACAGATACATACGTATACAGCAACGTATACATGTGGATATACATACATACACACATACATAAATATAAATATATAAAAACATGAATATATACGTATATAAGTACATATACATAGGCACCCTATTGCGTGAATACATAGAAACATAAATATACATATACATAAACATACATATACATAAACAAACATGGGTATACACATACAGACCACCACACGAAAGTACATATATATATAAAACATATGAATATAGAGGGTGAAAGAAGGGGATGAAGGTGATGGGATTGTGTGGGTAAGGGGGGAGAAGATCAAAATTATGGATGACTTTTTTTTATCCATCTTCAAATTTGATTTTAATTTTGTGTTCATGTGTTATGCTTTTTGCGATAGATAAGTCCAGGTTGAAAAATCCGGGTCTTAGGTTTATAGTCTCCGTGTGGGCTATGATCGCTGATTCGCATAGGCGTCTTAGTCTCTTTCTGTGTATTAGCTTGGTAAGAGAGGCCTTGTTGAAATTAAATGTGTGGTTGTAGTCAGCTGTGTGGGTGAATAGGGCGTTTAGGTTGTCATTTGTTCTTATCGATCTCTTGTGCTCATAGATGACTTTGGTGAGGCTACGTTGAGTTTCTCCGATGTAACGTTTGTTGCAATCGTTGCATGGTATCATGTATATACCGGCTTTGTAGTGTCAGGGGTGTCAGGTGTATTTGTGCGTGTGGAGGAGTTGGTGAGGTTC
>CM042167.1:36746499-36753999 GCA_023376005.1 Doryteuthis pealeii
TCCACCTTCGAATGAGAGCATGTGTTCCTGCCCAGTAAAATTCTGTTGACTGGCTTTGAGCCGCTTCTTCACTACATGTTTCACTTCCCTGTCACTGATATAATCACTAGAAAGAGGTTTTAAGCATTATAGCCAGAAAAACAACTATAGGTTTCAAGTTTTCTCATCTAATATTAATAATAGCATATCCCCGACCTTATAGATAAGTGAGGGGTGTACTATTGGATACAGTATTAAATAGGGACGATTTTTTTTTTCAGAAGCATTATATAATACAATACAAATGAGAACATTTTGCAAGAAAAAGTATTTGATACTACTACAGCAGAATATCAAATTATGAACACTAGACGTCTGTTGATTTAAATTTCATGTGGTGTGCACAATCATCAGACATATATAAATAAGATGCTAATAGATGTTTCTACTTCTGTGCAAATGAGATGGTTTTGTTTATTTTCACAAGTTATCTACCAGAAATATTTTTTTTAAAAAGTGAGGGAGACACATTGACAGAACCTTGACCAGGTTCCTGGCTGAAAAATATAAAATATAATCTGTTAATTAAATGGCCTGTTAAATAAGATTATAACATTTTATCAGTAAAGGGGATTCCCCTTGTTAGAATTCAGTCTTTCTAAGTATTAGTACAATTACTGCCCTCTACACACACTACAATCTTTAATATATCTATTTCCCTTGTTGTTTAAAGTTGACGAATGGACCATGGTGGATAAAAACTCAAGTTGGCATGGGAACGGCACACGGAACTCTCATTGGGTATAAGGGGGTCACGAAGAAAAAAGGTAGGGAAACTCTTGCCTAGAAGACAAACATAATTAGCTACCGAGGCACTTGCTTTTCCGTGGCTTAAACTTGAGACTAAATCTTTTTATAAAAATGCTGGGGTACTTACTGGCGTACCCTGGAATTGAGCATTGTGCATATCCTTATTATCACTAGGTCTATGAATGATCAGGGTGCTGGCATAACAATTCCAGGGTAAGTTATGTAAATATTAAAGGGAATCAGCAACGATTTGTTGAGTTGTAACTTGATTATCGCACATTGTAAATCAATTCTGTTTCTGCAGACGTGAAGTTCGTCCCGGGGGACCTTGCATAATTTTAAGGTGGAACTTTGGGGTCAGCGATTATTAGGGTGATAAATGTTTGCCCGAATTAAATTATGCCCGCATAATTCGAAGCCCAATGTCGATGGATATGTAGATATGAACAGATGGACAGGCGAATATATATATATAATATAATATTATATATATATATATATATATATATATCATGTGTACAGATTTTATATATATTTTATATATATACATATAAGTATATATATATATATATATAGATAGATAGATTATATATAGAGATTATATATAAAGAGGTCGTATAGGTATATACATTATGCATATATATATATATATATATATATATATATATATATATATATATATATATATATATTATATATATATATATATTATGTACAGATTTTATATATATATTTATATATATACATATATGTATATATATATATAGATAGATAGATAGATAGATTATATATAGAGATTATATATAAAGAGGTTGTATAGGTATATACATTATGCATATATATATATATATATATATATATATATATATATATTATATATATATATACTGTGGGATATATATAGAGAGAGCGATTATATATAGAGAGATTATATACATATACATATACATAGATTATATATATAAATTACATATACATAGATTATATAGAGATATTTTATAAACATACATATATATATATATACATATGTTCAGCCACTACCATTCACATCCACATTTTCTATAACAAACACCCCCATCCACACCTACATTAACACATGTCTATACCGCATACATACATCCACATACGCACATACTTACGTATTCTCATACATGCTCTGATCCCTTTACACTGACACGATTATTCTAACCCATTTCCTGTGACTGACTTATTTCTACGACCCTGTGTAATTGGGTCAGACACGTGACGATAGACATGCACAACCTTTTCTACGTGACACTATCGCGTGAACACTTAGTCCCTTTCCCGCGCTTTTGAAACAATTGCCAGTATATTCAGCAATCGTCAAACAGAAAAGACGCATCTCCGATCTCTGCAGAACTGAACAATTTTTTTTACCCACTCTTCATCGAACGGTCTGTTGAGAACTTTGAACCTATATATAATGTATCTATTATTATAATAGATTTTGAAAAAGAAAGAGACATTCCAAATTCGTCACTAGACGAATTTAGAGATACATGGATTGTTAACCGAGATATTTGTGGCGGAAGTGCTCATATTTAAAACTACAACATACATTTTTTGATTTTGTTTTTTGCAGCATCAAAATTGAATATATATATATATATATATTAGGATAGGGTTACTTACTACACATACGTTCACAAATGGGATATATGGGGCTCCTTAGCCTTGGACGGCAATCCATCTAGACAAGTATGGTCTGTTAAAAAAAACTACTGTCTAGTGGCTATACCATATTCCTAGGAAAGGCTAGGGTGTAAACCCCAAAATCAAATCCGGAGCTGCAGTCCGTAAGGCGGTGTGATGCTGAAAGTAAAGAAATAACAAAAGACTTAGAGATTTAGCGTTATAGTCTATGTTTTTTAACAACATCAAGGATTTCGTTTGGAATTCATATCACAGGACGATAGAATTTAAAAAAATTAAAAAATTAAAAAATTAAAATCTATTTTCAAATGCCTTTAAAGTAATAAAGATTTCATCATTCGCATCTGATGAGTCGGGAGAGTTAGACACTTTGTCTAAGCTCCCTGAAATAGACTATGATGCTAATTCTCTAAGTCTTTTGTTATTTCTTTACTTATATATTTGCTCTGTGACTCTAACATTAAGAGCACACATTGAGCTCTCAAACAGCGACAGTTTAAAAAAAAAAAACACTTGGTGTCGTAAGGAAGATTTCTTCTCTGGACTTTTGGGTTATATATATATATATATTATATATATATATATATATATATATATATATATATATATATATATCGTTCTTGTTCATTCCATCAACTTCAGTTTTTCCTTTTCCGTTGCCTCATTTAATCGTTTATTGTTTTCTTAGACCATCTTGGTTAAAACTATCTGTCAAGCTATGCAGTCGAGTAAGGGACTATATATATATATATATTATATATATATATATATATATATATATATATATATATCCTTCATGTCCTGGGAAAGTCGTTAAACTCTATCTGATGGTGAGGTTCGGGTTCTGGGGGTCTGGGAAATGTGGAACACCCCTTCATCACCATTAGACAACTAAGCTCCCCGAAATAGACTATAATGCAAACTCTCTAAGTCTTTTGTTATTTCTTTACTCATAAATTTGCTCTGTGACTCTAACAAAAAGAGCACACATTGAGCTCTCAAACTGTGACAGGTTGTTTAAAAAAACTCCTATTTCTTAAGTAAGATTTCTTCTCTGGACTTTTGGATTATATATATATATATATATATATATATATATATATATATATATATTATTAATCAATCGGTCTCATGGGCAATGTGGGTGATCAGTTTAAAATGTCTGATTTAGGTAGATCGTTATCAAATGACTAAGATTGTATTGTAAGTTAGTTGGTTGGTTGGTTGGTTGGTGGGTTTCACGGCATGTCAACATTGTTGGGTTATTTTATGCCAAATACGTTTTATTTTATTCCTTCTTGATAGCTATTAGATGTTTCTTATTCCATCTCAATTATTTGAACACAACTTATTTAAAGCCATTCTTTCTATTTAACCCATCGATGGCACCCTAACAGGTACTACCACTCAGGTTCTGGGTGGACCTGGGTGTAATGATGATGAATGAATATTCTACACTAAAGTTTGACGTGAGCACCCGATTGATTGAAGAGGGCCTCTCCGACCGCACGTCTAGTCCAAGTAAGTTCCAATGTGGAGTGTTGCATGTCATGGACAGCTCAACCACAGGGGTTCCATCCTTAAGCTTCACGGGTCACCACTCACGGCTAACAGGTGTCCCCAATGTAGGAGATTACCCACTACAGAGGTGCAGTCGGTGTATTTCCAAGCCGCAGCCGACTGGTCTATTCAAATCCTGGACGAGACCGCTTGTATTTCACATAGCGCTAATACCCATAGAAAAAAGTATCCTTTTTCCCTACGGGTAAATAGTAAAGCAGGCTAATTCCTTTTACCTAGGTTAAGCAACCAGTCTAGGAGAACTCCGATTTCAATCCTGTTAAACTCGTCTTAATAAATCGACCTTGATTGCGGTTTGGTTTATTTTGTTTTACGGCATAACAATCTCAGTGGGTCATTTAATGCCGACGAAATTTTGAAATAAACTCATTCTTAATGAATACTCAATTGTTTAATGAACACATTTTCCCATTTAACCCATAGATGGGACCCTAACAGGTCCTACCACTCCGAGTTAGAGTGTACCAGGGAGCAATGGTGATGAATGGGGGCTCTACAATCCCCATACATCAAGAACTGGCACCTCCCCATTAAAAAAGAGTTTAACGCCATTTCCAGGAGCCTTACACCTCTGCAGAGGTTCAGTCAATGTAATCTGACGCTTGTGTGTGGAGGATTAGGTAAATATCCGTACTCCGTAAAATGGCACGTAGCTTCCGTTATGCAAGCTAAGGTAGGAGCTACATGTCATTAGGTACCTGGGGCTTTGTTGTTTTACTGCATTTTATTTTATTCTGGAATTTCTATTTACGAGGTTTTGCTTTGTCTCGCATAAAAACATGAGTGTGGTGCGGCTAGAGAGGATCGAAACCGACACAATGGATTGCTAACAGGTATTCCAATGCATGGCGCACCTTGCTTGGCAAATATCAATAGAAATTGACTGTGATCGATTTGATAAATGACAGGTATTAATGTGCGTGTGTTGTTTTTTATTTTTTCCATTCCTCCTTCTCTCTCTCTCTCTTCTCTCTCTCCTCTCTTTCTTCTCTCTCTCTCTCTCTCTCTCTCTTTCTCTCTATATAACTATCTATCTCACGCACACATATACACACACGATATCTCCTTCTCTCTCTATCTGTGTGTGTGTGTGTGTGTGTGTGTGTGTGTGTGTCACACTCACACAGTCTCTCACACTCCTTCTTTCTCTCGCACACACTCTCTCTACCTCTCTCTCACACGCACATACTTTCTCTCTCTTTCTCTGTCTCTGTCTCTCTCTCTCTCTTACAAGTTCTCCCTCTCACACACACTCTTCTAACTATCTCTCTCACACACCCCCTCTCACACACACTTTTTCTTTACGCTCTCTCTCTCTCTCTCTCTCTCTCTCTCTCTCTCGCACACATGATCTCTCTCGGACACGCTTACTCTCTCTCTCCCTTCTTCCTCTCACACACACATACACCTCTTACACTCACTGTTCCGTATTTCTCTCTCACACACTCTCTCATTCTCTCGCATTATCTCTCTCTCTCTCTCTCTCTCTCTCTCTCTCTCTCTCTCTCTCTCATACACACACACATACACAAACACTTTATCACACTCTCTCTCACACATACCTTCTTCCTCTTTCTTTTTCACACACACACACACTCACTTTCTCTTACACACGCTGTCTCTCTCTGCCCCCTCTTTCTCTTTCTTTTTCTGTCTCTGTCTCTGTCTCTGTCTCTCTCTGTCTCTCTCTCTCTCAGCTTACATGCGTGTCTGTCTCTTTTTTTTCTTTTTTTTGTTGTTGTTCTTTTCTGTGTTATTTTCCTTCCATGATACTGACCTCATTCTTCTCGACTATTTCCACCATCTTTATTCATTATTATTATTATTATTATTATTATTATTATTATTATTGTTGTTGTTGTTGTTTTTATATATTATTATTATTATTAGTAGTAGTAGTAGTAGTAGTAGTATTCAATGGATAGCAAATGCTTAAGTCTTGCAAACATGTCCTCCGAAAGATGCATGTCTTTGGGGATATCTTTCTTGTCTTTTTTGCGAGGGGAGAGAGATCGTTTTTGCTTCCACACCCAAATAGACTAACAACAAAAACAAAAAAAAGAAGGTTAAAAAAAACTCCATACTGGCAATTCTTATCGACACACTGCGCAGGTGCAAAAAACTGTTTGATATAAATGTTATTGATGTATCTATCACAATTTTTAAAGTGTCGACTACTGACGTATTCATTGCACTGGAGTACACTTAAAAAATGGGATTTATAAAAAAAAAAGTGTTTCAAATACGTAAGATTGTAATATTCTTGCCTTCCATACGAGTAAAAGTTACAGGCCTTGAAAAGCCGCATGCAGATCCTGGATTTGATTTGGTCTCGAACTGACTTATTCATTGTTGAGAAATTCTGGATATAAGGTGTGTGAGGAATGCCCGCTCATACTTATAGACTAGGTCAGAATTATGTGATCTAACTCTTGGCCAATCACTGGCAGTACTCTGAGGTTGATACAATACTTAAACCGACCCTACTGATCATAATTACTGTGACATTCATGGACGACGAACATAGGATTAAATCACCGGACCTTTACCTATACGTAGGATAGGACTTATACGCTTACCAAAGGATTCATAAGATAGGACTTTCTTTAAGCCCTTTTCAACTGGTCAAGGATGGCATTTAAAAACTTTACAATCATTACAGGTGTACTCTTTAAAATAAGATTTATTAAAAGTTCTTGAAATACGTAAAATTATAACATCCTTGCCTTCCGTACTTGTAAATGTTGCAACCTTGAAATTCAACATGCAGATTCTGGGTTTGATTTGGATTCCATCTGATTTATTCATCACAGGAGTACACTTAAAAATGAGATTTGTAAAAAAAAATTGAAATGCGTAAGATTGTAATATTCTTGGCTTCCATACATGTAAAGATTTATACTTTTGAAAATCACCTTACGGATCATGAATTTTATTTGGGTTCGGGCTGATTTATTCATTACAGGTGTACGCTTAAAAATGAGATTTATAAAAATACTTAAAATATGTAAGATTCTAACATTTTGGCTTCCATAATATGTAGAGATTGCAGCCCTGGATCTTGGGTTTTATGTGGGTTCGAACTACCAAAAAGTAAAATTCCATAAAGAAATAAAAATCTCCTTTATTAATAGAAGTAGACAGAGTGACTCCAACATCGTTATCAATAATAATCTTCACTTATATTTCATAGTATTAATAATGAATCACAAACAATTTTATTCTTCAATAATAATATTCAGTAACATTCTATAATAATAATAATATTTAGTAATATTCTATAATAATGATAATTGTAATAATAATAACATTCTGTGGGATTTTGAGTTTAAAAGAGATCAGCTAACCACTGCCAGAAACCAAGCCTAATTATTTTTAAAATAAAAAAAAATAAAAAAAGTTGCGAAAAAATACTGTTAAATTTGATTCATTCAAATTTCATATTCTTGGAGCCCA
>CM042167.1:36756499-36809873 GCA_023376005.1 Doryteuthis pealeii
AAAAAAGGAAGATGCAGTATATGAATACACGCCCACACACGCCCACACACACACCCACACATGTACACATTAACACACGCATACACATACACACACATACGCGTGTATGACTGACACGGTTACAGAAATGTATCTACTTGAACTATGAATTGAACCGCAGGTTTCAGATGCACTTATTAAACGAACGTGTATCAAAATGGCTTAAAAGGCAACGAAGATGCGAGGCTCAAGCCGACATAGATTTTTACTGTGAAAACTGTGCCAAGAATTGCATGTGAACGTTTTTGGCGGGGAAAAATATTCCTCTTGTCACGAAGCATCCATTTTTTTTTCAAGTCTTCGACGCCATATTCGCTTTCCACACAAAGTCTTTGAGTTCCATTTCAAAATTTCCCGCTTTTTGTCATGATTATCATGTTTCATATATCGTCAAATTTGTCTTTTATTCTGACGTCATCTGCCAATTTTCCTTCTTTCTTCTTTCTTTCTTCTTCTTTCTTTTACTTACTGCTGTTTCTTTCTGTATTTCTTTCGTTAAATCTTTCTTTTATTCTGACGTTATGTACCAATTTTCTTTCTATCCATCTTTCTTTCTTTCTTTCTTTCTTTCTTTCTTTCTTTTACTCACTGTTGTGTCTTATTCTATTTCTTTTTTTCTTTTTTTTGTCGAATCTGCCTTTTATTCTGACGTCATATACCAATATTCTTTCTTTCTTTCATTCTTTCTCTCTTTCTTTTACTTACCGTTGCATTCTACTCTCTTTATTCTGTCTTTCTTTTGTCAAAGGAGTCTTTTATTCTGACGTCATTTACTTTCTTTTATTTCTTCTTTCTTTCTTTCTTTCTTTTACTTACGGTTGTGTCAATCACCCTTTTCTTCTTTCTTTCGTCATATTGGTCTTTTTTTTCTGAGGTCATGTACCAATATTCTTTCCTTCTTTCTTTTCTGTTTTTCTTTTTTTTTCCTTCCAAAGCAAAAGTCATGTTCTACATCCGGTTTCCTCTTATATTCTTCAATCTGTACCAATCTTATTCTGACGTTATGCAGCAATTTTACTTGGTTTTTTATTTCTTTATTTCTTTATTTTCTTTATTTCTCTTTTTCTTTTTCTTTCTTTCTTTCTATCTTTCTGTTACTGTTGCATTCCTCTCTCTTTTGTTTGTCAAAGCAGTTTTATTCGGAAGTCATGTACTAGTTTTCCTTCTTTCTTTCTTTCTTTCTTTCCTTCTTTCTTTCTTTCTTTCTTTCCTTCTCTCTTTCTTTCTTTCTTTCTTTCTTTCCTTCTCTTGTATTCTTCAATCTATCTTCCTTCTTTTTCCATTGCTTGCTGCTTTTTTTAAATAAAACTTTCTTTCCTTCTTTTCTCTTTATTTTTTGATTTCTTTATTTCTTTATTTTCTTTCTTTCTTTATTTTCTTTTTCTTTCTTTCTTTCTATCTTTCTGTTTCTGTTGCATTCTAATCTCTTTTGTTTTATTCTGAAGTCATGTACTAATTTTCCTTCTGTCTTTCTGTCTTTCTTTCCTTCTCTTGTATTCTTCAATCTATCTTCCTTCTTTTTCCATTGCTTACTTCTTTTTTTTTATAAAACTTTCTTTCTTGTTTTTCTCTTTATTTTTTTATTTCTTTATTTCCTTTATTTATTTATTTTCTTTTTCTTTCTTTCTTTCTTTCTTTCTTTCTATCTTTCTGTTACTTTTGCATTCTACCATCTTCTGTTTGTCAAAGCAGTTTTATTCTGAAGTCATGTACTAATTTGCCTTCTCTCTTTCTTTCTTTCTTTTCTTTCCTTTTTTCTTTTTTCCTTGTCTTGTATTCTTCAATCTATCTTCCTTCCTTTTCCATTGCTTGCTTCCTTTTTTTATAAAACTTTCTTTCCTTCTTTTCTCTTTATTTTTTGATTTCTTTATTTCTTTATTTTCTTTTTCTTTCTTTCTTCCTATCTTTCTGTTACTGTTGCATTCTACTCTCTTTTGTTTATTCTGAAGTCATGTACTAGTTTTCTTTCTTTCTTTCTTCTTTCTTTCTCTTGTATTCTTCAATCTATCTTCCTTCTTTTTCCATTGCTTGCTTCTTCTTTTTTATAAAACTTTCTTTCCTTCTTTTCTCTTTATCTTTTGATTTCTGTTATTTTTGCATTCTACTCTCTTTTGTTTGTCAAAGCAGTTTTATTCTGAAGTCATGTACTAATTTTCCTTCTCTCTTTTTTCTTTCTTTCTTTCTTTCTTTCCTTCTCTCTTTCTTTCTTTCTTTCTTTCTCTTGTGAATACAATCTATCTTCCTTCTTTTTCCATTGCTTGCTTCTTCTTTTATAAATCTTTCTTTCCTTCTTTTCTCTTTATTTTTTGATTTCTATTTTTCAATGTCATAATTGTGTCAATCTTTTATATCTAAAAACAATTTCCTTCTTTTATTTTTGTTTTTTCATTTAATTCAATTTTCCAATTTTCATAATCTTCTATTTATTTATTTACTACTTAAACTTTCAATCAATTTCTCTCAAACTACTTCATTTTTTTTCGTTGACCATATTTCAATATTTTATTAATCGTTACTTTATTCTTTAGGCGCATTGTCGCATGTATCGTCTTCCTTCCTAAATCCTTTCCTTTTCTTTTTAAAATCGTCTTCTTTTCAATTTTATCAAATTTTATTCGATTATTACTTTCTTGTTTGATTATTTCTTTCTTTTGTTCACAATTCGACCTACTTTTCATTCCTACTATCTGTCGTTCTTTATCCTGATTTATGAAAAAAATATCTTTTCATTTCTTTCTATTAAATATTCTTTATCTTTTCTTTTTTGCTTTCATTTCTTTTTCTTGTCTTCTATTTTATTCACTACCGCTTCCCTATGTTGCTTGTTGATTTAATCTAGGTCTGCTTTATTCTTTATATTCATTTTAATTATTATCTTACTATTCTACTCTACTGATGCGGTCAGCGGCTATGTCTTGTATCTTCCTTTTCCCTTTCGCTTTTATTTTTACTTTCATCTTCATTTCTACTTTCATTTTCATTTCTACTTTCACTTTCACTATCATTTTTTTACTTTCATTTTCATTTCTACTTTCACTTTCGCTTTCAAAAATCATCATATTCTTCTTCTTCTTCTTCTTCTTCTTCTTCTCTTCTTCTTCTTCTTCTTCTTCTTCTTCTTCTTGTTTGCCTGCTAGTTTTTTGCCACTAATCGAATGTCTTCTATTTGATCTTTAAGAGTAATATCGAGCTTGTAGTGACAGACGATCAGAGATGAGAGCGTACAAAGGCGCTATGCAAACAAAACACAGTGGCGAACAACCACCTGCTCTAACCCGCTACAGAGATGCACGCATGTTCAGTTCAGTTCGCGCATGCGCATACACTACTCGCTTACTAAAAAAATGGAAATTCTCAAAGACGCATACAATACACGCGTTCTTCCAGTTACTAATATAAAGAAGAAAATAAATTTTGCTTTATTTGTTTGCCTTTAAAATTAATTAACAAGGACAGATTAGCTCTCAATTATTTGACTTGCACATATGCTAGGGCTTTATATATAATGCTGTAATATATATATATATATATATATATATATATATATATATATATTATATATATATATATATATATGAGTAAATTGTGGCAGTAAATCCGGCAATGTGTTGAAAATAGTAAAACAAAGTGTTCCAATAAAAGATGAATTTATTCTTGGTGGTAAAGTCGATGTTTATATCGAACCTTCACTAGGAAAACTTTTTCCTTCCTATATTGCCCTGATTAATATAAAACGTAATTTCTAAACGTCGACATCATCATCAAGAATTGGAATGCTTTGTTTTTCTATTATATTTGCTCTTCTATATAAGGAATGGAGCACTCTTACACACAAAGCGATGTGTGCATTAAAACATTTAAAATCCCCTTCCCATTCGGTAAGAGAAGACAGCCTAATGGTTAAGGTGCCGGACTGACACGCAACCGACCGGAGTTCAATTCCGGCTGTAGGTAGCTTACAAAATGTCAAGCCACACGTGTCTGTGGATGACCCTATATATTCTCCCCATCCCCTAGGGTTAAACACTCTGGGGGATCTCACTGACGGCTGCCAACTCAGGCGTAAAACGTAACGCTCTTCTATATAAGGAATGGAGCACTCTTTGACGGCCTTTACACAAAGCAATGTGTGTATTAAAAAACAGTTAAAATACCCTTCCCATTCGGTAAGAGAAGACAGCCTTATGGTTAAGGTGCCGGATTGACACCCAACCGATCGGATTTCAATTCCGGTAGCTTACAAAATGTCTAGCCACACTGAAAAGACTTGATAAGTTGAAACACGTGTCTGTGGATGACCTTATATATATATAAGCAGATTTTCTTAAGTCTTTACCTACTTTAAGCCCCTCACAGCGCCTCTTTCATCATTGCAATTCTTCCGTAAGGCGCTGGGAGTGGCCGTCGAACGTGTCACTTGTTTACATTGAAATACCACAACATGACCAACCCTGCTATCTTTTGTTTTGTCTGTGCACCAACCCCAAAGACCGGTACTTGATCCTTTTGCAATATGGAACTAGTTGAGTGAAATTTGGTACAGCCGTAGGGCAAAATTTAGTGAGCAAAATCTTAAAGAACACGGAATATATTTATTCTTTATGATTTTTAAGTATAGATGTTCAACCCTTCTTGTTGTTTTCCGTAAATCGGGATCTATCAACCATATCAACATACATACAATAGACTCTCCTAACTGAAAAAAAAAACACAAAAACTTCCTAACCAATAAACTCTCACTAAACGAAAAATTTAGACAACCCTCAGTCGATAGCGCTTGACTAAAAAATATGCCACTTTTTTGTTTCATGCCTTTACGATTTAATTATATGGTCAACATTTAGTTTTTTTGCATAATTCCCAGTAGACCATCTTTCCACCCAAGTCTTGACTAGGTTTATATTTTAGTTGTGTTAGTTTGCTATATTCGTTTAATACATGGTTAATGGTCTCATCTCTGTCACCACACACTCTACACTTAGTGTTTGTTGTGTCTTATATTTGCTTTGATAGAATTTGTTCTAATGGCATTACCTTATAGAGCAATTATTACCGATTCAGTTTTTCTCTCGAGATTTCCTCTTCTTAATCATGTCGATTTTTTTCCTGTGCAACGAAAAACAGAAATATTTGAACGTCTATACTTGAAATTAATAAATTTATTTTTTAAAACCCCCGAAATATTCCGTGTTTTTTAACAATCTACAGTGGAGTGTTCTGTAATTTTCCAAATTGACAAATTTGCATTCTTTTAATGATATAGATGCCTCACTGTAACGCATAGCTCAAACATTGTTTAATGGTCTAATTTTTTAGGGGTATATAAATTCACTGAACACTGCTTCTATTTTCGAGAAAGTTAAAGAATGCCCACATTTTTAAGCGTGGTTTAACAAGTTTGCATTCATAGATTTTAGATCAATTGCTATATCAAAGCTTACGTGATTAGTCCTCTCATATCGGGAGGGAGAATAGTTGGATCCATTCCTTCCCCAAGGCTATTACAGATATAGGAAATTCAAATAACTTCCTCGGGATTTGAAATCGAGACACCGTGCCCATTTACCACCACGTTAACGGTTTCACATCGAATAATTTCTAACTGTAATCCAGCCTGTCGGCTGTGGTTTTAAAATACACCGAATGTTCCTCTGCTGAGATGTAGTATCCGTCCAATTGGGCTAAATTTTGGTCCTGCGTGGCGACCCGTGATGCATAAGATGGAGTCCGGTGGCTGAGCAGTCCATGATATGGAACCCTCAATTTTGGTTTTACTTAGGGTAGATGGGCGATCGGGGAGGCCCCTTCCGATCAATCGACTGGACACACGAAGCCTTTGTACCTATAGGATAGATCCTTATGGTGAAACTCGAGTAGGTTATCTCTTGTACCCATTTTATATATATATATATATATATATATATATATATATATATATACACACACACACACTCATTCCAAGTGTTGAGGATCATTCCATGTAGTTCTTCTGTAGTAATTCAGGTCATCCATAGTCAAAGATCGATTGTTCCATCTGTGTGACTAAACAAAGCAATATAGATCAATAAAAGAAGGACAATTTTCAGCATGTAATAATTTATTTCAACTGCAACAAGTTTAGCTCATTACAGCATCTTCATTTGCTCTTATGATGACTCGCTAACCCTTTTTATCATATATGTGCTAAAAAGCTGTGGCTGGGGTTCTTGGTATACTAGGTATGACGTTAAACTCTGATGGTGAAGGGAATGTGGTGTAACCCTTCATCACCATTACCCCCAGGACCATGGGAGTGTTGCTTATTTGATTATTTGATTATTACAAAGTTTGATATGTTTACTTAAGAGGTATTGCCGAATAGTTCAATATATAAAAAGTATAATAGTCATGATTTAACTGTATTTCACTCTTTTTTTTCTTTCCGTCTTTCTTTTCATCTTTTCATTATGTTTAATTGAAACATATTAGCGTTATCGCGCACTCATCCCTTACCGTATATATTTCCCCTACTTTCTCTCTCTCTCTCTCTCTCTCTCTCTCTCTCTCTCTCTCTCTCTCTCTCTTTTATTATATTTTTGGGAACATGTCTTTTGCCTTCCCTTTCTTTCTTTCTAATAAAAACGGTATGGTACATTATTTAGCTAAGGTTACGTCACTCATAAGAAATAAGAATTCGGCAGATACTCCTCTTACTCCTGAGTGTTTGTACCTATTAAGGTCCCCATCTACGGGTTAAATAGAACGAATGATTTTAAAAAATGTGTTTAAACAAGTGAGTTTAAAAAAATGTTGAGTATCGATCACCAATGAATAAAACAAAACATCTTCGGCGTAAAATAATCCAACAAGGATTGACACTGTCGTAAAATTCAACCAATCAGCCAAGGCGAAAGAGTCCAGTTTGTCATATCAAGGCTTAAGGGTTTAGTCTCACCATATTTGGAGGGAGAATAGTTAGATTCATACCTGTTCCAATATTTATGTGAACTGGTCACGTCAAGCCCCAGGTGGAGTTTAACAGGTTTGAATTCAGAGTTTTCCTTCTCCTAGACTGGTTGCTTAACCAAGGTTAAAGATTTCAGTCTGCCCTACTATTTACCCATAGCTGGAGGGAGAGTAGAATTCATACTTTTCCCAGGGTATTAGCACTAAGTGAAATACAATTACCACGTAAATTGCTATATAAGTCATTTATATTAATTAAATAGTTATGATTACAATCATTTACAAATTAATCAAATTTCAGCATTAAATAACCCATAACTAATTAAAAATAACTGTCTAAAAACTTTAAATCCACACATGCAAAAAAATTTCCAATATAATTTGCAAGCAATTTGAATATTATTTGAATTATTCAAACTATTGTCCTCATCTTCAATAATTCGAATAATTCAAATAATACTAGTTATCAAGCCTCATCTCAAAAATTCAGAGAAATTTGAATATAGCTCAATTATTTTAAACAAACACTTCATACTTCCCAACCCTATTGCCCTTATGGCAAGCCCCAATCCCTTTTTATCATATGGGTGCTCGAAGGCAGTGGCTGCAGGACTACATGTCCTGGGAATGACGTTAAACTCTATCTGATGGTGAGGTTCCAGTTTTGAAGGTTTGGGGAATGTGAAGCACCCCTTCATCACCATTGCTCCCTGGTCCACTCTGACCCGGAGTGGTAGTACCTGTTAGGGTCCCATCTATGGGCTAAATAGAAAAATGCATTTATAAAAAAATTGTATTGTCCATTAAGAATTGATGTACTTCAAAACTTTATCGGCATCAAATGACCTACTGAGGTTGATATGCCGTAAAACAAAACAAACAAACAAAAGTTACGTGAAATTCAAACAACCTTCTCCAGGATTTGAACTCGGGTCACCGCGTCCATTTATTACGACATAACCGTTACACGTTGGACGATTCCTAACCGAAATTATACTTGTAAGTAGTCTGAGGCCTGTGTGCCAGACTAAGCAAATCTTTGGTAAATTCTTTGAACGCGACTTCTGTTTGGGTCCAACTGTTTGATGCCATTCCATGTAGATTGTCTTTGATGTCTGCGGACTTAGTTTAGGCTCATTTCTTCTCAATGCTTGACATTCTATGTCGAGAGGTTGCCTCTACCCAATAAGATAAATATATCCAACCGCCATGTTCCTTTTGAACCGTGTGTGTTTTCTTTTGATGGCTCAATCGGCTGAAACCAACCCACGCACCGTTGACCCAGCACCGACTGACGACCCACTCCCCCCCGCCCTCGCCGTAAGATATGGCTATTTGTTCTTTAAAAATGTCTTTGACATTATATTCCATTTCGGTTCTCGGTTAAAGGTGCATTTAGAATCGAATGTCCCAGAGTCTCCGAAGAGACGCTGATTTTTGTGTTTGTGCTTTTAAAATTTTGATCTATATATGCTCTACCAACGATATAGAGCACTCTTTCTCTATGAATTATAGCAAAGTGCACACACACACACACACACACACACACACACACACACATATATATATATATATATATATATATATATATATATATCCTACCCTTCCGCACGAGCAGGATGCGACACAGGTCAATTTCTTAAGCGGAGTTTAACAGGTTTGAATTCAGAGTTTTCCTTCTCCTAAACTGGTTACCTAGCCATGGTTAAAGAGTACAGTCTACCCTGCTATTTACCCATAGCTGGAGGGAGAAGTGGATTCATACCATTCCGAAGGAATTAGCGCCATCTGAAATGTTAACAGCTTCGTCTTGGAATTGAACTCGGGTTGGCGAGTCCATTTCCTACGACTCGAAACAATTAGAAACGCCCCTCCTTTCTTTCTCTTCTCTTCTCTCTCTCTCTCTATTCTCTCTCTCTCTCTCTCTCTCTCTCTATATATATATATATATATATATATATATATATATGTGTGGTGTGTGTGTGTGTGTGTGTGTGTGTATATATATATATGTTTTTATTTTCTGTGTGAAAAAAACCAATAATGCTTTTTGTCAATAAAGATATGAACAAGCTGATATATGAGAAAAAAAATTAAAAAGAAAAGACCAAAACCCCGTTCCTGTCTGAAAATAATCATCGGTATTGTAATGATTTACCAAAGAAACTACCTATCTATGTTTCAAACAAAGGTAGACATTTAAATAAACATAGACTGAGCCAGCTAGGTTCTGGAATTACACCCACGTACTTGAGAATGGATACAACCGGGATATTAATAAGAGTAGATGATTAGAAGAAGTGATTATTCCCTGAAGAATTGCTCCGGCAAGAAACTGCAGTTGGAATTTCATAACATTCGCTTAAAAAATACGTATATATATATGTGTGTGTGTGATTATTTTGCTATATGTATACGTTTTTGGGAGGTATATATATCAGGTTTGGACATTTGTATGCCAACAGACTCACCAGATGCCAATATTAAAATTACATATGCTCTATCAACGATATTGAGCACATGCTATAAATACAGCTAGGCACACACACACATACACACTCACACACTCAAACAGACACACAAACACACACACATACGCACACACACATAACACATATTAATATATATATATATATATATATATATATATATATATATATATATGAGTATAAATAAAAGGATATGAAAACAACACAATATGCTGTTAATGTGAAAAGATTTTATATCATATTCATAGCTAATATTGAACAATATATATATATATATATATATATATATATATATATATATATATATATATTAGTATTATTGATTTCTAATTGGTAGGTTTTATCTTGATAAATATGAGCAAAAATCTCGGGGGTAAATCTTTAAAAAAATTCATTAACAAGAAGAAATAACTGTAATTTTATTCTTTACTTCCTAAACTAAAAATACACTAAATAGTTAAATAGAAAAATTTAGCAATGAAAGACGGGAATTATGGAAAATGATAGAAGAGTTAGTTTCAAAGTTGTTCTATTTTTCGATTATACTCCCACTGTTTCAAATCTTTTTATCTGCATTCTTATTTAGTTTCATTAGCTTTTCTAATTTGATATAATATTTTATCACATTAAAACTTATGTACAATTACTTATGTCAATTAAGTTTCGAAAAAGCATAATCCAATAAGGAGGCGAAATATCAATTGAATTTAGCTGTCTGTGTTGTTATATCCACATTTTCCTCTATTCTCAACCATGTACGTGTGCAGTTCTCCCTATAAGCCTATCGATGAATATGATATTTCTGAATAAAAACTGCTACATCTTTCACAGCGCATGTAATTATTAGCCTGAATATAGAACGTGCTCAAATATTGATGGCATTTCTGCTATGAATATGCGTTTCCGTAGAAATGAACTGCACACGCCAGGAATAATCAGGCAAGGCGCATGCGTATCGAGGGGTGGGAGGTGCGAGGTGCCTGGGGGTGGGGGATGGTCGTGAGGGACAAGGGTGGGGAGTGTAGGCGCGAAGGTGGTGCGTGAGTACTGCTTATAACGAAACGGGAGTAAAGCGTAGACGTCAAAACTATGGCCCAATTATTTTGCTATTTGCCCATCGCCAAAAGGGGAAAACGAAAGGTTTTTCTTTTTCACTAATGGCCAGGGAATTCGTGTTAAGATCTCTGGCCGAGAAGAAGAAGAAGAAGAAGAAGAAGAAGAAAGAGAAGAAGAAGAGAGCAAGCAGAAACAACAATAAAGAAAGAACAAAAGAAAGAAAGAAAGAAAGAAAGAAAGAAGAAGAAGAAGAAGAAGAAGAAGAAGAAGAAGAAGAAGAAGAAGAAGAAGAAGAACATGTTGATAGCAAGCAGGAACCACAACAAAGCAAGAAAGAAAGAAAGAAAGAGAAAAAAGAAGGAAGAAAGAAAGAAAGAAAGAAGAAGAAGAAGAAGAAGAAGAAGAAGAAAGAAGAAGAAGAAGAAGAAGAAGAAGGTCCTCTACGCAGTATTTAAGTATCCATACAGAGTTGGTCAATGTACATCTTTGCTGGCCGGCCCACACTGGCGTGCCCATGTACTAGCTTCCACAGGAGGACGTCACTTATGGGTTCGTCCTTGCTTCTCCATCAGTGTCCTGCGTGCCTTGTCCGTCTTACTCGGGTGGTTTGGGTGTTAAGCCGAGTGCAATCCTTGGTAAAGAATCCTTTGATTGTTCCTTTGTGCTCCTCAGCCTTACAAGTCCTTCGTCAATGATCACAAATGGACGTCTCTCAGTATCAGTATCAACCAGCCACGTATTCGGGCTACTGATTGGCCGAGGTTTAAACTCGCTTAGTCTATAAATTTAAGTGGTGAATTGCAGCACGGCTTATATGCCACAAATAATCCAACATACCCCATAGATTGGATCCTAACAGGTACTAGCACTCCGGATCATAGTGGAACTGGGAGTAATGGCAATAAAGGGGTACTCCATATTGCCCAGAGATCAAGGTTTGGAGCTTCACCATCAGATAGAGTTTAACGTCATATCTAGAACATTTAGACCCTCAATCACCGCCTTCTAGCACATATACGATAAAAGAAGTTGGGTGTTTGCCATTAGGGTTATGATTTCAGAAAAAGAAACACATTAAAAGTTACACGATCACGCAATTTGACATTTATATCAAAAGAAAATATGCAGATATACCACGACTAATGGAAGAGTCTTGTTAATTCCTCTCTTTACAAATACAGCTTCAGTCCTTTATACGTTATATATACTAGCAAATATATGCACCCTCCGGGTGCAAGTATTTAAGTTTTAATGTAATAAAATATTGTATTAAATTAGAAAGGCTAATGAAACTAAATAAGAATACAGATAAAAAGATTTGAAACAGAGGGAGTATAATAAAAAATGGAACAACTGAAACTTATTTTTCCATCACTCTCATCTTTCATTGTTATTTTTTCTAATTTAAGTATTTAGTTAAAAGAGGAAGTAAAGAATAAAAGTACAGTTATTTTATCTTGTTAATGGATTTCATTTAAGATTCATTGAAGAGATTTTTGCTTATATTCATTAAAATAAAACCAAACAGTTAGAAATCAATAATACTAAGCACATATTTATTAAATTCGATTTTTTTAATATTAATATGTAAATTAGCCTTCCCGTTCACACTGTAAACCGCTATTTTGTTGTATATATAAATACAATTGCATGTTGTCAGTATGTAGACATAGTTAATAGTATTAATAATGTATGAACATTTTATTAATAATTGAGGTTTAGATAAAAAAAATAAAATCATGGAGAATGTGAATAACTAAGAGAATTGTGACTTGAGTAGGAATATAGTTTCGGTTACAGACAGAAAAACACACAATCTCCATTATAATAAGATATATATATATATATATATATATATATATATATAGTATCGGTTGTGAATGATTGCATGCCTACCATTTGATTTATGAAAAGTTAATTTTTCATCTCAAAGAAAGTCTCAAGAATTATATGCTTCAACGTAGTCCAAACCAACTTGTTGTGGTTTTAAAACACACACACACACACACACACACAAACAAACAAACAAACACACGCACATACACACACACATACACACACACACACAAATATATATATATTTATTTATAAAATAGATAAAAGCAACCTACTCGAGTTTCATCGCCTGAATCGTCAGGGTTACATCCGCTGAATTAATCGAGTTTTCGATTAATATCAGTTAGTACTATGTATGTCCGTTGAAACGGGTCTTATTTTTTTTTATAGATGAACGCTTGTTTTATCGGATAAAATAAGCGTTCATCTATAAAAGATAAGACCCGTTTCCATGGACTTACATAGTACCAACTGATATTAATCGAAAACTCGATTAATTCAGCGGATGTAACCCTGACGATTCAGGCGATGAAACTCGAGTAGGTTACTTTTATCCATTTTATAAATAAATTTTGCTCTACATTGTATTGAGCACTTTGTATTTGTTTTTCTCGGTCTTAACCCCTGGATACTGTGCGCTTCCAACGATCGTACTCGTACCCACCGGTAAGCTACTACTCATACATTAACATATATATATATATATATATATATATATATATATATAAACAAATAAATGAAAAACCTCAAATGATCAGATATAAATTTATTTCAGCCTTCTGACTTCTTCAAATTTGATTTCAAAATATAATAAACCGGGTAGGGTATTATGTATAAACGAATTTCAATTTTTTCTTTCCTTCTATTCTGTACTTTTTCTCAGACTGATTCCTAAATTTGGTAATTTCCATCTCCGTCCTCTCTTACTAGGTTACTTATTCGGCAGATATTTAGATATCTATATTGGGGGTCAGACCCTCTTATAAGAATTCCGCTTTCTTTTGACTTTTGTTTTGTAGAACAATATATAAACCTAATTTATCTATATATCTATATATCTATCTATCTACCTATATATATATATATATATATATATATATATATATATATATAAAGATAAATCTAATGAGTCAGATAAACCTCAGTCGGATCTTAGCCTGAAGAGCATTAAGCGAAACTTTTAGTAGGTTTATCTGACTCATTAGATATATCTTTATTATTTGCTCTAATTAGGTATTGAGCACTTTTTACTTATTAGCTTTAGTTTCCTGGCGGTTTTGTATGAATATATATATATATATATATATATATATATATATATATATATAAATCAAATCTAATCCAAAAGTCCAGAGAAGAAATCTTCCTTACGACATAGGTTTTTTTTAAAACAACTTGT
Organism: Doryteuthis pealeii; assembly: GCA_023376005.1. Lineage (NCBI taxonomy): Eukaryota > Metazoa > Mollusca > Cephalopoda > Myopsida > Loliginidae > Doryteuthis > Doryteuthis pealeii. The sequence goes on from CM042167.1 coordinate 36,770,264, forward strand.
CGCAGTTTGAGAGCTCAATGTGTGCTCTTATTGTTAGAGTCACAGAGCAAATTTATATTTAAATAAATAACAAAAGACTTTAGAGATCTTGCATTAGAGACTATTTCAGAGAGCTTAGACAAAAATGTCTAATTCTCCCGACTCATCAGATGCGAATGATGAATTCTTTATTTTTAAGGCATTTGAAAACTGATTTTTTTTCCCCTTCCTTTTTATTACTCTACAGCTGAGCAGGATAGGACAATTTTAAAAGGAAGGGAAAAAAAATCAGTTTTCAAATGCCTTAAAAATAAAGAATTCATCTTTCGCATCTGATGAGTCGGGAGAATTAGACATTTTTGTCTAAGCTCCCTGAAATAGTCTATAATGCAAGATCTCTAAAGTCTTTTGTTATTTATTTAAATATATATATATATATATATTATATATATATACATATAAATTGTTTTTCTTTTGGCCAAATATACCAATAGATTATTTTTGATTGGTACGATTATCTTGGTCTTTTCTTTTTTTCGAAAAATATTTTTATATGATATACTTTATATCTTATTTTATAGTATACCTATACGGAGATTGGATATTTGGACGTTAGACGCTATGGCAGTCTCGTCCCAGGACTCAGCCAAATCTGATTTTTTAAAACTAACTTCCCACGTTGGCACTGGCACTGGGCACTGGCACTTCAACATCTTCAGAGGAAGCCTTTGCATGCGACATCTGTGGTCGAGGATGTTTTTCAAACATCGGACTTCACAGTTACAGGAGGCGCTGTAACTTCAGGGCACAAACACTATATTATAGTCTTCCGAGACTGAAATGCCAATCGTATATATATATATATATATATATATATATATATATATATAATATATAAATGAGAACAGGCTTCCAAAGAAGATATTTTACGGGCAACTACCAAATGCTAAGCGTTCAATTACGCTACAAGGACAAATTGAAGGACAATTTGAAACGCCTCGATATTGACCTGAGTGCTTGGGAAGATCCAGCATCGGATCGGAAGGAATGGCGTAAGACCTGTTTCGCTAAACTAAAGAGCTTTGAACAAAATAGACTGAAGCATAGAGATCGGCTCCGCCTAACTTTAAAAGAAAAACATTTAACTCCTGCCTTGGAGCATTTTCTTTGTCAATGTGGCTTCATGGTTCGCAGCAGGGCTGGGCTACTGTCACACTCGAGGAAACATAAAATGTCTTCTTGACAGCATGCACAACATGGGAGGAATCAAATCACTCATTGCTGACCCTCATCTATTGTTCTCGATAGGAGAGTCCAATATATATATATATATATATATATATATATATATAACAGAGAGAGAGAGAGAGAGAGAGAGAGAGAGGCGAGAGAGAGCGAGGGAGAGAGAGAGAGAGAGAGAGAGAAATATTATTATTATTATTATTATTATAAAAATGACTATATTTCGCTCTCTGTTTGAAATCTATCTTCATAGTCACAGGAGGCACTGTAACTTCAGGGGCACAAAAACTATATTATAGTCTTCCGAGACTGAAATGCCAATATAAAAAATATATTCATAATATATATATATATATATATATATATATATATATATATATATATAATAAACTTTGAAATATTATTATTATTATAGAAATGACTATATTTTGCTCTCTGCTTACAATCTATCTGGTGTACATTCTTAACTGTTTTGCTACCAGTTCATATTTTTACCTGACTTGCTCTCTGATTAGTGTTTGATCGTAATCCCACTCCCCCACTCCCGCCCGAAGAAGGTGATTGGTGGGGGATTATCACGAGCGAACTCTCGTAATAAGTTATTTATTTATTCGTTTCTTTTTCTTTTTGTCTCTTTCCTTTTTGTTTTTTTGTTTTTTTGTTGATGTTGTCAAAAGGTTCACATCTGATTTCCCAGTTGTGCTGTTTGCTTCATCACATCATTTTCGGCTAACACATCGAGATAAGGATTATATATATATATATTATAATATATATATATATATATAGAGAGAGAGAGAGAGAGAGAGAGAGAGAAAGGGAGAGAGAGCAAGAAACAGAGATAGAGATGGACAGAGACACAAAGAAACAGAGAGACAGAGACAGACAGAGAGACAGAGGGGGAGGGGGAGAGAGGGAGAAATAAAAAGGGGATATACATGGCAAAATATCGAACAACTTTTCAACTAAACACTCACCATGTCTGTTGGGTGTTGCAAGGTTCTGGTCCGCTTTGAGAGCTCAATGTTTATTTTTTTTATAAACATAGCAAAGTCATTTGTAAAGAAATAGGACCACATATAAACCAACCACGTTCGGAAAAATAAAGAACATTTAATAAGAAATACGAGAACCAAATTGACCAACCTAGGCACCACCTAATGAGGAAAAAGACTACCAAGGAAAGAACCGACAAGACATCAAAGAACTACCACACTGAAATAGTGAACAGGATGTGAAACGCGATACCATCACTGGGAGAAGGGAAAATGTATAAATATGAACTGATTTTAATTGTTTACCAGTTTGAATAAAGGGATCTGAAGAAACTGTTGAGAATTTTGATATATAAGGCCTGTGTCAAATGCCCACTTCTACTTATAGACTCGATAACCATGTGATCAACCTATTGGCCAATCAATGGCAGTGCTCTACTGCTGATATTGTATTTATATCGGCTGTTCTGATCTTAGCTACGCACACCTGCTTTGAACCTTCGTGGACGACAGAACATAGGATTATATCACTGGACCTTTGACACTACGTAGGATTCCATAACTCAGGACTTATTCACTTACCAAAGGATTCTATAACTCAGGACTTACTACTTACTTTAAGTCCTTTACAACAGGCTAAGTATGGCGGGTCAGAAACTTAACAGAAACTCGTAGGGTCTCAGATACCGTCGGTGGAAATAACCATAATCGCTGAGTCTTTAAGACTTTTTCTTTACAAATATATATATTTTTTATTTTCCTAGTACGCCACTCGTACCAGGTCAGGCACAAAGGCCCTATTAACTGGGATCCACCCACAAACCGAAGTTCATGGGATGCTGGGTGAAAAATTGCGTGTATCCCGTAGGCATTCCCCCTCAAGGGGGGGGGCTCAGGCACCGGGCAATAAACCCAGCCCTGCCCCTTTAAATCGAGAGGCAGGTGTTGCCTGGGGGATGGCCCCCTGTGATCGACGCTATTATTACAGCATAACCGGTCCAGCTGCCGAAGCTCACTGGACCACCGGTCGAAACCGGGTGGGTTAGTTCTTTACAAATATATATATGAACACATTTTTGGTACAGCTGAATTTATAATAGTTTTAAAAAATAACACACTTTATTTGATCAGCAATTTTGAATACTAAAAAGAAAAGAGAGTGAAAGAAAAAAGAAAAGAAAAAAAGGAGAAACTTAAAGGGCCCTTAAGTCTCTCTTATCTTTTCTTTCGCTCTCTTTTCTTTTTACTATTCAAAATTGCTGATCAAATAAAGTATGTTATTTATTAAAATTATATATATATATATATATATATATATATATATATATATATATATATATATATACAGGGTCAGGCAAAATGATCTGACACATTTGTAGGTTTAATAAAATGCAAATGAAGTAAAAAACCAAAAAAGTGTTTTTATTTTTGAAAAGTTATATGCCATTTTGTTTCATTATGTTTTAAAAATTAAATCAGTCAAATGGGATCCATTATTGTCCACATACTGTCGAAGGCGTTCACGAAAGTTGTCTATAACACAAATGTGTCAGATCATTTTGCCTGACCCTGTATATGAAGATAGGAGGGTTGGAGTAAAATCCGACAATATGAGGTAAGGTAAAAGGATAGTGGACAAAAAATAATAACTCAAACAAGTCTTAGAGTAGGAATATTTCGTCCTTTGAATAAGGACATCTTCAGCCCAATGACCTTTTATTTATTTAACGAATTTTAACTTTAAACTGGTGACCTCACAACGAATATATCAAACAACCCTATACAAACTAAAACAATGGGTTAAATAGAGTTTTAAAAACATGTTTAATACTCATGAAGAATGAATAAAACGAAATTTCTTCGACAAAAAGGTTGACATGCCGTTAAACCCAACCAACCATCTTCCAGTGATTTCCTTATTTCACTACTGTTCGACAGGCGGTTTCTGTTAAAATCTAATTCTTTGAGTGAATCTATACTTAAAATAAAAGAATGCTATATAGAACAAAAAGACAAATGCCTATCCTTGTATTAGTTAGATTTTTTTCGGACTGTTGCCCTAATCTTTGTTATAAAGGCAACGTTTCGGTCGATAAGCCCTCTAGTCTTCATCAAGTGTTTCTTGTCTAATTGTAGAGCCTTCACGGAACTTCGAACCGAACCCTGTATTCAATCCATGTGGTAAATAGCTTTTATTCCGTTATCCATGACTGGGTACAAGTGCTAAGCTATGTTAAGTATTTCATATTATTTTCGCACGTAGTCAGGATACAAACTATACAAAATAAATTGGTGACACACCGACGTGCACAGAATTCGACTAACCAATAAAGTTGGTTAATTTCGATGTGTGACGAAAATTGAACACCAGGCACTATAAAATTGGCGGAAACTCGACGTGGAACAGAAAAACAAAACGCAACAATAAAAATCTATTCAGCCGATCTTTCTCCCTTCAGTAAAGAAAAGCTCATAAAATCTGCCGATACCACACATATTTTGCAGAACAAGCAAACATTTTTCGAACCTTTAAAAGGGCCAGACAAACGGAAAATGCAGATACAACTTAACTCAAGCCCTGATTCACCGAGACGCTTTTAAGGAAAATTAAAACCAGGCAAGATGGCTGCCATTTATCGCAAATTTTTTGATGAAGCTGCAAAAATTACGTACATGTGTGTGATTTGAAGAAGGAGAGAAGGGGGGGGGAAATAAGGAATAAAAATAAGAATTACCTACACATCCCTCATTACTTATTCCTTATTTCCCCCCTAACCTTCTCTCCATTCTTCAAATCACACACATGTACGTAATTTTTGCTTTAAATAAAAAGTCATTGGACTGAAGATGTCCTTATTCAAAGGACGAAATATTCCCACTCTAAGACTTGTTTGAGTTATTATTTTTTGTCCACTATCCTTTTACCTTACCTTATATATATATATATATATATATATATATATATATATATATAACCAAAAGTCCAGAGAATAAATCTTCCTTACGACACAAGAGTTTTATTTTTAAAAAACCTGTCGCAGTTTGAGAGCTCAATGTGTGCTCTTAATGTTAGAGTCACAGAGCAGATTTATAAGTAAAGATGCGAATGATGAATTCTTTAAGCTCCCTGAAATAGACTATAAAGCTAAATCTCTAAGTCTTTTGTTATTTCTCTACTTATATATATATATATATATATATATATATATATATATATATATATATATGAATGTGTTTGTTGTATATTGGTTATCGTCATAGGAAATTGGAATACAATACTGGAAAAGACTGCCGATTAGATAACCACCTGCGATTGTTACAAGGAATTTGAAACAACCAAATGTTTATGTAAAGGTAAACGTCCTTGGAGACAAAGCAATTGGGGTATGCGCTTGGTAATTATCTATGCAGACCAAATTAAATCTACAAGGAAGGTCAAGACTGAAAGGTCAAGACTGAAAAACATGGTAGAAATACAGTAAAAATATTCTATTGGTCATCATGTATTTTTTAGAATGTTTTTGATGTTAAATACCTAATTGTTTGTCCGCCCTGTCGCCTGGGGCTGTAGAATACACTGACTGCACTAATATATTTGGAAAATGTATGAATCAAACTATTATCCCTTCAGGTATGGGTGGTATTAGGGTAAACTGGGCTCTTTAACGTTGGAATTGCAAATGGTGTAGGAGATTGAAAATTTAAATTCAAACCCTTTAAACTGTGCTAAAAATTGACCTTGTGTCACACTCCCTTCGAGCGGGGGAGTTTTGTAAATATATATATATATATATATATATATATGTGTGTGTGTGTGTGTGTGTGTGTGTGTGTGTGTGTGTGACGAAAATGCATAACTAAAAGTGCTACGTGAGGAAATTGTATTATATACCCTAACCAATGCTGTTATTGCGCTCGTCTAGATCACTTTAATTTGATCTGTTTCCAGTGCACATTTAAACCCCTCTCTCTCTCTCTCTCTCTCTCTCTATATATATATATATATATATATATATATATATATATATATATAGAGAGAGAGAGAGAAAGAGAGATTTCATACTACCTCATATGAAAGCCGATAATATATTATATATATATATATATATATATATATATATATAATATATATCAATATACTAATCTATATCTATCTATGTTGTAAGTGAATAGCCCTGTTTGTTGTTATATCCATTGAGTTATTCTACTTTTATCACTGGTAGTTTGGGGTTATGGTGGGAGGGTATAACTACCAAAGTTTTTCTTGAAAACCAATGAAAAACAACGAATATATTATTCTATCTTGTCGACATATATGTGCTAGAAGGTTGTAGCTGAGGGTCTTATTGTCCTGAGGATAACGTTAAACTTCATCAATTCTGGAACTCTGAGGAGTTTGACCCCCCCCCTCTACATCGCCATTATTCTTAGGTTCACTCTTACCCGGAGTGGTAGTACCTGTTAGGTTCCTATCGATGGGTTATATAGAAAACACGATTTAAAAATGTGTTTAAAAAATTGACTTTGAAAAGAAAATTTAAATATCATCAAGAATGAATAAAACAACACGTATTCAGCATAAAATAACCCAGTAAATTTTCAGCAGAGTTCAAAGGGTTTGAATTTAAATTTTCCATCTCCGTCACCATTTGTAATTCCTGTAATGCCGTAAAATCTACCAAAAAAGAAAAACAACTACATAATAATGACATTGTTTAAAAATACATATTGCTTCATATATTATTTGAACTCGTAAATTCAATATCTACAAATGGTTAAATCTAACTTAATGGACCTAAATTCCACCATCGTATGTCACCCTGCCGAAAGAGAAAAAAAAAATATCAAAAATCAGAGAATTAACCGAATTAAATTTTCAGTATTGATATATTAATGAATAAAAATATAATGCACTAATTATTTTATTTAAGAGCTTTTACATATTTTCAGCTCAGCTATTTAACTTTTAAAGAAAGAAAAGCTTAACAAACCGTCATTCCGTTATAGTTTATTTCAACCAGAAACTTTTGGTTGAAATATATTATAACGGTATGCCGGTTTGTTAAGTTTTTCTTTCTTTAAAAGTTAAATATATTTCTGTATATAATCTAATTCATTGATTCTTATACATTGAGCTCTCTTTAGGGATTTATAAAATCCTTGTATGACTATATGTTTGCATCTACAAAAGCATACAGTATGCACATCGCCCTGTCGGCTGGGACGTTAGAATGCACCGACTGCACCTCTGCAGAGGGGTAAGACTCCCCCAATGGGGCCACCTGTTGGCCGTGGGTGACGACCCGTAATGCTTAAGGATAGAGCCCAGGTGGATGAGCAGTTCATGACATGCAATACTCCACTTTGGCCCTATCTTGGGCTAGACGGGTGGTCGGAGAGGCCCCCTCGATCAATCGGCTGGTCACGTCAAGCCCTAGCACCTATATAATTTTCCCAACCCTATTGCCCTTATGGCAAGCCCAACCCTTTTTATCATATGGTGCTAGAAGGGTGGCTGCGGGTCTACATGTCCTGAGAATGACGTTAAACTCTATCTGATGGTGAGGTTCCAGTTTTGGAGGTTTGGGGAATGTGGAGCACCCCTTCATCACCATTGCTTCCTGGTCCACTCTGACCCGGAGTGGTAGTACCTGTTAGGGTCCCATCTATGGGTTAAATAGAAAAATGTATTTATAAAAAGATTATTGATTTATTTCAAAACTTTATAGGCATTAAATGACCCACTGAGGTTGATATGCCGTAAAACAAACAAACCAAACCAAACATATGACTACACATTACCTAGTGCTGGATGTGTATAGAATTGGAGTAATCCAGACTCCACGCAGTGTGTATACGAAGAGATTTAATCTTTTACATTTCCTTGCTTAATCGAGATAAGTCTACATAAACAGACACAGAAGAACGGGCTTGCATTTTCAAGAGAGCCAATAAAACGCCCTTTGATGAGAACAAAAGACCGACTGGCCTTTTGTCGCCCTTTCTTTACCTTCTCAACCCGCAAAACCTGTTCCTACCGGAAACTCTCCAAGTGGCACAGTGTAATCAGTCCTATTAAATTTGTCAGTAAACACAGATCTAGTGGCGCTGCAACACCCTACAAATGAGCAGCCCTGCGTATCCATGACAACCTCTAATCCCACGCTCCCAGCCGTCTTAGGTACCCGGCTACCCAGTGATCAATCACGCAACAATTGAGTCCACATATGTACTTTTAAAACCGGAAGTCCTTGAACGGCCATATTGATCGCTCGTTAAAAAGGGAAGGGGAATGACTCGTTTCTTCAGTCGGCAGTAAACGCTCGTGACAATTAATTGAACATTAAATGATAAAATATTCTCTAATTTTCAGTAGATCAATTATCAATCCGATTCATTGTTTAGACTATTGATTATATTGATTTCTTCTTTCTTTTCTTCTTTCTTTTCTTCTTTCTTTTTAACAACGTGCGCTTCGTAAGTAAATGCTCCTATTTATTTTCAAATAAAGAACATCAAATGAAATACAAGTGATACAGAGAGCAGCATAAAACCGTTTTATAGAACAAGTATTTAGCACCAAAATCACCAATTCACTTTCAACGTAGATAGATAGATAGATAGATAGATACGAGATGAGATAGATAGATAGATAGATAGATAGATAGAGATAGATAGATAGATAGATAGATAGATAGATACGAAGGGCTGAGATAGATAGATAGATAGATAGATAGAAGATACGAAGGGCTGAGATAGATAGGATAGATATAGATAGATAGATAGATACGAAGATAGATAGATAGATAGATAGATAGATAGATAGATAGATAGATACGAAAGGCTGAGATAGATAGATGGATAGATAGATAGATAGATAGATAGATACGAATAGATAGATAGATAGATAGATAGATAGATAGATAGATATATAGAAGATAGATAGATAGATAGATAGATAGATAGATAGATAGATAGATAGACCTATTTGTCTCCAAGGAAACTAAAAATTTAGTTAGAACTAGATTTTAGATATACGAAGATAGATAGATAGATAGTTGGTTGGATTTTAAGGCATGTCAACACTTGTTGGATTATCCTATGCCGAACTAGTTTTGTTTTTGTAATATTTGTATTAATCGGACTATTTTCCTCATCTTCATTGTTATCTCTCCAACGTTTCGGCCGATCTGCCCTCCGGCCTTCTTCAGGTATTGCTTGTCGGACTCTGGGACCTTTTTTTCGAACTCGGGAACCTTCTTGTCGTAATCAGGAGCCATCACAGAACTTTGAACCCAACCCTTTATTCAGTCCACGATTAAGCCAAGAAGGTTCTCGAGTTCGAGAAGAAATACCTGAATAGACCGGACGGCACATCGACCGAAACGTTGTACAGATAAAAATGAAGATGAGGACAATAGTCCGAATAATACAAATAATACTAATTATCAAGCCTCATCTCAAATACTCAGAGAAGTCGTTTTGTTTTATTTGATTTGATCGTATTACATTTTTTGTTTGGTTCAAACACAAAATTTTATACAAATTTTTTAAAACGCATTTTTTCTATATAACCCATATATGGGATTCCAACAGGTACTACCACCCCTGAGTGAACCTGGCGGTAACGGTGATGAAACGTTATGATAAAACGGTTGGGGGCTGCCATGGGGTCAATAATGATGGGATAATCATATAGGTGCTAGGGCTTGACGCGACGAGCCGATTGATCAGGGTGGTTCTCCGACGAGGTAGGGGCCAAAGTAAAGTATTGCATGTCGTGGACTGCTCAGCCACTATGATCCCGTCCTTAAGCATGACGGGTCTGCACCCACGGCCAACAGAAGATGCAGTCAGCGTATTCAGTTCCAGCTGACAGGGCAGAATACTACAAGTGATAAAGAAAGCAGTATAAAACCGTTTGATATAACAGCTACAAAATCAGCTGTGCACTTTCAATGTAGATATATAGATAAATTGGAAATAAAACCATTTTCTCTCCAAGAAAAAAAAAAAGATTTAGATCTTTTTTAGGGTTGAATCGAACTTAACCGACCTAAATTCTACCATTGTATGTCACCCTGCCAAAAAAAAAAAATACCAAAAATCAGGGAATAAACCGAATTTAATTAAATTTTCAATGTTGATATATTAATGAGCAAAAGATATAATGTACGAGTTATTTTATTTAAAAACTTTTACATTTTTTCAGGTCAGTTAACTTTGAAACACGTATCTTTGGGGCGTAAAGCGATTCTTAAAGATACGTGTTATAAAATTAACTGACCTGTAAAAATATAAAAGTTTTAAAATAAAATAACCGGTGCGTTATATAACTTATTAATTAATATATCAACACTGAAAATTTCAGTAAATTCTGTTTATTCCCTGGTTCTTCTTTTTTTTTCTTTCAGCGGGATGACATTTAGGTCGGTTAAGTTTGATTTGAACTAGATTTTTATTTGGTCGATGGTACAGAGTTTCAGTTTGTTCCTCAAACTAACAACGGGTTTATCAGTTCTGTAGAATGACATTTTGACAAAAACAAATCTTATATATATATATATATATATATATATATATATATATATATATATATATATATATATAATCCAAAAGTCCAGAGAAGAAATCTTCCTTACGACACAAGGGTTTTATTTTAAAAAACCTGTCGCAGTTTGAGAGCTCAATATGTGCTCTTAATGTTACAGAACAAATATATAAGTAAATAAATAACAAAATACTTAGAGATTTAGCAGTGTCTAACTTCCCGACTCATCAGATCATCAGATGTCGGGAGAGTTAGACACTTTGTCTAAGCTCCCTGAAATAGACTATAATGCTAAATCTCTAATTATTTTGTTATTTGTTTACTTATATATATATATATATATATAATGGAAAAGGTGACTTACCGGTCAATATGGTCACGATGGTTAGATGATGCAGAATTCAGTGAGATAAGTCAGCGATATAACAAATACAAAGTGCTCAATACGTTAGTAGAGCAAATTTATTACAATATATAACAAACCGTTTAACGTGATGAACACACACGTGTAGTCGACTGTAATTAATCGGTATCTCGATTAATTCAGTGGATTTAACCTGAAGGTCCTTATGGTGAAACTCGAGGAGGTTATCACTTGTACCTCACTTGTACCTATATAGTAATATATAATATATATATATATATATATATATATATATATACATACCAAAATTACTTTATATATATATATATATATATATATATTATATATATCAACAAAATTTGACATTAACTAACCCATAAGGATTGCTATGACGTTAAACCGTTAAACACCAACCAACCAACCAACCAACCAAAACTCCCCCTTTCTCTCTCTCCCCTCTCTCCTCTCCTCTCTCTCTCTCTCTTTCTTTCTCTCTCTCTCGCTTTCTCTCTTTCTCTCTTTCTCTCTTGTTCTCTCTCTCTCGCTTTCTCTCTCTCTCTTTCTCTCTTGTTCTCTCTCTCTTTCTCTCTTGTTTTCTCTCTCTTTCTCTCTTGTTCTCTCTCTCTCTCTTTCTCTCTCTCTTCTCTTCTTCTCTTTCTTTCTCTCTCTCTCTTCTTCTCTCTCTCTTTCTCTCTCTCTTTCTCTCTTTCTTTCACTCTCTCTCTCCTCTTCTCTCTCTCTCTCTCTCTCTCTCTCTCTCTCTCTCTCTCTCTCTTCTCAATATATAAATACATTTCGTTCAATTTCATACGAAATGTGTTCTTTACGTTTTATATCTTTTTTTCCCTCCTCCGAAATAAAGATCTCTTGTTTTGGATACGCTGTCATGTTCCCCTAAAATACTCGGCAAACAAGTAGTATCACGGGAATTACTTGTATACGTCCATCAATAAACTAACTCAGACAATTACGTCACAAGAATATTGGAAAAAACTATTTCGGATGCAACGAGATCACAAAAAGAAGACGAAAAGAAATAACAATTTCTAAACAACCATGTTTTGGGGGAAATGACACACGTCAACTTTTATGTTGTGGCATATATATATATATATATATATATATATATATATATATATATATATATATATATAGCTCCACCCATGATATATATTACCATAATCAGATGCACCGAAACTATAAACTGGACGAAACTGCGTTAAAAAATTAATACGTAATAATATTCCTTCCACTGACATCAACAGCAAAGTAAAGCTAATTATCTATTACCAAAAGTTAAAAACTGCCAATCTTGTCACATGCAACAACTCATCCCCCAAAATTACTCGTCTTAATGAGACATATCTCGTGTATGAATTTAAATGCCCAGTAAGAGATTGCCTCTCCAAATCTAAAAGCCCGTATATTGGTCACACGACGACCACATTATCATAATTCATCATTCGATGAATGATGATAATGTGGTCGTCCTGTGACCAATATCACACCGGTTAACCCTACACCTAACGGAACATTTTAACTAAAAAAACACACACACATAATATATATATATATATATATATATATATATATATATATATATATATATATATGAAAGTACGCAAACAGTTAGTTTGATATGTCGACAATTTTTGGGAAGACCGCTAGTGTAACGGTTAGAATCTCCGACTGTCAGCCAGGCAGTTAGGGTTCGAATCACACACAAAGCGGCTTCGAGTCTATAACTCTGCTGATGAGGCATAATAGACCGAAATGTACATTCAGAGAATGACTTTTTCTCGATTTGTTTACGCTTCACATTTAAACAGATATATCCGCCTAATGCATTAATTATCAACTAATTAATTTTCAAATTAGGTATGACTTCAATTAAGCACATATTTTCCCAATATATATATATATATATATATATATATATATTAAATTTTTACTTGAAGGCACTTACAACGCATGTATCGCATAAAATTCAATACTTTTTCTTATAGAAAATGAACTTGACAAGCGTAATCCCAGCAAAGGATCGCTCGGTGTGTAGAAAATCGTACAGACTGTTTCGACTATTAAGTCTCATCAGCGATATATACTAACGACTTCCCTCCGACAGAAATCGAAACCGGGACTTCAGCAGACACAGTGAAACACTAGTGAAACTCTATATCGCCTCGGCCACAGTACACAGCTAACAATCCCAGTGAAATTAAGCTTGTCAAATGATACTACACGCCTCTACCATAATAGGTAGGGGGCGTTTTTGAGAAAATAATAACAACAAACAGACCGTATGCCCTTCGGTGAAGCGAACAGGATTTCTGGATGTTTGTTTATTTAGAAGCGTTGCTGAATAAAGTATATATTAAATTTTTACTTGAAGGCACTTACAACGCATGTATCGCATAAAATTCGATATATATATATATATATATATATATATATATATATATATATATATATATATATATATATATGTATATATATATATATATATATATATATATATATATATATATATATATACGAGTATATATATATATACGAGTGTGAGTAAAAAAGTAATGCCATTTTGTTTAGGACAGATATAATCACCAACACAAGAACATGTATCATACATGAAAAAGAAGCTGGTCCTCTGTGGATCACATCCCTTCTTCTCCATAGTCACGTTTCTCTCAACAGCAATGTTCCACCTTCGAATGAGAGCATGTATCCCTGCCCCGTAAAATCCTGTTGACTGTTGAGCCACTTCTTTACAACATATTTCACTTTCTCGTCTCTGGAATAATGTTTTCCTCTCAGACCCTCTTTCATGGGGCCGAAGAGATGATAGTCTAAGGGCGCTAAATCTGGTGAGTATGGAGGAAGCGGTAAAGTTTTCCACTCGAATGACGCGATTTTCATCCTCGTCTTAATGCTTGTGTGTGGTCGAGCATTGTTATGCAGAAGGAGGAAATTCTCGATTGGCAAGTTGGGTCTTACTCGTCGGATTCTTGCTTTGAGCCTCGTTAAGTTGTCAATGTAGGCCTTAGTTTTATAAATAAAACTTCACATGAAGTAAAGAAAATGGCATTATTTTTACCCACCTTTATATATATATATATATATATATATATATATATATATATATATATATATATATATATTATATATATATTGTTGTTCTGGTTCCAACGGGGGAAAATTCAATATTTTATAAAAAAAAAAAGGACCGCAAAATGTATTTTTGTTCCCAGAAAAATTTATATATATTATATAATATATATATATATATATATAATATATATATACCCAAACTTATTGATAAATCCTCGCGGTGAGAAAAAAACACAAATAGTTTGATTGTAAAAATATACACAACATCAACCGGGGAGAAAAATTTTTTGAAAAAAAGAAAAGACCAAGATAATCGTACCAACAAAAAATAATCTATTGGTACAATATTTGGCCAACAGAAAAAACAATTTATATGCATATATATATATATATATATATATATATATATATATATATATATATATTATATATATATATTATATAATATAAATGCCAGGAGACTAAAGCTAATAAGTAAAAGTGCTCAATACCTAAATAGAGCAATAATAAAGATAAATCTAATGAGTCAGACGAACCTACTAAAAGTTTCGCTTAATGCTCTTCAGGGCTAAGATCTTAGCCCTGAAGAGCATTAAGCGAAACTTTTAGTAGATTTATCTTTATATATATATATATATATATATATATATATATATATATATATATTAATACTTAATTGTACGAAACCTATTGGCTGGTGCTTTAGAATACACCAACTGAACCTCTGCACAGGGGTAAGACTCCCCCATCAATGGGGTCACCTGTTGGCCGTGGGTAGCGTCCCGTGATGCTTAACGTACAAAACTGATGTTTGATTCATTATAATTGGGCAAAATGATATTGTTTCGAATACAATAGGACTTTATTTGAATCGAAAGAGTTCTGAGGTGAATAGATCGGGAAATTTGAAATATTCTATCATAGAGGTAAAAAAAAAAAAAAACAAGAAAATTTGGTACAGCCATGGGGGAAAATTGGTATACAAAGAGTTAAAAGAAGTTTTATATCAAAACCATAAAATCTCGTATGACAAAAGAACAAACCACCGAACATTATTTATTCTATCTTGATTGGAATACTTACGTCCATTATTTTCACATACCCTCAAATCGATATATACAGTAATTACCACCCCTTCTTATAATTGTTATTCTTTCTTTCTTTCTTTCTTTCTTTCTTTCTTTCTTTCGATCTTTCTTTCTTTCATTCTTTCTTTCTTCCTGTCTTTCTTTCTTTCAGTTTTTTATTCTTTCTTTTTTTTTCTTTCTTTCTTTCTTTCTTTCATTATTTCTTTCTGGTATTCTGGTCAAATTTAATGCCTCTTTTTTCTTTCTTTCTTTCTTTCTTTCTTTCTTTCTTTCTGTCTTTCTTTCTTTCATTCTTTCTTTATTTCTTTGGTCTTTAATGCTCTTTTTCTTTCTTTTTTTTTTTTTCTTTCTTTCTTTCTTTCTGTCTTTCTTTCTTTCCTTCTTTCTTTCTTTCTTTTCTGGTCAAATGAATGTCCTTTTTTCTTCCTTTCTTCCTCCCTTTCTTTTCTTTCTTTCTTTCTTCTTTCTTTCTTTTATTCTTTCTTTCTGTCTTTCTGGTCAAATTTAATGCCTCTTTTTTCTTCTTTTTTTTTCTTCTTTTCTTTCCTTTCTTCTTTCTTTCTTTCTTTCTTTCTTTCTGGTCAAATTTAATGCCTCTTTTTTCTTCCTTTCTTTCTTCTTTTATTATTTTTCTGTCTTTCTTTCTGTCTTTCATTTTGTCTTTCTTTCTTTCATTTTTTCATTCTTTCTTTCTTTCTTTCTTTCTTTTCTTTCTTTCTTTCTTTCTTTCTTTCTTTCATTCTTTCATTCTATCTTTCTTTCTTTTATTCATTCTTTCTTCATTCTTTATTTCTTTCTGTTTTTCATTTTTCATTCTTTCTTTCTTGTCAAATTTAATGTATCTTTTTTCCTTCTGTCTTTCATTTTTTCTTTCTTTCTTTTTTCCTTTCCTTCTTTCTTGTCAAATTTAATGTCTCTTTTTGCTGTCTGTCTTTTTATCTTTTTCTTCATTTCCTTTTTATTTCTGGATTATTTTTTTATTCTATTTGTTTTTTGTTTGTTTCTTTTTCTTTCTTTTTCTTTCTTTTCCTCATTCTTTCTTTTTATTTATTTCCTTCTTTCTTTCTTTCTTTCTTTCTTTCTTTCTTATCAAATACTTGTGCCTTCTGTCTTTCTTTCTTCTTTTCTTTCTTTCTTTTCTTCTTTCTTCCTTCCCTTTTTATATCTGTTTTTTTCTTTTTTCTACTTTTCTTGTTTGATTGATTGTTGTCAAATTTAATGTGTATATTTTCTTTCTTATTTCTTTCTTTCCTTTTTCTTTTTGTTTTCTGCAACCTCTCTTTCTTTCTTCTTCTTTCTGTCTTTTTCTTTTTCTTTTCTTCTTTCTGTCTTTATTTATTCATTTATTTCTTCTGATTATACTTATGAGAGACAAGCTGTTAAAGACTAGGGGGGGGGGGGGGGGGGCGGGGGGTGGTTTCCGTTTAAACCGAATGGAAATTCAGAGACAGAGAGTAAGATAGAAGTGGAGGACTCCGGTGAGCGAAGGATAGGGTCGAGGTTACGAAACTGTTTGAATAAGTTAATTAAATGACGTTATAATAAGGGAAGTTCTACACCCTGATTAGGAGTAAGGGTAAGGGCATCCCACTGGTGGTGTAATGATTAGCAAGGCTAAACTCGCAGATCCAGTTAATTTTTAACGAAAGGCAATTAAAGGATCCCTCCGCGAATGCCCCCCCGCCCCNGACAGAGGTGGGAGAGCGGGAGATGACTGTTGTTCTTCGGGTCGAGTAAACGCTCGTGACAATTTGAACATTAAATATTAATATATGATTCTTGATTTTCAGTGAATCATGTTATGCAAGGTCCGATTCATTGTTGTGAAATTTTCTTCTGTTCTCTTTTCTTTTTTCTTCGTTTGCGTTTTTAACATACGTGCGCTCGGATACGTAAATGCTTGGTCCTATTTTTTTCATAAAGAAGATCAAATGAAATACAAGTGATATCAGAGAGCACATAAACCTGTTTTTTATAGACAAAGTATAGCCAGAAATCACCAATCCCTTCACGTGATATGATAGATGATAGATAGATCGGAATTGGATTGAGATAGATAGATACGATACGTAGATAGGTAGATACGAACAGGGTTGAGATAGATAGATAGAAGATATTACGATATATTGAATGGGCTAGGAATAGATAGATAGATAGATAGAAGATGATACGAATGGGTGAGATAGATAGATAGATAGATAGATAGATATGATACGAAGGGCTGAGATAGATAGTGGATAGATAGATAGATGATAGATGAGATGAATGGGCTGGAAGATAATGATAGATTAGGATAGATAGATACGATGGGCTGGGATAGATAGATAAGAAGGGCTGAGATTTAGATAATGGATAGATATGGATAGAGAAAATTAATAGATACGTAGTGCTGAGATCCACCTAAGATAAGATAGAGTAGATAGATAGGATAGGCTAAGGTGGTAGGATAGGTAGGTAGAACGGGCTGAGATTAGATAGATAGAAGATAAGATAGAATGATAGATGAAATAGATGAGGATTAGATAGATGATAGAAATAAACTTATTTGTCCAGGAAATAAAAAATATTCTAGGCAGATAAATAAATCATCTTTCAACGGAGATAGAGTAGATAAGATAGATGATAGATTAGATAGATACGAACGGAGCTGAGAATAAGATAGATAGTAGAAAGAACGGGCTGAGATTAGATATGATTAGATGATATGAACGGGCTGAGATAGATAGATGGATGGAGTACGATAGATAGATAAGTTAGATGAATTGGGAATAAAACTATTTGTTGCTCAATGCTGAACTAAGCTTGTTTTTGTAATATTTTGTATTAATGACTATTTTCTCATTTCATTGTTATTCTCAACGTTTCGGCGATCGCACTCCGGCTTCTTCGGTATTTTGTGGATGGAACCTTTTTTCGACTCGGGAACATCTTGTCGTAATCGAGCATACGGAACTTTGAACCTCAACCATTTATTCAGTAGATTCGACAGAAGGTTCTCGGTTCGAGAAGAAATATCTGATATAGATCTGTATCGGACCGGCGAACGTTGGTCAGATAACAACGAAGATGAAGGAAATAGTCGAATATACAATTATATAATTATCAAGCCTCATCTGAAGATTACTGCAGAGATTGGTGGTTTTGTTTATTTTGATCTTGATGGTATGTACATTGTTGTTGTTGGGTTCAACGCAAAATTTTATACAGTTGTTTTTAAAGTCATTTTTTGCTTAGTACAAGTGATAGATGGTGATGTACAGGTCGGGAACCTGGCTGGTGGTGAAGGGATGAAGAGGGGTGATAAAGACGGTTGGGGGCTGCATGGGGTAATAGATGAATGGAAATCATATAGGGTGCAGGCGCCTGTATGTATGTTAGTCTATTGTTATATGGCTTCGTCGGCGACGAGGAGGGGCAGAGTAAGTAGTTGCATGTGGACTGCGTGCACCAGCTATTGATGCGCGTCTTATAGAATAGGGTGCACCCAGGCAACAGAAGATGCAGTCAGCCGTATAGTTCGGCTGACAGGGCAGGATATAACGAAGTGATAAGGGAAGGGTGAAAGGAGAACGGTGATGATAAAGATTACCAATCAGCTGTGCACTGTTCGAATGGTAGCAGTATATAGATAGATGGAATAAAGACATTCTTTCTCCAAGAAAAGAAAAGATTTTGATCTTTTTTTTAGGTGGAATGCGAACTTAACCGACTAGAATGCTATCAGTGGGATGTAGGCCTGGCAAAAGAAAACCACACTCCTCACGACACTCACCGCAAAGAGCGGAGTTTTTAAATTAAATTTTCAATGTTGATCATAGCGTTGAATGACAGATATGAGATGTACCGAGTTTTTTATGTGTAAAACTTTGAACATTTTTTTCAGTGAGTTAACTTTGAAAACGTAAGTTGGGCGTAAAGCGGTATTCTTAAAGATATCGTTTATAATAGTTAAACTGACCTGTAAAAAATAGAAAGTTTTTTAAATAAATAAACGTTGCGTTATATCACTTGATTAAAATTAATCATATCAGACTGAAATTTCAGTAAATCTGTATTATTGCCTTGATTTGTTATTTTTCAGCGGGATTCAGCATAGATGGTGAGCATTTAGGTCGGTCTAAGTTCGATTTAACTAGTCTTTATTGGGCGTGTACAGAGTTTCACGTTTGTTTCAAATAACATCGGTTTATTGCATTATGTTAGAAATGACGATTTTGACAAAACAAGATCTTATATATATATATATCTATTATGATAGTATATAATAGTATTTAATATATAAACGTTAAGGTTTAGTATATAGTAAGCTGATACAAAAGTCAAGAAAAAATCTTCTAAGGGACACAAGGGTTTTTCCTTTAAAAAACTCTGTCGAGTTGAGAGCTCAATGTGTGCTTCTTGTGTTAGAGTTCATAGAAAAGATATGATAGAAAGAACACATACTTAGAGATTTCAGCATTATAGTCTATTTCCAGGAGCTTAACAATGTCTAACTCTCCCGATATCTGGGATGTCGGAGAGTAGGAACACTTGTGTCTTAAGCTCCCTGAAATAGAGCCTATAAGCTAATTTAAGTCATGTTTGTTATTTCTTTAACTATAATATATGAATATAGATATAATATAATATAGGTAATAAATATATATTATAATAGTAATATAAATGGAGAAAAGGCTACCGGTGAAATATGTCACTTGATGGTTAGTGTGCACGAATCAGGATGAGATAAGTCGCGATATACAAATCATAAGTGTCAATTAAGTTAGTAGAGCAAATTTATTACAATATATAACGAACCGTTAAGCCGAGATCACACACGTGTAGTCGCTGTAATTAATCGTATTCGATAATTCAGTGGATTATCTGAGCTCATTTAGTAGTGAAACTCGTAGTAGGATTACTCATTGTACCGGTTACTTGTTACTATATTTGTAATATAGGTGGGTATTACTAGATGAAGTAATCTATATACGTACCGGTAATAGAGAACAATTACTTTTTATCTATAAGATATATAGTATATATATATAGGGTCAACAAAGATTTGACATTAAACTAACCATAAGGATTGCTGGGATGGAAGTTAAACGTTAACAACCAACGCACCAACACCAAGCAACACTCCCCCTTTCCTTCTCCCTCTCCCTCATCCTTTCTCTCTCTCTCTCTTAATCTTTTCTCTCTCTCGTCTGCTTACCTCTTTCCTCTCTTTCTCTCTTGTTCCTCTCTCTCGCTTTTTCTCTCTCTCTCTTTCTCTCTGTTCTCTCTCTCTCATATCAGATCTTTCATCGCTTGTTTATATTCTCTCGTTGTCTCTCATATTGTAGCTCGTCTCTTCTCGATTGTGTCGACGATTAATGCATGGCTGATCTCTGGTTATGTAGGCTCGGTCTCTCCCTTCTTTCTCGATCTCTCTATCTCTCTCTCACTCTCTTCTCTTCTTTCTCTTCCCCCTCTCTCTTCTTCAACTCTGCTCTCTCCTCTTCTTCTCTCTCAGCTCCTTCTCCCCCATGCTCTCGTTCTCTCCTCTCTCTCTCTCCTCTATCTCTTCTCCTCTCTCTGTTCTCTCTATCTCTTCTCTCTCAATATAAAATACCATTTCGTTCAATTTCATACGAAATGTGTTCTTTACGTTTTATATCTTTTTTCCCTCCTCCGAAATAAAGATCTCTTGTTTTGGATACGCTGTCATGTCCCGAAAATCTCGGCAAACAAGTAGTATCAGGGAATTACTTGTATACGTCCATCAATAAACTAACTCAGACAATTCGTCACAAGAATATTGGAAAAAACTATTTCGGATGCAACGAGATCACAAAAAGAAGACGAAAAGAATAACAATTCTAAACACCATGTTTTGGGGGAAATGACACACGTCAACTTTTATGTTGTGGGCATATATATATATATATATATATATATATATATATTATATATATATATATATAGCTCCCCATAATATATATTTATAATCTGATGCACCGAAACTATAAACTGGACGAAACTGCGTTAAAAATTAATATGTAATATATTTCCACTACATCATCAGCAAAGTAAAGCTAATTATCTATTACCAAAAGTTAAAAACTGCCAATCTTGTCACATGCAACAACTCATCCCCCAAAACTACTCGTCTTAATGAGACCAATCTCGTGTATGAATTTAAATACCCAGTAGGAGACTGCCTCTCCAAAGCTGAAAGCCCGTATATTGGTCACACGACGTCCACATTATCATCATTCATCATTCGATGAATGATGATAATGTGGTCGTCCTGTGACCAATATCACACCGGTTAACCCTACACCTAACGGAACATTTTAACAAGAAAAACACACACACATAATATAATATATATAATATATATATATATATATATATATATATATATATATATGAAAGTACGCTAAACAGTTAGTTGATATGGCTATGTCGACAATTTTTGGGAAGACCGCTAGTGTAACGGTTAGAATTCCGACTGTCAGCCAGCAGTTAGGGTTGAATCTCACACAAAGCGGCTTCGAGTCTATAACTCTGCTGATGAGGGATAATAGGCCGAAATGTACATTCAGAGAATGACTTTTCTCGATTTGTTTTACGCTTCACATTTAAACAGATATATCGGCCAATTCATTATTATCAAATAATTAATTTTCAAATTAGGTATGACTTCAATTAAGCACATATTTTCCAATATATATATATATATGTATATTATATATTTAAATTTTTACTTGAGGCATACAAGCATGTATCGCATAAAATTCGATACTTTTTCTTATAGAAAATGAACTTGACAAGCGTAATCCCAGCAAGGATCGCTCAGTGTGTAGAAAATCGTACAGACTGTTTCGACTATTAAGTCTCATCAGCGATATATCTAACGACTTCCTCCGACAGAAATCGAAACCGGGACTTCAGCAGACACAGTGAAACACTAGTGAAACTCTATATCGCCTCGGCCACAGTACACAGTAACAATCCAGTGAATTAAGCTTGTCAAATGATACTACGCCGTCTACCATAATAGGTAGGGGGGTTTTTGAGAAAAATATTAACAAAACAGACCGTATGCCTTCGTGAGCGACAAGATTCTGGATGTTTGTTTATTTAGAAGCGTTGCTGAATAAAGTATATATTAAATTTTTACTTGAAGGCACTTACAACGCATGTATCGCATAAAATTCGATATATAATATATATATATATTATTATAGATATATATATATATATATATATATATATATATACGTATATATATATATATATTATATATATATATATATATATATATAATATATATATATATATATCGAGTGTGAGTAAAAAGTAATGCCATTTTGTTTAGGACAGATATAACACAACACAAGCATGTATCATACATGAAAAAGAAGCTGTCCTCTGTGGATCACATCCCTTCTTCTCATATAGTCACGTTTCTCTCAACAGCAATGTTCCACCTTCGAATGAGAGCATGTATCCCTGCCCCGTAAAATCCTTTGACTGTATGAGCCACTTCTTTACAACATATTTCACTTTCTCGTCTCTGGAATACTGTTTTCCTCTCAAACCCTCTTTCATGGGGCCGAAGAGATTATAGTCTAAAGGCGCTAAATCTGGTGAGTATGGAGGAAGCGGTAAAGTTTTCCACTCGAATGACGCGATTTTCATCCTCGTCTTAATGCTTGTGTTTTGTCGAGCATTGTTATGCAGAAGAAGGAAATTCTCGATTGGCAAGTTGGGTCTTACTCGTCGGAGTCTTGCTTTGAGCCTCGTTAAGTTGTCAATGTAGGCCTTAGTTTTATAAATAAAACTTCACATGAAGTAAAGAAATGACATTATTTTTACCCACCTTTTATTATATATATATATATATATATATATATATTATATATATATATATATATATATATGTTGTTCGGTTCCAACGGGAAAATTCAATATTTTTATAAAAAAAAAAGGAAGGTCGAAATGTATTTTGTTCCAGAAAAATATATAATAATATATATAATATATATATATATATATATATATATATATACACCAAATTATTGATAATCCTCGGTGAGAAAAAACAGCAAATAGTTTGATTGTAAAAATATACTACAAACTCAACGGGAGAAAAAATTTTTTTGAAAAAAAGAAAGACCAAGATAATCGTACCAACAAAAATACTATTTGGTACAATATTTTGGCCAACAGAAAAAACAATTTATGCTATATATATATATATATATATATATATATATATATATAATATATATATATATATATATATAAGATCTATATATAATAAAACTGCCAGGAGACTAAAGCTAATAAGTCAAAAGTGCTCAATACCTAAATGAGCAAATAATAAAGATAAATCTAAGAGTCAGACGAACCTACTAAAAGTTTCGGTTAATGCTTGAGGGCTAAGATCTTAGCCCTGAAGAGCATTAAGCGAAACTTTTAGTAGATTTATCTTTATATATATATATATATATATATATATATATATATATTAATACTTAATTGTACGAAACTATTGGCTGGTGCTTTAGAATACACCAACTGAACCTGCACAGGGGTAAGACTCCCCCATCAATGGGTCACCTGTTTGGCCGTGGGTAGCGTCCCGTGATGCTTAACGTACAAAACTGATGTTTGATTCATTATAATTG
Source organism: Doryteuthis pealeii (assembly GCA_023376005.1). Classification (NCBI taxonomy): domain Eukaryota; kingdom Metazoa; phylum Mollusca; class Cephalopoda; order Myopsida; family Loliginidae; genus Doryteuthis; species Doryteuthis pealeii. Next base: position 36,794,254 of record CM042167.1, read on the forward strand.
GAAAATGATATTGTTTGAATACAATAGGACTTTATTGAATCGAAAGAGTTCTGAGGTGAATAGATCGGGAAATTTGAAAATATTCTATCATAGAGGTAAAAAAAACAAAAAAAAAAAAATTTGGTACAGCCCTGGGGAAAATTGGTATACAAAGAGTTAAAAGAAGTTTATATCAAACCATAAAATCTCCTATGAAAAAGAACAAACCCGAACATTATTATTCTATCTTGATTGGAATACTTACGTCCATTATTTTCACATACCCTCAAATCGATATATACAGTAATTACCACCCCTTCTTATAATTGTTATTCTTTCTTTCTTTCTTTTTTTTCTTTCTTTCTGTCTGTCTTTCTTTCGATCTTTCTTTCTTTCATCTTTCTTTCTTCTGTCTTTCTTTCTTTCAGTTTTTATCTTTTTTTTTTTTTTCCTTTTCTTTCTTTCTTTCTTTCTTTATTATTTCTCTGGTATTCTGGTCAATTTAATGCCTTTTTCTTTCTTTCTTTTTTCTTTCTTCTTTCTTTCTTCTTCTTTCTTTCTTCTTTTTTATTTTTCAAATTTAATGCCTCTTTTTTCTTTCCTTTTTTTCCTTTCTTTTTCTTTCTTTCTTCTTTTTCTTTCTTCTTTCTTTCTTTCTTTCTGGTCAAATGTATGTCGCTTTTTTTCTTCCTTTCTTTCCTCCCTTTCTTTCTTTCTTTCTTTCTGTTTTCTTTCTTTTATTCTTTCTTTCTGTCTTTTCTGGTCAAATTTAATTGCCTCTTTTTTCTTCTTTTTTCTTTCCTTTTTTTTCTTTTTCTTTCTTTTTCCTTTCTTTCTGGTCAAATTTAATGCCTCTTTTTTCTTCCTTTCTTTCTTTTTTTATTATTTCTGTCTTTCTTCTGTCTTCATTTGTCTTCTTTTTTCTTTCTTTTTTTCTTCTTTTTCTTTCTTCTTTCTTCCTGTCTTTCTTCTTTCTTTCTCTTTCATTCTATCTTCTTTCGTTTATTAATTCTTTCTTCATCATTCTTTATTTCTTTCTGTTTTTCATTTTTTTCATTCTTTCTTTCTTGTCAAATTTAATGTATCTTTTTTTCCTTCTGTCTTTCATTTTTCTTTCTTCTTTTCCTTTCCTTCTTCTTGTCAAATTAATGTCTCTTTTGCTGTCTGTCTTTTTTTTTTTCATTTCCTTTTTATTTCTGGATTTTTTTATTCTATTTTTTTTTGTTTTTTTTTCTTTCTTTTTTCTTTCTTTTCCTCATTCTTTCTTTCTTTTTTATTTCCTTCTTCTTTCCTCTTTCTTCTTTTTTTTTAATTTGTGCTTTCTTTTTCTTTCTTTCTTTTTTTTCTTCTTTCTTTTCTTTCTTTCTTTTCCCTTTTTTATATCTGTTTTTCTTTTTTTCTACTTTTCTTTTTGATTGATTGTTGTCAAATTTAATGTCATTTCTTTCTTTATTTCTTTCTTTCCTTTCTTCTTTTTTTTTCTCTCTTTCTTCTTGTTTTTCTTTTTCTTTCTTTCTCTTTCTGTCTTTATTTATTCATTTATTTCTTCTGATTTATACTTTATGAGAGACAAGCTGTTAAAGACTATGGGGGGGTCGTTTAATTTAAGACCGAAACTGTTATGAATAATTAATTAAATACGTTATAAATAAGGGAATACTACACCCTGATTAAGGGCATCCCACTGTGGTGTAATGATTAGCAAGCTAAACTCGCAGATCCATTATTAACGAAAAGGCAAATTAGATCCTCGCTGGATGCCCCATGTTTTCGACCTTGTGTTACATCCTAAGCCCCGGTGAACGGATTGAGTAAATAACGACTAGCCTACTGTCAATCATTTTTCTGAACAAGGAAATTTGTTGTTGCTTAGTTTGGTAGGTTTGATGGTTGGTTGGTTGGTTGTCTGGACTTATAGGAAATAATCGAATTGCGAGTCATATTTGACTTAAATATATTTTTTTAGTGGATCCTCCAAATTGGAGATTATAAAAAGGAAAAAAGGGAGGATTGTTGTTGTGATAGGTTACCATAGAATAAATTATAACCTGTATCTTACTTTATGCAAATATAGCATGAGTATTTACTTTGAAATAGTTGGGTGGTTGGTTGGCTGGATTTTACAGCATGTCAACCCTTATTGGGTTATTTTATGCTGAAGACAAATATAAATTATTTATTTATTTATTTATTCATCTACTAGGAAAAAGAAGACGGGTTTAGGGTTGCGGTTAGGGGTTAGGGTTAGGATTAGGATTAGGATTTAGGGTTAGTTTAATGGGAAAATAAATAAGTAATTTATCAGTCAAGAGTGGTTCCCCTTTCTTTATGTTGGATTTATAGGAAATAACCGAATTACGAGTCATCTTTGACTTAAATATTTTTTAGTGGAGCCTCCAAATTGGACAATATAAAAAGGAAAAAAAAGGGAGGATTGTTGTTGTGATAGGTTACCATAGAATAAATTATAACCTGTATCTTACATTATGCATATATAGCATTAGTATTTGCTTTGAACTAGTTGGGTGGCTGGTTGGCTGGATTTTACGGCATGTCAACTCTTGTTGGGTTATTTATATTTATGATGTCGAAGACTTTTCGTTTAGTTTATATGTTGAACTTATTTTTTAAACACATTCTTTTAAACATGTTTAACTCATTGTTTAAAACTATATTTAACCCCCGCCCTGTCGGCTGGGGCGTTAGAATGCACTGACTGCACCTCTGCAGATGGGTAAGACTCCCCCAATGGGGCCACCTGCTGACCGTGGGTGGTGACTCGTTACGCTTACGGATGGAGTCTTGGTGGATGAGCAGTCATGACTGCAACACTCCACTTAGACACTAACTTAGGCTAGTATGAAAGCTACCCGACTGCAACTGTTGTCTCTACCACGCCACACTCTAAGACCAGCTGATCCCAACACGAGGACAATGATGAGTATACAACACCTGTTGACACAGTCAACACCGATCGTTATGTATTTAGATATGTTCTAGAATATGCAGGACTTTGGCGGGATTAAGAATTAATTTATTTCAAAACTTTATCGGTATTAATGACTCACTGAGGTTGATATGCCGTAAAACAAAACAACACAAACAAGATTCTATTTAACCCATAGATGAGACCCTAACAGGTACAACCACTCCGGGTCAGAGTGAAGCTGGGATTAATGGCAATGAAGAGGTAATCCATGGTCTCCAAATCTCCAGAATTTTAATCACACCACTAGATACAGTTTAATACCCAGAACACAAGGGAGTTTTTTTTTTAAATAGACTAATGTTTTTCAAATCAATCCATCTTTGGGGGAGGGGGATAAAATTTCGACAGGTCAAATAGGGTTCCACTGGGGATCCTGAATAGAATCATTCCATCACCAACTATGCAGTCTTTTGTATATATATATATATATATATATATATATAGGTGTATATATATATATATGAAAATGGACTCGTCGATTCGAGTTCAATTCCTAGACGAAGCTGTTGGCATTTCACATACCGCTAATACCCGTGGGAAAGGTATGAATCCATATATTCTTCCTCCAGCTATGGGTTAAATAGTAGGGCAGACTAGGCCCTTCAGCCTTGGGTAGGTAACCAGTCTAGGAGATGGATAACTGATTTCAAAATTCCTGAGGTCGGTCGTTGATTGGGTTTGTGGCAACCCTTGATGGACCAATTCTTTCCTATCGACTGTGCCAAAAAGTGTGGATGTCCAATAAGCCTCACCACTATAAACAATCACTGTGTGGATGTTCATTGTATGAACACTCATACGTCGATCGGCGGGGAGAGTCCATCATATATATATATATATATATATATATATATATATTTATATATGTGTGTTGTGTGTGTGATCAAAAAGTATGTGCCATCTGGGCACAAGTATTTAAGCTTTAATACAATAAAATATATACTGAATTAGAAAGACTAAAGAATCTAAATAAGAGTGAATATAAAAAAATATTACACTTATTTTAATGTTATTTTAATTGATTGCTATATAAAATCATATATAGAATTGCTTTTAATACGTTTGAGAATAGCATGATAGTCTTAAAAATCAGAAACAGCAAATAATTATTTATTAAACCCAGTTTTGTTAAAATCATTATGCAGATTATTCCCACCATATACTATACAAATCTATATTTCTTAGAGATATATAACACATTTTTGAGAATTTTAAATGCGTTAATAACATGGGCTGTTTTGAGGCAAATCTATCTCAACTAGACTTTAATAGAGACATCGTAAATAAATAAGATGCTATTTCAGATTAAATATTGAATAGTTCATAATCGTTGAAAATATAACTTAAATAACTAAGGAATGACGTAGTGTCGGTTGCAGACAGACTGTTACATAATCTCTATTATAACAAGATATGAAGTCTTGAACGAATCATGTCGGTTCGAAAACCCTGCAGATTATTGTCGTGGAAAGATAAACACCTTTTCCATTCCGCTTTCTGTCAGACATTTTCTTTTTTAACCAAAAATACGTAAATAAAACAACGAGTGAGACACGTTGCCAGCAGCAAAAAGTGCACAGTTATAAAAATTTCACAAAACTGTTGGAGGTCAGGCGCACTTTTCTCATAAAATAAACAATACACCATCTGCTCAAAAAAAGCATGGATGGATTTGAAGGGTCTGGATTTTGGATAATCATATTAAGAAAAAAAGTTTGTATTTAGATTTTCCGGACTGTTGTCCTCATCTTTATTGTTACTTGCACTGACTTTTTACTATAAAAATGCATTGGAAACCATTTTTGGTTATTTATTAGTTGAGTAATATGATATTACAGGGTGACCAGAAAAAACAGAACCCAAATTGTTTATTTACCATTAAACTAATTAAAATTAACAGTTAAAATTTATTATTACAAATTTGTGGGTTCTGTTTTATCTGGGTCACCCTGTAATATCATGTTACTCAACTGGGTTGGGCTTAGGCTTAGGTTTGGGGTTTAGGGTTAGGGTAGGGGTTTAGGGTTAGTTTTAATGGGAAAATAATAAATAATTTGGGTTCTGTTTTTTTCTGGGTCCCCTGTAATATCATGTTACTCAACTAGTGGGGGTTAGGGTTAGGGATAAGGTTTAGGGTTATGTTTAGGGTTAGGGTTAGGGTTAGGGTTGGGGTTTAGAGTTAGTTTAATGGGAAAATAAATAAATAATTTGGGCTCTGTTTTTTTCAAGGTCACCCTGTAATATCAGGTTACCCAACTAGGAAATTAGCCCATTTTTATTATAAAAACTAGCAAATATATGCACCCTCCGGGTGCAAGTATTTAAGTTTTAATATAATAAAATATCATATTAAATTAGAAAGGCTAATGAAACTGACTAAGAATGCAGATAAAAGATTGGGAACAGCGGGGGTATGATTGAAAAATAGAACAACTTTTGAAACTAACTATTCCATCATTTTCCATTACTCCCTCTTTCATTGGTAAATTTTCCTAATTAAAACTATTTAGTTAAAATAGGAAGTAAAGGATTATATTCAGTTATTTCTTCTTGTAAATAAATTTCTTTTAAGATTTATCCACGAGATTTTTGTTTATTTTTTAAAATAAAACCAAACAATTAGAAATCAATAATACTAGCACATATTTATTAAAATAAAATGTTAAATATCAATATGCAAATTAGCCTTCTCGTTCAAACTGTAAACCGCTATTTTGTTGTATATATAAATACAATTGCATGTTATTTGTATGTAGATATGGTCAACAGTATTAATAATGTAAAACAATTTTTATTAATAACTGAAGGTTTAAAAGAATGAAATCATGGAGAATTTGACGTAAATAATTAAGGGAATTGTGACTTGAGTAGTAATATAGTTTCGGTTACAGACAGAAAAACACACAATCTCCATTATAATAAGATATATTCGAAATGATTTTTACTATAAAAATGCATTGCAAATGATGTTTACAATAAAAATGTATTGGAAATAATTTTTGATAAACATATCAATTTAGTGGCTTGCAGTCATGTTTGATTGAATCTGTAGACACATAAGAATCAAAGTTTATACAATATTTTAATTTCAATGTTTCTCATTTTGACAAAATCATTTTCTGTGACTAAACAAACAATTTTTACACTTTTCCTCTCTCGTTGAAAAGATGTCACCGTGTCACATTCTTATCAAATACTAATAATTAGTACAAATGAATGCTTGGAACCATTTAGGGTTATTCCTATAAATCCAACATAAACAAAGGGGAACCACTCTTGACTGATAAATTATTTATTTATTTTCCCATTAATCTATTCCTAAACCCTAACCCTAACCCTAAACCCTAACCCTAAGCCCGTCTCCTTTTTTCTAGTAGATCAATAAATAAATGAAATAATTTATCAGTCAAGAGTGGTTCCCCTTTGTTTATGTTGGACTTATAGGAAATAACCCCATTTACTTATGTACAAAATATTCATATATATATCTACCAACCCCTCCGCACGAGCAGGATGCGACACGAGGTCAATTTTTTAAGCGGAGTTTAATAGGTTTGAATTAAGAGTTTTCCTTCTCCTAGACCGGTTGCCTAACCAAGATTAAAGAGCCCAGTCTGCCCTACTATTTGCCCATAGCTGGAGGGAGAGTAGGATTCATACCTTTCCCAAGGGTATTAGCGCTAAGTGAAATGCAATTACCACGTCCAGGATTTGAACTCGGAGCGACGAGTCCATTTCCCATGACTTTAACCATTACACCACGCGCTTCCACAAAATATTCATATAAGATAGGAATACTTAAAAACAAATTTCTGTTTGATATTAATATTTTTTACATAGCTATATGGTTTCAAGTATTCCTATCTAATTCTAATAATTAATAAAGGGGAATACTTAAAACCATTTAATTAAGATCAAAACCTTTTACATAAGATAGGAATACTTGAAACCATATTGATATTTATTATTGATGATTTTTACATAGCTATATGGTTTCAAGTATTCCTATCTAATTCTAATAATTAGTTCATAGGAGCACTTGAAACCATTGTTTCCTAAATATTTACATAAGATAGGAATACTTGAAACCATATTTCTATTTAAGATTAATAATTTTTACTTAGTGTTATGATTTGGAGTATTCCTCTCTAATACTGATAATTAATACATAGTTATATTATGTTAAGGCTTCTATCTGATACTAATAATTTACACAATATATATGGTTTCAAGTATTCCTATTTAATACTAATAATTCATACGGCTACATGTGTTCCTATCTAATTTTAATCATTCGCATATAGTTATATGGTTTCAAATACTCCTAATACAAATTATTAAATTACAGTTATACGGGTTCAAGTATTCTCATCGAATGCTCATAATTTTCACACACTTATATAGTTTAAAGGAAACGCGTGGTGAAAAGGTTAAAGTCATGAAAAATGGACTCGTCGTCCCGAGTTCAAATCCTGGATGTGGTAATTGCATTTCACTTAGCGCTAATACCCTTGGGAAAGGTATGAATCCTTCTCCCCCAGCAATGGATGAATAGTAGGGAAGACTGGGCTCTTTAACCTTGGTTATGCAACCGGTGTAGGAGAAGGAAAACTCTGAATTCAAACCTGTTAAACTCCGTTTAAGAAATTGACCTTGTGTCGCATTCTGCTCGTGCGGAGGGATTGGTAAATATAAATATAGTTTCAATTATCCTTATATAAAATTAACGATTTGCAAAAAAAGTATATAGTTTCTAGTATTTCAATTTAATACTAATAATCTAAAGACAGTTATATGGTTTCAAGACTACTACTACTATTACTTCTTCTTCTTCTTCTTCTTCTTCTTCTTCTTCTTCTTCTTCTTCTCTCCATTCTTCTTCTTCTTCTTCTTCTTCTTCTCTCTTCTTCTTCTCTTCTTCTTCAATTCTTCTTCTTCATTCCAATTCTTCTTCTTCTTCTTCTTCTTCTTCTTCTTCTTCTTCTTCTTCTTCTTCTTCTTCTTCTCTTAATTCTTCTTCTTCTTTCCAATTCTTCTTCTTTGTTGTTGTTGTTGTTGTTGTTCTTCTTCTTCTTCTTCTTCTTCTTCTTCTTTCCATTTCTTCTTGTTCTTGTTCTTGTTCTTCTTCTTCTTCTTCTTCTTCTTCTTTCGTGGAATTTGTTGTAAGCTAACAAAAGTTAATAAATGAGAAATAACCAAACTGAGATTGGAAATTAAATGGAGTCTTTATAACATTAACAAAATAAAATACTCGCAAGCGGCTCGAAGGAGGTAACCAATTGCTAGTGTCATAAGACTACTCAGTCAGTATAATCTTCCCGCATTCATAAATGTTCATAGATAGGGTATATAACAGGATTACAATATGGTATCAATTTTTTCTGAATTTGATTACTTTCCTCTCTATAAAAAAAACGAATAAGAAGTGCAGATATATTTTCTACTGCCTTCTTTCGTTAATCTTTCGTTTGTACAAAACGCCCCACCCACCCTACCCATGAGGTATTTTTAGACGCCCTTTTGGGCCATTGGGAATTACGTGTCTAGTGAAAACCTGGAAGATCTTTCGATATTCACTGTTTTTCTTCGTCTCAACGCGGACACGTTCGGTGAGGCTTGTTTGCCGTGTCAGTATTTCAGGGGTGGGGGGGGGAGATAAAAACTGATTGCCTTGAAAACCAACATTCGATATCCAAGACAAAAACATTTACACTGATGGGAATTATGCAATTACTACAATCACGAAACAATTCGAACGCTATCTTCTTCTTCTTCCTCTTGATTACTTATATAATTCTTCTTCTTCTTCTTCTTCTTCTTCTTCTTCTTCTTCTCTTCTTCTTCGTCTTCTTCTCTTCTTTCTTTACATTACATTCTTCTTCTTTTTCTTCTTCTTCTCTTCTTCGTCTTCTTCTTCTTCACATTACATTCTTCTTCTTCTTTTTCTTCTTTCTTCTTCTTTCTTCTCTTCTTTACATTCTCTTCTTCTTTCTTATTTCTTCTTCTTCTTCTTCTTCTTCTTCTTCTTTTCTCCATTCTTTCTTCTTTTCTTCTTCTTCTTCTTCTTCTTTCTTTCTCTTCTTCTTCTTCTTCTTTACATTACATTCTTCTTCTTCTTCTTCTTCTTCTTCTTTCTTCTTCTTCTTCTTCTTCTCTTCTCTTCTCAATTTCTTCTTCTTCTTCTTCTTCTTCTTCTTAACATTACATTCTTATTTTTCTTTCTTCTTCTTCTTTTACATTACATTCTACTTCTTGTTCTTGTTCTTGTTCTTGTTATTATTATTATTATTATTATTAATAGTAGTAGTAATATTATTATGATTATGATTGTTTTACGTATTCTTCTTCTTCCGCATCAACTTCTTCTTCTTCTTTTTCTTCTTCTTCATCTTCTTCTTCTTTACTTACATCTTCATCCTCCTTCATCATCATTATCATTCCAGCGTCTTCTTCTTCTTCTTCTTCCTTTTTCTTCATTTTTTTATATTTTCATCCTTTCTTCTTCTTCTTTACTTACATTTTATACTCCTCGCTCACCTCAATCTTTCATCCTCATCATTCCCCTTCTTCTTTCTTCTTCTCTCTTCTTCTTCTTCTTCTTCTTCTTCTTCTTCTTCTTCTTCTCACCCTTTTTCTGTCATCCTTCTTCCCTTTTACCTCTTCAATTTTATTTTCTATTGCCCTCCTCTTCAGACAGTTGACTGTAACTTCTCTTTCTTTTTTCTTCTCAGTTAATTTATACTTTCTCCATTTTGTTTCCTTCTTTCTCATTTTCTTATTTTTTTCCCTTTCTTTCTTATTTACTTTCTTTCTTTTTTTCTTTCTTTTCTTTTTTTTTGGTCTTTCTTTCTTTGTCACACCCTCTCGTACAGTACTCATTCTCTTTCATTCTTTCTTTCTATTTTTACTATTTTCTTTCCTTCTTTCTTTGTTATACTCTTCCTGCACCCCCCTATTCTCTTTCTATCTTTACTAATTTATTTCTTTTATTTATTCATTTCATTCTTTTTCATTCTCTGCTGATACACCACTCGTTCACTTTCTTTTATTTTTCTTAGTTTCTTTGTTCGTTTCATTCTTCCTTCATTTTCTTTCTTTCTTACTTTTTCATCTTCTTTCTTTCATCATATATTCTGGTACACGCTTATTGTCTTCTTTCTTTCTTTCTTTCCTTCTTTTTCTTTTTTTTCTTGTTCTTTCTGTATAAACATTCTATCCTCTCTCCATCTTAGTCTCCTCTTTCTCCCTTCACTTTACCTCCTTCTTACAATCTACCTTTCTTTCTCGGAAGATTAACCCTTCTCTTTAGCCGCCGCGTCCCAGTTAATCAAGCCCCTCAACTAATCAAGAAATCTTCATATCTTCGCCAATCCCCAAGCCACAACCTTGGTGTCCCCGGGTTCGAATCTAATCACCGCCTTAATTTAATTTGCCTGTTTCAACCTTATAGGCGCGTTTTCTAGTTCCCTTCATTGTTCATAATCTCAAACGACAGACGCGAAATTGGGGAAGGCGTCTAAACACATCGAGTATGTGGACAAACGTGTTTGGGCATATTATATATATATATATATATATATATAATTTTATATATTTGTTGTTGGAGATCCACATATGCTTTCTCGTTGATATATGTGTTTCATATATGTAATAATATATATCGTCTTTGGTGGTTATATATTTGTTGTTTTGAGTTTTTAGTGTGAAGCACATTGGAATATTTAACTTCGGTTTTTTTAAGTGTTAAGTTTCATTTATTGATTGAGTTATAATTATTTCGATAGTTTATCTCTTCCGTGTTTTCCGGTCGAATATATACCACCAATATACGATGTATAACACGTATATAAAATAAAGATAGCCTTTTAACTACACACACATATTATATATATATATATATATATATATATAATATATATATATATATAATCATTACTACATATATATTTATTACAAAAAAGACAAACAACACACACAGAACATTTATATATATATTATAATATGTGTGTGTGTGTGTGTGTGTGTGTTGTGTGTGCTGTAGTCGTGTGTGTGTGTGTGTTATTATAATTATATTTATGGGAAAATAATTTTTTGATGGTTAAGAAGCATGGAGAATGATGAATGATGAAGATGGGTTGAATATTAATGTTCAAAGTTACATTTGTTTCACGATATTTCGAAGGGTTGCATTCTCTTCTTGAAAAAGGTTTGTATTAAGACTGATTCCCATATATTTGTATGAGTTTGGTGTCGGTCTGATGTTTGGTGGTGATGTGTGTGCCTCCTGTGCTTAATTAGAGACTGTTGTATTTAATATTATAGCATCACAGTGGCAGACCAGCCAAAGATTTAGAAAATTGATTCAGCTAACTGGTGCAATATGAATGTGCAATGGGAAGGACTGGCAATAAGGGGACTGGTGGTGAGTGAATACGAGAATTTGTGGTGTGCAATTTACGAAGTGATCTCCATTATCACTAAGATAATTAAATTCATCATTTTGAAATAAATAGTATCTTTTGTTGTATCTTTTGGTGGTCATTTTCCGGCGTAGAACGTCGCTTTAGTGCGGCCAGACATAGGGCAGACCTACCTCCAGCTGTGATCGAAACTGCGACCCGATTTTTCATCAGTCAGTCTCTAGTCAACAGCACTTATGCACACATATTTATTATTTTATTATTATTATTATTATTATTATTATTATTATTTGTTAAGAGTAAGAGTAGAAGTGTGTCGGGGAGGCCTAATGTCGTATCAGCCAATCAGCCGAGGGAGTCTATCCCCTCTTTCAAAAGCGCTAGACCAAGGAGATTATTTTAGCGTCTGAGGTGGAGCGCCACGCTCTACCGATCAGCTCTACTTTACTAACTGCACATAGCTCTGTTGTTACTCATAACCTGAGTGGGCAGGGCGGTATCGGACTAAGAACTTGTGCGGCTTAATGCCGAACGCTCTAACCACTGAGGCTAACCAGACAAATTAACGCATTATATGTGCTTCTTTATGTGTGTATCATATATATATATATATATTATATATATATATACTATATTATTATTTCTTAGATGATATACATTACATCACAAGACCTCTATGCATATTATTTTCAAAAATTGCAATGTATATAAATTTATTAAAGTAATGCAAGAATATTATACATTAACACATCACACATCAACACACACCAATCGCCACATAATATATATTAATAGTATATATATATATATATATCTATATTAACAAACATGAACAACATATCTACACGCGTTTTATAAGGAGTTTATTAACGTGACCGTACATACCCAACTTCCTTATATACATATATATATATGATAATATATATATATATGTTATATATACAACAGATATATATATATATTATATATATAATATATATATATACACAAATATATATATATATATTATATATTATATATATAATATATACTATATATATATTATATCATGCTCTTGGCGAAGAAAGATTTAAGAGTAGATTCGTGGGCCGACTGTAACTCTGCCGATAGTTGAATGGCCCCATGGATAAACAAGTTTCTTCCAACTTGCTTACCGTTTGTCACCCGTAGGGATTTTTATTTTAATGAGGACATTCTCTTAAAGCGGAGAAGAAGAATAAGTTCCGGATGATCTCATCGCCGAATATTTCCCCCAGTCTGGGGCCCGGCATGACGAGTCCATTTCAAAAGGTTGACGTGCTTCCCCTTTACGGCACCCCCCGGTATCCCTATGTGCGCCTTCAAGTAAAAGAAGGACAAACAAGAAAAAACTAGAAGTGCTCCTTGATTGGGCTGGGTAGAGGGGGGATTTTTTAAAAGTTAGGTCTCGTGGATCCATTAATTACTAATTGTGAGTTGATTCCACCGAATAGCCCCATTAAAAATCCCACGTAAAAAGACATACGTTGATCCAGCTACTCTGAAAAGAAAAAAGTAATGGTTAATTATTTACAGGTATTAAATACAAACAAAAACGTCATGGCTGTTTATCATTTAAATTTTCATTTTTAATTATCTTAACGAATATAAATCAAAACTTCATATTTTTTGCTCAAGACAAGCCTGCTGGATAATTAATAAATGTTATATATTTCTTTGTCGTTAATTGTTTTAATTTTCAAAGTTTTCCTCCGGACATCACACATACACACAACTGCCCTTTATATATGTATAGATAATGAAAATATTACCCTAATTACAGGTATTGTTATAAGTCATATTCCACTGGGTTTGTGAACTTAACTAGCTAATGTGTTTAGGGGTATTTTCTGGGTAAACAAAGTATATTTTAGTTTGTTTTCATGTCAATTTTATTATATCAGGTCTATTGGTGTCATATCTTCTATGTCAATCCCACATCTTTCCTCTTCTCTCTCTTCTTCTCTCTGTCCTTCTCTCCTCTCTCTCTCTCTCTCTTTTCTCTCTCTCTCTCGCCCTGTCTTTCCGTCGTCCTCTTTCTCTTGTCTTTCCCCTCTCTTCTTTTCTCTCTTCTCGTCTTCTCCTCTCCCGCTCTCTTCCTCTCTATATATATATATATATATATATATATATATGTGTGTGGTGTGTGTGTGTGTGTGTGTAATATGGTGAGAATAATCGACAAGATGAGAAGAAAATATTTTAGAGTGTAACAAACAAGATGTTATGATTAGGGAACATTTATAATTTTGTGTCAATTACTTTTAAGCTTTCGGGTATAATTGTACCATCTTCAGGACACTGTAAGTAATGTTTATGTGAGGGACAAGTTCACACATTCACTATAGCACTTTAACGATCTTTCATTTTTTCCCTCACATAAACATTAGCTTAACAGTGTTCTGAAGAAATGGTACAAAATACGCGAAATGCTTAAGTTATTGCAATAAAATTGTTTCCCCTCAATCATCAACATCCTGTGTTTGTTACACTCTTAAATATTTTCTCTCACAACACACAACACACACACACACAGCACACACACCCATATTTAATATATATATATATTAATTTACTTTCAAAAATTCAGGTTGACTTCAATTAAGCACATATTCTCCTTCAATATTGTCGGCTAAAACTAGCCACTATACAAACATCGGTCTGTTTGTTTAGCTTCTCGTAAGATTAGTGTAAGCAGGGTACTTAAGAGGCAATAATAAATACCGCTACTCCTTAAAAACTGAAAGAATCTAGCTAAGAAGTCCGCGTTTGGTTGTGGAGGTAAGACGTTTGCATGTCAGCTTGACAGACAGGTTTGAATCAGCACACGGGGCGGTCTTCGTATCTATAATAGCTGCTGGGCCTTTGCTGAGGCCTAATAGGCCGAAATGTACATGACAGAGATTGCTTTTTTCTCGATTTGTTTAGCTTACACATTAATAGGGTAATACCGCCTAATTATTAAGTTATTATTTAATTAACTTTTCAAAAAATTAGGTTGACGACTTCAATTAAGGCACGATTCCTCCTCCAATATATATAGTATAGAGTAAAAAATATAACAGAGACAGATTCTTGCATTAATGGCCTATTTCAGGAAGCATAGACAAGAGTGTTTTAACTACCCCAATTGGCGTTTGCAATCTGATGATTGGGGGGTGGTTTAAGATAAAAAAAAACCATTATTTGTCTCTAAGCTCATGGAATAGGGTATACAAGCAAGTAATCTAAACTTCTGTTATACTTTGTTACTTATTAATTTGCTCTGCGACTCCAAAAACAAATAAGAGGCACACATTGAGCCTCTGCCAAACTGCGATAATCTTAATCTAGACTTCCTTACATCATCCCCGTATCATAAAGGTTACTTTTAGCGCTGTGATTACGTCTGTATTTTTTCTGCCTATCACGTTAAATTTTACAAGGTTTGACATAAATTCTCATTAAATAAGACGATACACTTGTACATGAAACTGACTCGATATCGTGTAGCAAAATATATAAGAAACAGGATTGAATAGATTAGGTTGCGGGCCAATCCGGAAAATGTTGCAAAAATGTATTTCAAATCCCCTTGCTGAATTATTGCATGCCTTTTTAGGGGTCCTTCAAGATCAACCAATAACAGCACCAATGCAAATTTAGGAATTATATCAGGGAGGACGGTCAGAACCCCCATTGTAAGCAATAACTCATTCTCTTAATTTCTATATTCAGCAATTGCAAATGCTGGGCCTTGAACCTGGGCTGAAAAATCAAATGAAAAAAAGAATGAATGAATGATGAATGAAAAAGAGGGAAAGAAAAGAAATATAAGGATAGAAGAAAGGTTGGAGGGAGGCGGTGGTGGATATAGAATAAAGAGTAGAAAAAAGAAGGCAACAAAAAAAAGAAAGAAAGAAGCGAGAGAAGAAGACGAAAATAGTAAGCAGAACAGATAAAGAAAGGAGGTTGGATTAGAAGGAGAGAGAATAAGAAGAGAAGAAAAAGAAAGAGAACAGAAAGAAGAATAGTTCAGAGAGTGGAAATAAAAAGAAAGAAAGATGAGTGGAGGGAGGCAGTAAGAAAGAAGGAGAGAAGAAAGAGAAAAGCGAAGAGATAGAAAGAGATTAAGAAAGAAAGAAAGAAAGAGAAATGTGTGTGAAGAAAAAGGAATCCAGGCCGGTAAAAAATAGGAAGCGGGTTTAGAGAAGGAAAGAAAAGAAAGGAAGAAG
>CM042167.1:36809973-36812473 GCA_023376005.1 Doryteuthis pealeii
AAAGGGGAAAAAGAAAGAACAGAAGAAAGAGAAAGAAAGAAAGAAAGGAGAAATGTGTAGAAAGAAGAAAGAGAAAAAGAAATAAAGGAGAGAAATAGAGAAATCGAGAAATGTCTGGTGTTTTGTGTGAAAGAAAGAATAGGACAGAATAAGGAGAGGTTTAATTAAAACAGAAAGAAAGAAAGAAAGAAAAGAAAAAAGAAAGAAAGGAAGGAAGGAAGGAAGAAAAGGAAGGAAGGAAGAAAGGAAGAAAAGAAAAGAAAGAAAGAAAGAAAAGAAAGGAGAAAGAAAAGAAAGAGAAGAAAGAAAAGAAAAGTAACAAAAAAGAGAAGAGAAAGAAGAAAAGGAAGGAGAAGGAAGAAAGAAAGAAAGAAAAATATAAGAGTGAAAAATAAAGAAAGAATGACTGAAGAGGGAAGAGTTCAGTTAAAAGAAAGAAATGAAAGAAAGAAAAAGAAAGAAGAAAGAAAAGAAAAAAAAGAAAAAGAAAAAAAGAAAGAAAAGGAAAGAAGAAAGAAAGAAAGAAAACATTTTAGTGTACCTTCTTAAAAAGATCAACCAATGCAAATTTCGGATATTATATCAGTGTGGAGGCAGACCCCAATGTAGTATTAGCCCTCAGTTCTTTTGTATATCAGCATTGCAAATGCTGGCCTTGACCTGGGCTCGAACATTAATCAGAAAACGCTGCAAGGAAATCATAAAAGCAGGAAACAGGGGAAAGCATCGGCTCTTTATTATAGAGATATTAACAGGAATTATAACACACAAGGAGTAAAGGCAGGTGAAATAGAAAGGAAGACAAAAAGAAAAAGAAGCAGAGAGAGAGAGAGAAACAAAGAATAGAAAGAAAGAAAGAAAGAAAGAAAGAAAGAAGAGAAACAGAATGGAAAGACAGAAGCAATAATTAAGTAGAGGGAGAGATAACAGGAAGAAAGAAAAAAAGAAAAAAAAGATAAGAAAGAAAGAAGAGAAGCAGAAAAAGAAGTTTGAGGGTAGGCAAGAAAAGAAGACAATGGAAGAATCAGAGTTGCGAGAGGAAGAGAGAGAGAGAAGAGAGAGAGAGAGATGAGAGTGATGTGTTGTGTTTTGTTTGTGTTTGAGTTTGGAGTGTTTGAAGTTGAGAGAGGAGGTGAGAGGAATGGAGAGAGAAGAGGCGGAGGGAGAGAAGAGAGAGAGCAGGAGATCGGAGAGGGAGAGAGGAGATCAGCCAGAAGAAAGAAAGAAAAAGAAAGAAAAGATGAAAGAAAGAAAGGAAAGCAGATGGAAAAAGAAGAGGTGGGAAAAAGAAGGATTTGGGGAGCCAGAAAGGAGACAAGTGGAAAGATATCAGAGACAAAGAATCAGAGTGGTGGAGGAGTGATAGAGAAAGGGGAGATCAGCCAAAAAAGAAGAAAGAAAGAATAAGGAAGAAGAAATAAAGAAGGAACGGGAAGACAGACGGAGAAAATGAAAGCGGACGCCCTAGAAGAGAGAAACAAGAATAAGAAAAGAAAGAAAGGAAAGAAAAGAAAGGGGAAAGCGAGAAAGAAGGAAACCAGTAAGCAAAACAGAAAAAAGAATGAGGAGGAAGAGAAAAAAAAAAAGATCGAAGAAGAAGAAATGAAAACGAAATTTACCAATAAGAAAAAAAAAGATTAAAAAATAAAGAAAAAAAAAAAAAAAGAAAGAAAAGAAAAGAGAGAAAGAAAGAAAAAAAAAAAAAATGAAGAAAAAAAAGAAAGAAAAGATAAGAAAACATAATGAACAAATGTTAGAGAAAAGAAGGAAAGAAAAAGAAAAAAGTGAAATAAAAAAGTGAAGGAAAAAAGTAAGAAATAAAGAATGAAATCAGAGGGGAAAAGAAAAAAAAGAATAAACAACACCAACAAAGAATAAAAAAAGAATGAACGATGTAGAAAAATAAGGAGGAACGAAAAATAGAAAAGAAAGGAGACGAGAGAAAGAAAGAAAGGAGAGAAAAAAGAAAGAGAGGAAGAAAGAAAAGAAAGAAAGAAGAATGAGAGTGTATATAGAGTTCTAAACGAAAAAATAATTGATGATTGAACAAAAGAAATCAACGAAGCCTTCCTATTAATACGTATGTGTGCTTACCACGTCAGAAAGAAAAATTAAAAAGGAAAGAAGAAAGAAAGAAAGAAAGAAAGAAAATGTTGACTCATACATTTACACATCGGGTCCATTCTGCCACCTTCACGTTGCAATGTACGCAGAGAATCTGACGCATTTTATGAAACGAAATATAAATTGAAGCGTGTGCAAATTTTGTAAAATATCACTCTAATCAAATTTCCTCCGAATATATCGTGCACTTGTATATATCATGCACTTATACACACATAAATAGAGGCACACAGTTATACAGATAGACACATTGGAAGCGCGTGGTGTAATGGTTAAAGTCATGGGAAATGGACTCATCGCCCCGAGTTCAAATCCTGAGGGGAAATTGCTTTTCACTTAGCGCTTATACCCTTGAGAAAGGTATGAATCCTTCTCT
>CM042167.1:36817473-36831911 GCA_023376005.1 Doryteuthis pealeii
CAATGGTCTGTGAATTTAGCTTGCTAACCATTACACCACCTGAAGTGCCCGGAATATTTTCATATAAGATGTGCTCTAATTCCCTACCAAGATTTATAGATTGGCCAATGTCACGTAATATACTCCTGCAGCCAATCACTAAACATACTGCGTGGAAGACACACTATCTAACCCCCGCCCACTGGTCATAATTACAATTACTCTCACTGAGGACGGACATAGGATTACCAGATCTTTACCAATACTCAGGAAGGACTTATACGATTACCAGAGTAACCAAAGGATTAATTATCGAAGGACCCTTTACCAGGAACTGAGAACTCTTTACCAGAGGAACCAAAGGATTTATTATCGAAGGACTCCTTACCAAGAACTGAGTACTCTTTACCAGAGTAACCAAAGGATTCATTATCGAAGGACTCTTTACCAGGCACTGAGAACTCTTTACCAGAGGAACCAAAGGATTAATTATCGAAGGACACTTTACCAAGAACTGAGGACTCTTTACCAGAGGAACCAAAGGATTCATTATCGAAGGACTCTTTACCAGAGGAACCAAAAGATTCATTATCGAAGGACTCCTTACCAAGAACTGAGAACTCTTTACCAGAGGAACCAAAGGATTCATTATCGAGGGACTCCTTACCAAGAACTGAGAACTCTTTACCAGAGTAACTAAAGGATTCATTATCAAAGAACTCTTTACCAGAGGTACCAAGGGATTCATTATCAAAGAACTCTTTACCAGAGTAACCAAAGAGCTTCATTATCGAAGGTCTATTTACCAGAGGAACCAAAGGGTTCATTATCGAGGGACTCTTTACCAGAGGAACCAAGGATTCATTATCGAGGGACTCTTTACCAGGGGTCCAATTCCACTGGACAAGCAAAGGATGGCCCATAAAACCTTAACAGTTGTTATGAATTTTTATTCCATTACGATGTCTATCACCTCCAGACTTTCTCTTTTTGTAGCCATTTTCATCTTCTTTTATTCACTCTCATTATTAATAGTTATTCTTAGTATTATTAATCACTCTTAGTATTATTAGTCACTCTTAGTATTATTTGCTGATAGAATGTGTAACAGACAATAATTAATTACGTAGACTGTAATTAAAACATGCCAAGCACACTTTCTCTTTCGTCTCTCTTTTGCATCTTGTATGTTTTTTTATTGCATAAAAGATTTTTTTTTCGTTTTCTTAATTCTTCTCCTTTAGCGAATCAATACTATCTCTTCACTTTGATTTGCACCGTAATAAATGAAGTAACGTTTACGACAAAGTTCATAGTTCTCACGGTGATACCATCGTGACACAGACAGATGATTTGTTTATTTTTTATACGCTGCGAGAAAAGCAGAGTAATATTTTATCACTAGCAGGATCTGTGTTTCTTATTAAGTGGAAATATCAGTATTATCTGCGTTATTTGGACTATTGTCCCCATCTTTATTGTTATTTGTACAACGTTTCGGTCGATATGCCCTTCGGTGTTCTTCATGTGTAAAATCCCCCAATTGGACACATGGCCAAGTGGATAAGGTAGTTAGGTTAAGACAGTTCTAAGTGACAGTTATCTCTGGATTTCTGGTTCAATCCCGAGTAGAGGCAGTAACATAGAAAAATGATTTACACAACTCCTACCACAGCTATGGTTAGCGGAACATGATACCCCCGTGGACTGAATAAAGGGTTAGATTCTAAGTTCCGTGATGGCTCCTGAGTTCGAAAAGAAGGTTCCCGTGTCCGACAAGAAATACCCGAAGAAGGCCAGAGGGCATATCGGCCGAAACGTTGTACAAATAACAATAAGATGGGGACCATAGTCCGAATAACGCAGGTAATACTAATCATCAAGCCTCATCTCAAACATTCAGAGAAATGGAAATATCAGGATTTTATTCGTTTCTAGTGGTACAATAGCCTCACCAAACGTCTCCTCGTGAGATGAAGAAAAACACCGGGTTTCAGCAGACACGTATTTCCCAATGGCCCAAGTGGGCATCAAGTGGGAGATTGTGTAAAAATAAAGGTTAACGAACGAAGGACTTAGAAAATATTTCTGCATTTCTTATTGGTTTTTTTTTTTTTTTGTTTCTTTTTTCTTTTTGCTGACTGAACCGTCCATGACAAACAACACTCATCTTTGGCCCTTATTTAGGCTAGACGGGCGGTCGGAGAGGCCCAACTCTGATCAATCTGCTGTTTACGTCAAGCCCTATTACGCTATTCGACCCTATTACCCTTATAGCAAACCCAACCTAACCGTTTGATGGAGGAAGACCTCTCTGATCGCCCGTCTAGCCTAAGTGAGGGTCAAATTTCAATGTTGCGTGTCATATACTTGTTGTATACTGGCTTCGAATTCACGACGCTAAATTCGTGTATGTTAGTAGCGGGTATATTCCCAGTACCAAAAGCGATGTATGTAGTAGTCAGCCTTACCGACTACTGGACTTCAATAACAACAGATACGTATGTACAAAATATAAGATCCGTGTTTATTTTTCTTCGGTGTGTGGTAGGTGAGAGGCGCAGAGCTTCACAATGAAAATGCCGGTGGCTAGCCAAGAGCGCAGTGTTCACAATGAATGCCCGAGGGGTGTTTTGTTGACGGGAGACCTGAAGTGTCCTTTCCACTGCCGGGCCGGCGTCTGATCCTGTCGGCTTGACCCTCTGGCTTTTTGTATTGACAATACGCCTACACATTTTTATCTTTTTGATCTGATAACGGACCTTTGTTATATATATCTTTATCTTCACCCTGCTTCCTTGACCGGAAACTATCTGTTCCGCTTTCTCTTTCTTTTTAAATATATATTTTTATCTTTCTCTTTGTCCCTCAGCCGGAAGTTCCATCTTCCGGGCGCGGACAATACAACATACTGCTCACCCACCAGAATTCCGTTCTTAAGCTTTACTGGTCTCTACCACAGCGAACATGTTGTTTTATTGGGGGATTTTACACCTGCAGAGGAGCAGTCGGTGTATTCTGCTTGTTTTGATAAATACAGATATGGTAGCTTACTGTAATTTTCCATGCGAGTGTTGCATAGCGCGTCGTCACTGTACTAAATTGCAATAGTTTTATCTTCGTTGTAAGGGATGACAATAACACCAAAGTTATCCTCCAGAAGTTTATTGAAATAAATTCAAGCTTCTTAACTTCGAGAGAGAGGGTCAGTTTAAACAATATATTCAGTCTTTACACTTTCGGTCCTTCAATTAAATTTCTGGGCGACAAGCTTTTTCAGTTGGTAAATATTAACGCTAGCTTTTCCGACACCAACTACACGAGGTCCCGCTCGGCCGACTACTGACTCCGATCCCTCACTCTCTCCTCGCGTGACTGCCTCCGGGACTCTGACGACTGACCTGTCTGAAGCCCTCGGTTCTTTTGTCTTCATAGCTACTCCCACGTATTTTTATCTCTTGATCTGATAACGGGCAGTTGTAAAAACTTCTTTGTTTATAAAACCGGGAATTCATATTTCCCTTTGTACAATATATAACACGAGGTGATGTCTGTTTTTGTGAAGAATCTGTGACCCATTCAGATTTGGATCCTGCTTTGACTGCTGTGGTGACCATCCCAACGATGCAATGCCAGTTTCTTCCGAATACTCAAACTAGTCTATCACCAGCACTGTTGCATGGTTCTAGCCTTCTGGCATTATGATGGGGTCACTCTGTGGGGTTCTGAACTCTCGTCTCTTGTGAAATTTAATTTGAGAGGCTTGGCTCTCTTCTGTGAAAATCCCGACGAAGTGGTTGGTTGGTTGGATTTTACGGCATGTCAATCAGTTGGGTTATTTTATGCCGGGGCCGTTTTTGTTTTATTCATTCTTGATAGAATTCATTTTTAACTCTATTTTTCTATTTAACCCATACATGTCATAAGGGTAATAGGGTTGGGACAATCATATAGGGGCTAGGGTTTGATGTAACCAGTCGATTTATCTGTAGGGTTCTGATAGACATTTATTCTCATTTGTGTGAAGTTATAATTTGAGAGAATTGGCTTTTGTCGGGGAAAATCCCGACGAAACAATTTGCTCATTGGTTGGTTGGTTGGTTGGTTTTGACGTTATGCCAATCGATTGATTTGGTTTGGTTTGTTTTGTTTTACGGCATATCAACCTCAGTGGGTCATTTAATGCAGATAAAGTTTTGAAATAAATCAATTCTTAATGGATAATACAATTTTTTTATAAATACATTTTTCTATTTAACCCATAGATGGGACCCTAACAGGTACTACCACTCCAGGTCAGAGTGGACCAGGGAGCAATGGTGATGAAGGGGTGCTCCACATTCCCCAAATCTGCAAAACTGGAACCTCACCATCAAATAGAGTTTAACGTCATTCCCAAGACATGTAGACCCGCAACCACCGCCTTCTAGCACCCATCTGATAAAAAGGGGTTGGGGCTTGCCATAAGGACAATAGGGTTGGGACAATCATATAGGTGCGTGACCAGTCGATTGATCGGAAGGGGCCTCTCCGACCGCTCGTCTAGCTCAAGATGGGGCCAAAGTGGAGTATTGCATGTCATGAACTGCTCATCCACCTGGGCTCTATCCTTAAGCATCACGGTTCGCCACTCTCGGCCAACAGGTGGCCCCATTGGGGGAGTCTTACCCCTCTGCAGAGGTGCAGTCGATGCATTCTAACGCCCCAGGCGACAGGGTGGCCAACTGATTGAGTAATTTTATGCCGAAAACATTTTTTTATTTTATTCATTTTTGATGGATACTCAATTTTGTTTAGACAACCACTCCGGATCAGAGTGGACCTGGGAGTAATGGAGATGAAGGGGTACTCCACATTCCCCAGAGCTCCAGAATAGGAACGTCACCACTAGATTAGCAGTTTAACGTTATACCTAGGACACCAAGACTTCAACCGCGCCTTGTACCACATATCCGATAAAAAGGGTGGGGGCTTGCCATAAGGGCAATAGGGTTGCGACAATCATGTGATAGGGCCTATGTGATAAAAAGGGCCGACGAAACAGACTGACGAAATGAAATGGAAAGTTTGATAACTTTTCATTTCAACTGTTCAGGTCATCTGATGCGGATTTTCCAAGGCTGCCTCCTTAATTATGGCTTAACACATACAACTCTGAAGTTAATGGAATATTTTTAAACAATTGAGGTCAATTTTTAAAAGTTTTCATTATATTATGGACCTATTCGGGGTTCACGCAAACAGTCTTGTCTAGATATTGAATTCGGCTTACAGATCACATTTTCCTCGACGGTAACCCTAATTCAACTATCTTTCATATATATATATATATATATATATATATATAGTATGTACAGAAACAACAGAAACTCGAGTTTCACCATAAGGATCTTCAGGGTTAAATCCACTGAATTAATCAAGATATTGATTAATTACAGTTAATTGCAGGAGTTCATGTTGTAATTATGACCGTTGAAAACAGTTCCGCTGTTAATGAACGCTGTTGCGTCATTATGAAAAGTTGAGTGAAAGTCGCGATGTTTCTATGTCATAACTGTAGTTGTTAATGTGGATTTATTCAAAAATATTTTTTTTAATATACTTTTTTCAAAAAATCAAACAAACATTTTCAAAAATATATAAAGTTAACTAAATGAAGTTAATGAAAATTATCTATATCAGTTTGAATATATTAAGAACTTGAAACATAAAAACATTTATCAAAATGACTTGTTTCGGCATTAAATGACCCGAAAAGAGTTGATATGCTGTAACACCAACTGATATATCCGGATTAAGGGATATATCATGAAGTTGGTAGTAAGATATATTATCGCAGTAGTAGCTGGTGCGTCGAATAGCTGTACGTCTTCTGAGCAGTCGTGGTGGTATTCTGACTAGTAGGCTAGTAGGCTTAGGCGCTTGTACCACCACAGTGTCGGATATTTGTAGAGGACACTGTCCAATCAAATTATAGTGAGGGGCTACCAAGGTATTTACATATTCATTACATCACAAACAAACCAAAACAAATGAAGCAAATGAAAATTATTTATACCAATTTGAAGATATTAAACTTGAAACATTGTATGAATATTAATTTTGGGGGCATTAGAAAGGTATTGATATGCTAAAATAATAAACCAAATGAAGTTAATAAAAATTATTAATACCAATTTGACCACTTTGATTCAAATGCCCTGTCGGCTGGGGCGTTAGAATGCCCCGACTGCACCTCTGCAGAGGGGTAAGACTCCCCCAATGGGGCCACCTGTTGGCCGTGGGTGGTGAGCTGTGATGCTTAAGGATAGAGCCCAGGTGGATGAGCAGTTCATGACTTGCAATACTCCACTTTGGCCCTATCTTGGGCTAGACGGGCGGTCGGAGAGGCCCCCTCCGATCAATCGGCTGGTCACGTCAAGCCCTAGCACCTATATGATTTTCCCAACCCTATTGCCCTTATGGCAAGCCCCAACCCCTTTTTATCATATGGGTGCTAGAAGGCGGTGGCTGCGGGTCTACATGTCCTGGGAATGACGTTAAACTCTATCTGATGGTGACGTTCCAGTTTTGGAGGTTTGGGGAATGTGGAGCACCCCTTCATCACTATCGCTCCATGGTCCACTCTGACCTGGAGTGGTAGTACCTGTTAGGGTCCCAGCTATGGGTTAAATAGAAAAATGTATTTATAAAAAAATTGTATTATCCATTAAGAATTGATTTATTTTAAAACTTTGTCGGCATTAAATGACCCACTCAGGTTGATATGCCGTAAAACAAAACAAACAAACCAAACTTTGATTCAAATGACATGTTTCAGCATTAAATGACCCGAAAACGGTTGATATGCCGTAAAACAACCAAACAAACGAAACCAGACTAAATGGTAAGGTAGGCTGTGTTCTTGAGATATGGTTAGGTAAGCACCAATGAATCAACCTGGAATGTTCTGGAAAATTGGTAAATTTGACATTTTCATTATCGAGGTCACAAAAGCAAGATTTAAAGAAGGAAATAGGTCGTTTCTACTTGTTTTACTGGCGAGAAATTGGGAAAGAATACGTTCAACCGAAGAAGAGGAAAAAGTAATAATTTTGTTACATAGTGTTATTTTACAGGAACTAAAAAATTGTCCTATGATTCCAAGTCCCAGTGGAACTAAACGGTATCATCAGGAAGGAGAACTAATGACGATTCTGATTAGCACCTTGGAACAATCTTTGGTAATAAACTCTAGAAGATCACGCCCAAGTGAAATTACGAAAACACTTATTGTATAGAACAAGATATAGAGATGATTGCACGGAATTGTAAATACGTACTAAAAGGCGCGAATTCCAATCTGACAAATTCGAAAAGTACCCCAAACTCCCAATGCCATTTAGTTCACTTCGCGATTCTTGACTCATCCTCTCCCCCCCCCAACACACACATATTCTTGCTTGAATCTCTTTGTCTATTCTTTTTTTCTTCTCTTTTTCTTTCGTTCTTAAATATAGTATCTCTCTGTGTCTGTTCTTATTGTTTCTTTCTTTTGTTTTTTTTTTTGTTTGTTTAGCATTGACAATGTTGTCTCTTTCTTTTTCTTTCTTTCTTTCATTCTTTCTTTCTTTTTTATTTCTTTCTTTCCATCTTTCTTTCTTTTTTATTTGCTTTTAATTTAGTCACTCATTTCTTTCTTTCTTTCTTTTTTATTTATTTATTTATTTTTTCTTTCTTTCCTGTTTGCTTTAATTTTGTCACTCATTTTCCTTTTTTTTCCTTTTTACTTTCTTTCTTTCTTTTTTCTTTCTTTTATGTTTACTTTTAATTTAGCCACTCCTTTTTTTCTTTTTCTTTTTACTTTCTTTCTTTCTTGCTTGCTTTCTTTCATGTTTGCTTTTAATCTAGTCACCCCTTTATTTTATTTATTTATTTATTATTTTCTTTCTTTCTTTCTTACTTTCTTTCATGTTTGCGTTTAATTTAGTCCCTACTTTCTTTCTTTCTTTCTTTCTTTCTTTCTTTTTTCTTTCATTCTTTCTTTCTTTCATGTTTGCTTTTAATTTAGTCACTCCTTTCTTTCTTTCTTTCTTTCTTTCTTTCTTTCTTTTAACCTAATCACTCTTTTCTTTCTTTCTTTCTTATTTTTATTTAATCTTGACGCTTCTTTCTTTCTTCCTTCCTTTCTTCCTTTTAGTCCCTCTTTTCGTTTTAACTTTTTTAAATATGTATTGACTATCTCTCCTGTTTTTTCTTTCTTTCTTACTTTACATTTTTTCTACCTTTTTGGTATTCGTATCTAATTTCGTTTTTTCTATCTTTTTTTAGTTGTATTTAATATATTTTCTGTTTCTTTCTTTCTTTTTTTTTTTCTATTTCATTTACTCTTTGTTATCTTTTATTATATGCATTTAATATCTCCTCTTTATATTTCTTTCTCTCTTTCTTTCTCTTACTTTCTCTTTCTCTCTTTCTTTCTCTCTTTCTTTCTCTTACTTTCTCTTTCTCTATTTCTTTCTCTCTTTCTTTCCCTTACTTTCTCTTTCTCTCTTTCTCACTCTCTTTCTTCTGTGTTGTAGAGTAGGCTAAGTACCCTTCAACAACTCTAATCAGATGGCCTGGTTCATAGCCCTTAAAAAAAAATTCGTCTACTTAAGGATTAACAGTTGATTAATAGGCTCTGATTAATATGGCGTATGGCTATGCCACATTTGACCCTCCTCTATTTCTTGAAAGTTTTGTAACTTATTGTTCTGTGTTTTTGTATGTATCCGTTAGCACCAGGTACTGGTGCTGAATAAATATATTAAGCACTCAATTTCTTCTGTACCTCGACGATACAAAAT
Source organism: Doryteuthis pealeii (assembly GCA_023376005.1). Classification (NCBI taxonomy): domain Eukaryota; kingdom Metazoa; phylum Mollusca; class Cephalopoda; order Myopsida; family Loliginidae; genus Doryteuthis; species Doryteuthis pealeii. The sequence goes on from CM042167.1 coordinate 36,826,281, forward strand.
TAGGTTCCCGTTTATAGGTTAATCTGAAAAAGAATGAATCTATTTCAAAACTTTGTTGGTAATAAATGACCCACCGAGGTTGATATGCCGTAAAACAAAACAAACAAACAAAAAATATTAATATGTACACGACTATGGGTATACACGGGTATACGCTACGGGTAAATATGTCTTGCAACATTACAACATTTTGTTTTATTGTTGGAGAGATTCAACCCACGGAAATTCAGTAGCTAGTCAATCACAATTTCTTCGAACCCAGGTGGATGAGCAGTCCATGACTTGCAATACTCCACTTTGGCCCTATTGTGGGTTAGACGGTCCGGTTCGGAGAGGCCCTCCTCCGATCAATCGGCTGGTCACGTCAAGCCCTAGCACCTAATATGATTTCCTAACCCTATTGGTCCTTATGGCAAGCCCCAACCCCTTTTAATTTCATATGGGTGCCAGAAGGCGGTGGCTGCGGGTCTACATGTCTTTGGAATGACGTTAAACTCTATCTGATGGAGAGGTTCCAGTAAACTGGAGGTTTGGGGATGTGGAGCACCCTTCATCAACCATTGCTCCCTGGTCCACTCTGACCCAAGAGTGGTAGTACCCTGGTTAGGGTTCCATCCTATTGGGTTAAATAGAAAAATGTAATTTATAACAAAATTGTATTATCCAATAAGAATTGATTTTATTTCAAACTTTAATCGGCATTAAATGACCATCCAGTGGGACTGGAGGTTGATTATGCCGTAAAAACAAAACAAACCAAAAAAAAACCAAAAAAAAAAAAAACCAAACAATTTCTTCACGAAACTGTTAGAAAATATTTTTTAAAACCGTGCTTTGAAAACCATAGAGCTTTTACAAATTCACTTATTTTAAAAAGATCTGTGCGAAGGATTTCTTGTACGGCAATAAAAGATGGAATGTAACGTTTTCGGAGGTGGGGTGGGGTGGGGGGTTTGTAAATTTTTTCCTCAGTGCAAAAGAAATTGCGGAGTCTGTAAATCGGAATAATAAATTTTAATTGTTTTCTCTACCAAACTGTATCATGAGTGGTTTAATATCATAAATATTTTTAAGATTTTTAGAGCTGTTTACATTTGTTTGTTTTGACTCTCACTCTCTCTCTTCTCGTCTTCACCTAGCACTCTCCTCTCTCACTCTCCTCTCTCTCTCTCTCTCTCTCTCAATAATATATATATATTATATATATAATATATATATAATAAAAGTGTTGTTATGGGTCCAACTGGAGAAAAAATAGATATTTTTATGAAAAGAAGGTTTGCAAAAAAGGATATGTCTTTTTTCTAATGTATTAACTTACAATATGAAAGCAACACGTGTTTTTTGATATGTTGTCTTTCTTTCAGGCATTGAATTATTTTTTGGCAGAATACGTCCCGAAAATTTTGATAGGTTGTGTGTGTTTTTGTAAATTTTTTAATTTAATTTAATTTTATATATATATTATATATATATAATATTATATATATATATATATATATATATATATATTATATATATTATATATATAATATTATAATATATATATACTCATATAATTTATATATATACATATATCTTATATATATATATATAACTTAATATATATACTTATATATATGTGTGTGTATATATAAGTGTATGTATGATAGACAGACAGGAACAGTTTAAATAGGGTATATATATAGTGATAGATATGTGGAGAAGACAAAAATATATATAGCTGGATAGATCTGAAAGAGATGGATAAATACTAAATAGATAGATAGATAGATAGATAGATAGAGTGTAAGACTTAGCTCTAGTTGGCTCCTAGATAGCTAGGAATGCACTAAGATAGATAGATAGATAATATAGATAGGTAAAATTTAATCGTCGGGGTGGCCTCTGGTCGGTCTCAAGACAGCGAGGGAGTATTTCCCCCTTTTTACCTGGCACGAAGGAGATTGGTTATAGCTTCTGAGACGGAGCGCCACAACTACCATAAGATTCTCACTTTACCCGCCAAAGATCCCTGTGCTACCTTACGCTGAGTTGTGGGCTCGATATCGAACCAGGAACCTTGAGGTTCCCAGTCGAACACTCTACCGACTGAGCTAAACCGGCCCTATAGATAACTAGAAATAAAGAGTGGTTGATAACATAACTAAATAGTTGATGAAATAGATACGGACTAATAGACAGAAAACAGACAGCGGGGAACGGACAGACAGGCAGACCGAACGATAAATAGATAGATATATCAATAGATCGATAATGAACCGATTTTGATGAATTGGACTATACTTAAATTGATATATATATATAATATATATATATACTATATATATATATGTGTGGGTGTGTGTGTGTGGTGTGTGTGTGTGTGTGTGTGTGTAGGCAGCATTTTTTTTTTGTAGGCATATATTGTTAATAATGCAGCCATTTTCTGTCTGCAAGTTTTGTGTCCTTTGTTTTTCGTATTGCCGGGTTATTTTTTTGAATAAATCTGGGCGAGAATTGGCTGAATGTATTTGCCTAATATATGTCATAGAACCGAGACGTTCTGCCCTATCGTGGGCCATCAGGTCAAGGTATTTGTTTTGCAAAAAACCGTACAAACAATGGGCTATTTCCATTTACCATTTATATAGGTTTGTGTTTATTATTGTTTTGTTGATTATTTATTAATTAGTTTTTATTTATTAATTACTGTCATTATTATTAATTACTGTCATTATTATTAATTACTTTTGCTATCATAAATTTTATAGTAATTATAAGGCATTTTAGAAATGTTGGTGCTAATTTATTCAAAGTTTATTTTTGTTAGTTTTGGGATTTTTGTGTCTAATATGCAGTGCTTCTTAAGATATAATATATATATATAATATATAGTATATAATTATGAGAACGGTCTTCCCCGGCTATAGCTCTGGCCGATGAGGCGCTAATAGGCCCGAAATGTACATTCAGAGATTGATTTTTTCTTTTTCTTCCGTTTGTTTAGCCTTAACATTTGAATAGGTAATGCCCGCCCTAATTCATTAAATTATCAATTAATTAATTCAAAGATTAGGTACGACTTCAAAATTAGGGGCACATATTCTCCCAAAATTGTCGGCTTAAATAAGCCATATCAAAAACACATCGTTTGTTCTTTGTGTTACTGTCGGTGTTAAGTCCCCGACCATAAGTGGAAATAGACCTAACTTTCCAAAACAAAATCGAGAATCTGGAAGGGTCAGCTGGTGGTAATGGGTTAAAGTCCCCGCCTGTTAGCTTGGGGACAAGTCAGGGTTCGGTAATCACAAACGCAAAATAGCGTCTTCTGTCTATAGCCTCTGCTAGATGGAGGCTATAATAGACCGAATGTAATATATTATATATATATAATTATATATAGTATATAATATAATATAATTTATCAATATATATATATATTAGTAATCCACAGACAACACGCGTTCGGCTATCAACGTCTCTTCAAGTGATGGCTAGAACATTTCTAAAGCCTACCTACAGCCGGGAATAGAAACATTCATCCGTGCTGCTTAAAACCGCGTGGCTATCGGGTCACCCTAACGAGATTGGGAGGTGATTTTAACTGTTTTAATACACACATCTGTAATGTATGGTAGGCCACCATAGAGTGCTACCATTCCTTTTTTATAGGAAGTGTTTGGTGGTCGTCAGTTGAAATCCCTCTGCAAAGTGCTCAACCCCAGATAGATAAGATAGATAGAATTAGATTAGATAGATAAATTTTGAATCTTCTGAAAAGAACCGAATGGAAAGACATTTACATATCCAAAAGTAGACACCATGAACACAATTTCTTAAAGAAACAAAAACAAAAAAAACAAAAAGACAAAGAAAAGAAACAAAACAATCTAAATGTAAAATGAACAAAAAGCCCGAATTGAAGGAGAATATTAACTCTTTCAAGTTCTGTTCACACACATAAATGGTGCAATCTTTACATCCAGCACATCGCAAATCGTTATTGATTTGATTATTTGTGGAAATTGAAAGATGAACCTCACGTCCCAACTGAAATGGAAATGTTCTATATCTTCCTGGGGTCTGTCTTCCTGTCTCTGTCTCTCTTCTATTCTCCCTTTCTCTCTTCTGTCCTCGTCTCATCAGGTCCTCTTTCTCTCTTTCAAACTCCCCTCTCTTATACCTTTGGGTACCTCTTTTCTCTTGCTTTTCAACACCTATCCCTCTCTTCATTTCCTCTCCTCCTTTCAACACACACACTCTCTCCGTCCTCCTTTCTTCCTCCCTCCCTTTTCCCCCCCTCTCTCCTCTCTCTCGTCTTTTCTTTCTCCCTTTACCCCACTCTCGTCTCTTTCTTCTCCCTTTTCCCCCCTCTCCTCTCTTTCCTCCCTTCCCCCCTCTCTCTCTTTCTACTCTATCTCCCCCCTTTCACGCCCGATTCTCTCCTCTCTCCTCTTTCTCTCTCCCGTTCCCCCCCTCTGTCTCCTCTCTTTCTCCCCTTTCACTCTCTGATCTCCTCTCCTTTCCCCTCTCCCTTTTCAATACTCTTTCTCTCTCTCTTTCCCCCCCTTTCTCCCTCTCTCATCTTTCTCGTCTCTCTTTCTCCCTTTCACCTCTCCTCCTCTCTCCTCGTTTCTCCCTTTCACTCTCTCATCTCTCTCTTTCTTCTCCCCCTTTCACTCTCTCTCTCTCATTTCTCCATTATGGGACTCTTTCCTCTCCTCTTTCTCGCTTCGCCCCTCTCTTCTCTCCCTCTAACCTTCCCTCGACCCCTTTTCTCTCTCTCTCTTTTCCTCCCTTTCACTCTCTCTTTCTCCTTTCTCCCATTCCCCCTCTCGCCATTTCCAGGCTCCTCTCACTTTCTCACTTCCTTCTCTCTCTTCCTTCCCTCCTTTCACCTCTTCTCTCTCTTTCCCACCTTCCCCCCTCTCTCTATTTTCCCATCTCGTCTTTCTCTTTCTCTCCTTTTCTTCACTTCCACCCCTCTCTGTCTCCTGTCTTCCCTATTCTTCTCTCTCTCATTTCCTCCATTTTTTACCTCCTCTGCATCTCTCTCTTCTTTCTCAGCTTTCATCTCTCTCTCCGTTTCTTTCTCTCTATCTATCTCTCGCACCTCCTTTTTACTCTCTCTCTTTTTTTATGTTTCTCTATCTCTCTCCTCTCTCTTTCTCTCTCTCGGTATTCTCCTTTCCCCTCCTCTATCCTCTCTTTCTGCTCTTTCCCACTCTACTCTTTCTCCCCTCTGTGTCTAGATCTCCTCTCTTTTCCTCCTTCTCTTCTTTTTCTCTTCCTCCTCTCTAACATTTCTCAGGTGCCTCTTCTCTTTCTCCCACTCTCTAACATCTCTAAACTCCCCTCTCCTTCCTCTTTCCTCCCACTCTCTCCTTCTGCCAATCTTTCTCGCTTTTCTTCACATGTGAGCTCTCTCTACTCTTGCTCGTCTCTTCTCGAGATCCACAGGTAAAGGTCGCGTAGCCACGAGCACGTCTCCTGCCTCTTTCTTTTCTCTCTCTCTCAGTCTCTCTCTTCTCTCTCTCTCTTTGTCTGCCACACCCTCCCCCTCCTCCTCTCTCTCTAATCTGCATATAATTCAACAACGAGTAATTCACTGTGCCCAATCTAGTTGTTAATTAACCGGACAGAGAACAA
>CM042167.1:36832011-36834511 GCA_023376005.1 Doryteuthis pealeii
TGCGCGAAATGCAAATATATGGCTAGTCGCCCTCCGGGTGCAAAATATTACCTTTTAATGTAATAAAATAATGTATTAAATTAGAAAGGCTAATGAAACTAAATAAGAATACAGATAAAAAGATTTGAACAGAGGGAGTATATAAACAGATTGAAACAAGATTATAATAAAAATGGAACAACTGAAACTTACTCTTCCATCACTCTCGTCTTTCATTGTTAATTTTCTAATTTAAGTATTTAGTTAAAAGAGGAAGTAAAGAATAAAATACAGTTTTTTTCTTCTTGTTAAATGGTTTCATTTAAGATTCATTGAGAGATTTTTTGCTTATATTCATTAAATAAAACCAAACAGTTAGAAATCAATAATACAAGCACATATTTATTAAATTCGATTTTTTAAATATTAATATGCAAATTAGCCTTCCATTCACAAACTGTAAACTGCTATTTTCTTGTATATATAAATATAATTGCATGTTGTCAGTATGTAGACATAGTTAACAGTATTAATAATGTAAAGACAATTTTATTAATAATTGAGGTTTAAATAAAAAATAAAATCATGGAGAATGTGATGTCAATAACTAAGAGAATTGTGACTTGAGTAGGAATATAGTTTCGGTTACAGACAGAAAAACACACAATCTCCATTATAATAAGATTTTATTCAGTTCTTATCATAAAATACGTTGATTGTATCCCCTGCAGAAGATTAAGACCCCACCAAAAATCTTCCTACCTTGTCGGCTGTAGCCCACATTCTGCAGAGCTCCAGAAATCGAACGTCACCACTCGATGCTGTTTAGTGTCATATCCGGGACTCTAAAACCCTCGATTCCTGCCTGCAATTACCCCTAGATCCACCCTGACCCAGAATGGTAGTACCTGTTAGCATCCTATCTATCACAGCACAGTGAAGGTGTTTGTATTTGCTAGGACCATCTAATGAATGAAATTCCCTAACCTCTAGGTATGATATAAACTGAGACAGGTTGATATGCCATTAAAATCAATTCATCAATCAATTCTAAAATTAGAACAGGCGATCAGGGGAAAGTTTTTATTTATTTTAGACTATTGTCCTCATCTTTATTGTGGTATGCATAAACGGAAACTAAATTATTCACATCACGTCTCATCTCAAAAATACAAACAGAGAAACAGGTATTGCTTTATATCTATTAAAATACACAGCTTTGTTTACATTATTGCAATAAAGGAAGAAAGTGAATATTTTCTTAGAAAACTTTAACTTCTGCTTTATTCCTTAATGTCTCTTAGAATTGGTCTATCTCCAAATAGCATTTGAAAAATTCCTGCTTTTTGAACCAGAAAGAAATACTGTCAGAAAGCGCATCTGGTTGTAAAATAGATAAACTCAAAATATTATAAAAGAGATTGGGGGTTTGCTATTAAGATAATGGGGTCGAGGCAATTCTATAGGTTTTGGGACTTGATGTGAACAGTCAATTGATTAGAGGCGGTTTTCTCTGACTGACCACCTAGCCAAACTAAGAGTCAAAGTGGACTGTTGCGTGTCATGGACTGCTCAGTTATCCCGATTTAGTTCTTAATCATCACAGGTCACCATCAATGGTGAACAGGTGGCCCCGTTGGGGGGATTTTACCCCTCTGTAGAGGTGCAGCCGGTGTATTATACAACCCCGGACGACGGGGCGGCTCTATGTCAAGCCTACCATAAAGATAAAACATTTCTGCTTTATTCCCTAAAAAGGGTCTTATATTTCTTATATTTCCCTAAAGTGATTGTGTTACGTAGCGGGTCACAGTACCAAAAGTGATATATGTAGTAGTCGGCTACTACCGACTACTGGACTTCAATAAACAATAGATACGTATATACAAAGATAGGACCCGTCTTTATTTTCTTCGGTGTGTGGTTGGTGAGGGTCGTAGAGCTTCACAATAAAAATGCCGTGTTCACAATGAGTGCCCAAGGGGTGTTTGCTGACGGAAGACGTGAAGTGTCCTTTTGGGCTGCTGGCTGGGGTATCTCCAGTCGGCTCGAATCTTCTCGCCTTTATATTGATAGTATCTATTCGCATCTTTATCTTTTGATCTGATAACGGACATTTGTTATATATTTCTTTATCTTCTCCCTGCATCCTTGACCGGAAACCCTCTCTTCCGCTTTCTCTTTCTTTTTAAATATATATTTTTATATTTCTCTTTGTCCTCTGCCGGAAGGACAATACAACCATTGTAGCTGTAAAAAGTCTAGATAGAAAGGCAAACAAATGACAAATGGGAGTAAAATTCTTTGTGGAATTATTTGATGAACACCCTCTGTAAATGAAATATTTCAATTATATGTTGGGCGCATTAAAAAGAGGTTGGACAACAGAACTTGGACCTCGCAACTGTAAACTTTATTCTTTTCCCGCTGTATTCACCTGTCTCATGACTAGTTTCTGACGGTCAAAATGTCTCTATCTGTCCTGCACCTCTCCCTGTCTAACCAGAGTACCATAATAGTT
>CM042167.1:36839511-36877011 GCA_023376005.1 Doryteuthis pealeii
CGGCCAGGGGTAGCTGTTACGGTATAGCCACACTGATGAAAGGTGAAACATTGAAACACGTGTCTGTGGATTACTTATTTATTATATATATATATATATATATATATATATATATATGTGTGTGTGTGTATATAATCATTATCATTGACAAGTTGATTTGGCGAGTTACATGTGTGTGTGTGTGTGTCAGTGGACGAGGGGATAACATATCAGGCTGCCAAACGGTCAGTCTGAGTTCGACCCTAGCCAAAGATAGTTGTGTCTAGCCACACTGAGGAGGCGCGAAACGCCGAAACACGTATCTGTGGATGACTTATTAATATATATATATATCAACCCGTCCACACTAGCAGGATGTGACCCAAGTTCGAATTCCCTTCGGGAGTTTAACAGGTTTGAATTCAGAGTTTTCCTTCTCCTGGGTACATTGGGAAGGTTAAAGAGTCCAGTCTGCCTTATTATTTACCAATAGCTGGAGGGAGAGTCGTCGGAAGCATACCTTCTCCTAGACTGGTTACCTAGCCAACTTTAAAGAGTCAGTTCTGGAGATATATTATATAATATATATAATATATATATATATATATATATATTAAACAACCCTTCCACACGAGCAGGATGCGACATAAGTTCAGTTTCTTAGCGAAGTTTAACAGGTTTGAATCCAGAGTCTTCCTTCTCCTGGTTACATTGGGAAGGTTAAGGTGCCCAGTCTGCTTTATTATTTATCAATAGCTGGAGGGGGACTCGTTGGAAGCATACCTTTCCCAAAGGTATTAGTGCTATGTGAAATGCAAAGTCTCGTCGTGGATTTGAACTTGGGTCAACGAATGAATTTCCCCACGACTACCATTACCCCATATGCCTCTGTGCATAAAGCATTTATCAATATGGTCAAATGTTGTTCGCTTACACTATTTCCCTTGTACTGCTATCAATCCTACTAAGACAAAAAAATATCAACTGGCAAAGGCAAAAAAAAAAAAAGATTTTTTTTTTAATGAAAGACAATAATGGCCGCCATGAAAAGAATATATATGTGTGTATGTGTATGTTCGTGTATGTGTGTGTGTGTATATTTTTTTAAATACGTAGAGCAGCGTTTATTGGAATAAAAATACAATCACAAGAATAGGACAAAAAGGAGGGGTGAGGGGTGTGGTGGTTATGTGGAGAGCTGAAGGGGGGAAAATGAAGGAAATAGAGCGCTAAATTGTTCGAAGATGCGCAGAGCGGGAAAGGCAAATGAGCGAAGTGAGTAGAGAAACCAAGTTCAGATAATGATCGTCGTAATAGGACTAGAACAATAGAAAGGAATTGTCATTAAGAACAATAAGTGAATCACGAGGAAAATAATAAGGATGTCTGAAACAACAACAACAACAACAACAACAACAATAATAATAATAATAATAAATAATAATAATAATAATAATAATCGATCAGTAGAGGATTGGCGAGACGACAGCAAGGGCAACGAACGTTTGAAAAATATCCTATTTTGAATAATAATAATAATAATAATAATAATAATAATAATAATAATAATAATAATAATAATAATAATAATAAAGAAAGTATTCCGCAAGGGAACTAGAGAAACATATGACCTACTCTATATAGATCGGCACGTCCATAAATACGTTAATAATAATAATAATAATAATAATAATAATAATAATAATATAATAATGATCGATCGGTAGAGGATTGGTGAGACGGCAGTGAAGGCAAAAGACGTTGGAAAAATAATCATATTTTGAATAATAATAATAATAATAATAATAATAATAATAATAATAATAATAATAATAATAATAATAATAATGTATACAAATTCAGTAACACAGGGGGATACAAATTCAGTAACTCACAAGAAAAAATAAACCACCTTATGTACATGGATGGCATAAAAAAGAACTGGAGAGCCTAGTACAAACTATTAAAATATATAGCCAGGATATAGGGATGGAATTTGGAATTGAAAAATGTGCTATGCTAGTAATAAAACGGGGTGAAAGAAAACTAATAGATGGAATACAACTGCCAAATCAGGAAACTATTAAATCACTTGATAAAAATAGAAGCTACAAATACTTAGGAATTTTAGAAGCGCACAATATCATGCAAGCAGAAATTAAAGGAAAAGTTAAAAAGGAATATATCAGGAGAACTAGAAAACTTCTAGAAACCAAACTTAACAGCAGAAATCTGATCAAAGGAATCAATACCTGGGCTGTCCCCATTATAAGATACTCAGGACCATTCTTAAAATGGACAAAAGAAGAACTCAGACAGATTGACCAAAGGATGAGAAAATTAATGACCATGCACAAGGCTCTCCACCTTAGAGATGATAGAGATAGATTATATGTGTCAAGAAAGGAAGGGAGAAGATGTCTTGCCAACATAGAGGAATGAGTAGAAACCACAATCCAACAACTTGAAGATTACACAAGAAAGAGCAAAGACAAACTACTTATGGCAGCCAAAAATAGTAGAGGCGACAGATGGACAATCAGAAAAACAACAAAGACTAGAAAACAAAAATGGAAAGGAAAACAATTATATGGACGCTTCAAACGACAAATTGAAGAGGTTGTCCATGAAAAATCTTGGACATGGTTAAGAAAAGGAAATCTCAAAAGAGAAAAGGAATCACTTATAATTGCTGCACAAAATAATGCCATAAGGACAAACTACATCAAAGCGAAAATTGATAAGACCCAACAAAATAGTATATGTAGACTTTGTGGTAATAGAGATGAGACTGTAAACCATATACTCTGCGAATGTAGCAAACTAGCACAACGAGAATACAAAACTAGACACGACTGGGTTGGGAAGGTGATTCTCTGGGACTTTGAAATTAAAACGGATCACCTTATCCCAGCAAGAAGACCAGACCTAGTGTTGATAAATAAAAAAGAAAGAACTTGTCAACTGGTGGATTTTGCAGTGCCAGCAGATCACAGGGTGAAGCTAAAGGAAAATGGAAAAAATAGACAAATATATGGACCTTGCCAGAGAACTGAAAAAAGTTATGGAATATGAAAGTCAAAGTGATACCAATTGTAGTTGGTGCACTTGGAACAGTCCCAAAAGGATGGGAAAGGGGTTTGGAAAGTTTGGAAATCAGAGGAAGGATTGAAACCATTCAGAACACTGCACTGCTGCAATCTGCCAGAATACTCAGAAGAGTACTGGAGACCTGAGGAGACTTGCTGTCACTCAGACTCCAGTGAAAGACCATCAGCTAACGCTGATGTGAAAACTCAAAAGGAGATAATAATAATAATAATAGTGGGACAAAAGCATTGTTGAAATCGGCAATAATAATTAGAAGATTCATGAAGAAATGAAAAGGACTTGTTGTCACTCAGACTCCAGCAAAAGACCAACAGCTAATGCTGGTATGAAAATCTCAAAAGGAGTGAATTGATAATAGTGATAAAGTAAGGTTGTCTCAAGGAAACTAGAGAATCATATGACCAATCAATATAGATCGGCACCTCAGACGTAGTATTCATTAACACACAAATAGAGAACGTTTCAACTAAGAGTTTTTGCTGATACAGCAGATCACAGGGTGAAGATGAAAGAAAACGAAAATACAGACCAATACCTGGACCTTGCTAGAGAATTGAAAAAAAAACTGTGGAATATGAGGATGTAAGTGATACCAAGTGTAGTTGGTTCACTAAGAATGGTCCCCAAAAGCTTATAAAAGAGACTAGACGAACTGGAAATCAGAGGAAGAATTGAAACCATCCAGACAAGTACATTGTTAAAATCAGCTAGAATACTCAGAAGACTCCTAGAGACATAAGACGACTTTTTCCATCAGACTCCAGTGAATGTTGATGTAAAACAAAAAACTCATAAGAGGAATAATAATAATAATAATAATAATAATAATAATAATAATAATAATAATAATAATAATTTTCGAATTAATATTGTAAGATATTTAAGACTATTCTTAAAATTGACAATGGAAGAACACTGACTGATATACCAAAGAACAAGGAAATTGATGACAAAGCATAAGTTATTACACAGGCGATATAATATAGACTACATGCATCAAGAAAAGAAGGTGGAAGAAGTCTCGCAAACATTGAAGATTGCGTAGATGCGACAAACCTGAGGACTCGAAGAATACACTTAAAAAAGACCAGTAAGATTAATTACAATAGCCAGTAACAGTAGTTGCAACATATTGACAAGCAGAAATACAACAAAACTATAAAAGAGAAATGGGAAGAAATGTTGCATTGCGGCTTCTTCAAACTCACGCTGCTGAATCGTGTAGTTAGTATATGATGCGGGTATGTATATCACGTGTCGAAGTATGTAGTCGGACTTAAGAAACCACAACACATGGGTATAGTAGGAGTTGATTTATTTCTCTCCCTCGGCTGGTGGGTGAGCGGCGAGCGTTGAAAATGACTACTACTACTGTGAGGTAAAGGGGGCTGGTGGGTCCCACAGCCGTTGGCTGCAATGGACCGTGAGCGTCTGTCGCTCACTTGTTCTCCGTCTCCTGTCTCCTGTCTGCCTCTCTAACTGACCTGGGATCCCTAACTTCCTTTTATATATATCAAACGCCTATGCGTTCTTTATCTTTATCCAAATCTATTTCCGAACTTATGTTTATTCGCTTTACCCGGAAAAAGTCCATTGTTACTCTTTCGTCTTCTCCCTGCCTCGATCCAACCGGAAGACACTATTTCCGTTTCAGCTTCTTTTAAATATCTTCAATATACAACAGAAAAACAATTATATGGATACTTTCAAGCGACAAGTTGGGGGTATTGCATATGAGAAGACCTGTCATTCCTATTCCTTCTATTGCCACTTTTCTTTCTTTCTTATTACCCCCCCTCTCTCTCTCTCTCTCTCTCTCTCTCTCTCCCTCTCTCTCTCTCTCTCTCTCACACACACACACACATGTACATATTTCACAATTCCCGGTTCTTTTCCCCTTGACATTGAAAGTGAGGCTGAGGAGGTTTGTGAAGACTTCTGTTGCTATAATTACTGGAACGTTACACCTACCATTTCAAAGTCTTTTCTCATGGGTATTTTTAGTGTGTTTTTAAAGTAATACATCCTTTAAAATCAGGGAAGATCTATATATATATATATATATGTGCGTGTGTGTGCGTGTGTGTGTATCGATAAAAGGGTATGAAAACACACAATGTTGTTAAAATTAATATTTTTATTTCATTTTCATTGCTGCTAATATTGACAATATTTCGATGTATAAAAAATCATCATCAGAGCATAATGATAATTAGGTCTTTTTTTTAGATGTAAATATTTTTAATCAAGAGAGAAGCAGAAGGACATAATTAAGAAAAGGAGAAACACAAGAGATAAATTGAATATTTAATAATTACAGCACAAATCAATAGCATGAGAACAAATCATATCAAACCGAAAAGGGAGTACCCCTTCATTGTCATTAGTCCTTGGTCCCATCTGACCAAGAGTGATTGTACCTGTTAGGGATCCATCTATGGATTAAATGGATTTGTTTGAAAATTATTATCATTATATTATTGATATTAGATAGGGATGCTTGAAACAATATAACTGTATACAAATTATTTGTATTTGGAATAGTTACTTGAAGAGGTAATTATTTGCAAAGGATAATCAAAAGGATTGATATGCCGTAAAACAAAACAACCAACCAGCCTGAGTCTTTTGTTTATCAAAATGACTTGATTCAGTTATAAATGACCTGAAAAGCATTGATATGCTGTAAAACAAAACAAACAACCAACACACAGACACAATGTATAACAAATATAAACGTTCATGTTCAAATATAAATGAATAAATAAATAAAAGAAAATCAATAATATATATTACAATACGTTATTTACAATCCTAAATGTGACATTGAGTAAAGAACTCCAACAAACACCATAGGATCTTGCTCCTCAGCCTGATGATTGCTATTTAGCATGAAACCGCGGTCGCTGATAATGAACATTGATCTATGAAAACATTGTAAAATAAATAAATATTAGCTCTTACAAACTGTGATTGAGCACTGTATTTTCTTTGTTTCATCGCAAAAAAAATTTTGTTTTTATACCTATATATATATATATATATATATATATATATATATATATATAGAGAGAGAGAGAGAGAAGGAAAAGAACAGATTTTGGGGGGATTTTGTGATTTCAATAACAGGAGTGAAGGGTTAATGTTAGAAATGCAAAGATTAAATTTTAAAAGAATAAGATTACGAGACAAGAACTACAGGGAGAATTACACCTACTAAAACTGCTAAAAATATTTTTTTAACACAGTTTGATGAAATAGTATCAAAGCCCTTACACCTGAAATGTGGAGACCGAGATGAGACGATCTGCCATATAATAAGCGAATATAGAATGCGAATTTCATTTAGCGCTAATACCCTTGGGAAAGGTATGAATCCTACTCTCCCACCAGCCATGACTAAATAGTAGGACAAACTGGGCTCTTTAACCTTGGTTAGGCAACCAGTCTAAGAGAAGGAAAACTCTGAATTCAAACCCGTTGAACACCGCTTAAGAAATTGACCTTGTGTCGCATCCTGCTCGTGCGGAGGGTTGGTAAATATATATATGCAAGCGAATTTTATTTTTAGAATATCTACACTCAACGGTTAGCCTCTAATAGCCAGTAGAACAATTCACATACCTAGGTAGTAATATCTCATCCACAGAAAGCGATGTAAAAATAGTAAAAGCATGGTCGGCTACAAACAAATTATCAGTCATATGGAAATCCAATCTCACTGACAAGTTAAAGCAACAATTCTTTCAGGCTGTGGTTATATCAGTGCTGCTGTATGGCTGCACCACCTGGACCCTAACGAGGCGCCTTGAGAATAAGCTATATGGGAGCTGCACAAGAATGCTGCGTGCAGTCTTGAACAAAACGTGGAAACAGCACCCCACAAGGAAAAATCTGTATGGCCACCTTCCCCCATCTCACAAACCATTCGAGTGAGACGGACAAGGCATGCTGGACACTGCTGGAGAAGCAAGGACAAACTCATAAGTGACGTTCTCCTGTAGGAGCCAACACACGGACATGCTAGTGTGGGCCGCCCACTAAGGACCTACATTGACCAACTATGCGAAGATGCTGGATGCTGCGCAGAGGACCTCCCTGGGATGATGAATGATAGGGATGGTTGGCAAGAGATTGTCATGGATATCCGTGCTAATTGCGCTGAATGATGATGATGATGATGATGATGATGATGATGATAGCAAGCGATATAACTGAAGTTAAGCAGCGATGCTTCTGTTCAATATTTATTGAGGGACCACTTACTCAACACTTGTACTATAAGGAACCTGAGACATTTATTTATCAAAATGACTTAATTAGGCATTAAATGACCCCAGAAGGGTTCATACGCCGTAAAACAAAACAGCCAACCAACAATACTACTTCTCACTATTGCTTCCACCTTCGATTAAAACAAGAGAATGGCAAGAATTATGGGGGATGAGTTTATCACTTGTTATAATTGTAAATTAAACCTCCACTTTATGATCAAATCTTTCTGGTGTTTTTTCTTAAGTACTGATTCCCAATAAGAATATAGAATAAAATAAATTATAGATTTAAGGTCAAGTCCTGCTGAAAGTACGGATTCATAGTAAAGTAGCAATGAGTTTTCTAAATATCTAATTGGGTGACCACTAGAGAAATAATAGGTACTGTAAGCAACCTGGGTCATTTGTCTATGAAAATGACCTAATTCGGCATTAAATAACCCAAAACAGGTTGGTATACCGTAAAACAAAACAGCCAAATAACCAAATCAATGCTGCCGTCTATTTTCGAAAGGAATAAACGGAGCTGCAACGCAACAGGACAAACAGATGACCTACATAGGTGAGCACATCCTTAAAGAAGTTCAAACATGCCAGAAAAATGCGGCCCTGATATTTATTCCCTCCAGAAAGGTCTTTACAATTTTCCCGCTGACTTGGAAATTTAAAAGTGTACAAAATATCCAACAAAGCCGTAAATTTCGTCACAAAAGCTATGGAAAATTGAAAAGTGGAATTGATAGCAGGTGGAGGAGAAACCCTAATAGAGGTGAAGACATAAAGGGGCCATCTAGGAGATAGACTCACTCACAATGTTTAATGGTAATGTGGCCACTAAATCATACACTTAATAAAAATACAGTGGGCTACAAATTTACAAAATCATTAAAAAAAATAACGCATCTTATGCTCATATAAGTTGTAGGCATCCTTCCTTCTACTAAAGACGATGGCGTAGTGTCCACTTTTTTTTCGTCTCTTCTTTTGTATCATCTGTAGTCTTTTTTAAAACTATTTTAAAAAGTTTCTGAAAAGGATTTTTCCTCCCAAAAATCTTTCGCCTGACGATGACCTGAGGTCAAAACTAGTTGAGAACAATCAATATAAAATGATATGTGTAAAGAAAATATTCCTATTTGTCTTATCCAAATTGTTCATCTATCCTCTCTCCTCTCCTCTCTCTCTCCTCTCTCTTCTCTCTCTTCCCCCTCTCTCTCTCTGTCTCTCTCTGTCTCTCTCTGTCTCTGTCTGTCTATGTCTCTCTACCCCTCCCCTTCTCCTCTCTCTGTCACTCTCCCTCTCTCCTCCCTCCTCTCTCTCTTCTCTTCTCTCTCTCTTTTCTCTCTCCCCTCCTCCCTTCTCTATCTATGTCCCTCTCCCACCCCTCTCTGTCTCCCCCATCCTCATTCTCTCTGTGTCTCTCCCCTCTCTCTCCCTCCCCTTCTCTATCCCTCTCCCCATCCTCTCTCTCTGTCTCTCTCACCCTTCCCCTTCTCACTCTGTCTCTCTCCCCTCCCTCTATCTCTCTCTCTCTCACACACACAGACTATATATATATATGTTCTGTTGGCATCCTTCTGTCTACTAAAGTCGATAGCGTAGTGCCCACTTTTAAAAAATTATCTGCAACTGCGAGAGTTGCTGAACAGACCAATTTTTGAATGGCAGTCTCTGGTGCAGTGATTGCAAACAAACGGTGATGCTTGCTGGAGCTGCTGTTGTCTATTGTTGCGTTTGGCTCTCTTTTCCATGGCGGCTTCTTTCTCCTCTTTTTCACTCCTTTTCGTTCCTTGTTTGACGAAGTGGCACCAGGTCGTACAGTCTTCTGCATAAGCCTCCCATGTCCTTGACGTTGATGTGGCATGACTTCATGTCCCTCTTGAAGACATCTTTAATGCGCAGGTGTGGTCGCCTCACCGGTCGGGTGCCTACTAACTCAACATACAGTAGGTCTTTGGGGATGCGGCCTTTGTCCATCCTCCTGACGTGGCCTAGCCAACACAGGTGTCTCTCGTAGATGATGGCGGGCATGCTGTTTATGTTTGCACGTTCCAGCACGTCTGTGTTAGGCACTTTGTCCTGCCAGCGAATGCGTAGTATGCAGCGTAGGTATCTGAGGTGGAAATTGTCCAATTTCCTCACGTGGCTCATATAAGTATTGTAAGATTTAATAGTTGTTTTCTGCCTTGCATAAAACGTTACATTATATACTTGCAATAACGTTACATTATATATGTAACAAAAATGATTGATTTCTGATATAACATAAACATTACATCAAATAGTTGATTTTGTATTTTCATAAACACGTTACATTGAATTTCAACCGGAAATTCAACAGACATAACTAGATACAATATCTATTCGAATCATTTCTAGACAGAATATCAATGACGTAATTAAGAACATCCGTTAATCTTAGCTTATATAGGAATGGAATTTGGCATCCAAAATGTGCCATGCTCGTGGTGAAAAAGTGGGTGAGAGAAGAAAGAATGAAAGGAATAGAATTACTGAATCAGAAAATATAAGAACATTTGGATAAAAAGATAATTACAGGTACTTGGAAATATTGGAAGAAGACACTATCAGAGATGAATGAAAAAGTAAGAAAATACTGACTGTTTTAACCTTGGTATGTCAACCGGTCTAGGAGAAGGAAAACCCTAAATCAATGGTTCTCAACATTTTTTTTACCTATAGACCCCTTTTAATCTTACTTTACTCTGGTGGATCCACCATAGTCATTCGATATTTAAAAAACCTATTGAATCTTTATAGTTAAATACATTTTGCTTGTCTGGGTCATCAAAAATTTTATATGGTCCCAGGGGTCCATATGGACTCCGGTTGAGAACCGGTGCTCTAAATTAAAACCTGTCAAATTCCGCTTATAATTGACATTGTGTAACGTGCTATTCGTGTGTGGGGGGTTGTTACATATATACAACAAATGTGGAAGCGCGTGGTGTAATGGTTAAAGTCATGGGAAATGGACTCGTCGCCCCGAGTTCAAATCCTGGATGTGGTAATTGTATTTCACTTAGCGCTAATACCCTTGAGAAAGGTATGAATCCTTCTCTCCCTCCAGCTATGGATAAATAGTAAGGCAAACTAGGCTCTTTAACCTTGGTTAGGCAACTGGTCAAGGAGAAGGAAGACTCTGAATTCAAACCTGTTGAACTCCGCTTAAGAAATTGACCTTGTGTCACGTCCTGCTCGTGCGGAGTGGTTGGTAAATATACATATATACAACAAATGTTATATGCACAAGCCTCGGTTTGTCCTATGGAATGAGTTGAACAAATGAAGTATAAGACTAGGGATGACAGGGTTTCTTTCTTTCTTTCTTCAAATGGTCTTTCTTTCTTTCTTTCTTTCTTTTTTCTTTCTTTCTTTCTTTCTTCAAGTTTGTTTCTCTCTTTATTTCTCTCTTTCTTTCTTTCTTTCTTCAAATGATCTTTCTTTTTTTTTTCTTTCTTTCTTTCTTGCTTTCTTTCTTCAAGTTTATTTCTCTCTTTCTCTCTTTCTCTCTTTCTTTATTTCTCTCTTTCTTTCTTTTTTTCCTTCTTTCCTTCTTCAACTGATCTTCCTTTCTTTTTTCTGCTTGTCTTCTTTGTTTATTTATAGATTCTTTTTATTATTTCCTGTTAGTTTTCTTTCTTTCTTTTTCTTTCTTTCTTTTCCTTCTCGTCGTCTTTCTTTCCGTAGTGTTTTACTCTGTTTTCATGTTTATTTTGTTTCGCCTTCTTCAAAAGTATTTATTTATTTATTATTTATTCATTCATTCATTTATTTATTCGTTTCTACTATCATTTCTCCTTTTTCTAGTCTACTTTCTTTCTTTCTTTCCTTTTTCTTTCGTTTTCTCGTATTCTTTCTTTCTCTCCTTATGTTTTCATTTCTTCCTTCTTTTAATATCTAACTTCGAATCACAACTTCATCAACCCCAAAGATTATCAGTGCTTTTTCATTTTTGCTTCTTTCTTTCTTTCTTTCTTTCTTTCTTTCCTTCTATTGTTATTTATTTTTCTTCTATTCTTTATTATTTGTTTATTTTGTTTTCGTTCTAACTTTTCGCAGTTTTTATTTCGCGGTCTTTTTCTTTCCTTCTTACTTTCTTCATTCAGTAATCCTTCTTTGTTTCTTCCTTCTTTTCTGCTAGTCTTATTTATTTATTTCTACATTCATTCATTCTTTTATTATAGGGTATCTCTTTTTCTGCTAGTTTATTTCATTCTTTCTTTCATTCTTTTCATTCTTCTCAGCGGTTTTCTTTCTGTACGTATTTAGCACTCTCTTCAAAGTTTCTTTTTTTCCTTCTTTGAATTATTTATTTATTTATTCATTCACTTATTTATTTCTACAATCATTTTTTCTTCTTTTTCTAGTTTGCTTTCTTTCTTTCCTTCTTTCTTTTTCTTCCTTTCTTCTCATAATCTTTCTTTCTCTCTTTATTTTTTTTCCTTCCATCCTTCTTTTAATATCTAACTCCAAATCACAACTTCATCAAACTATTCAAGATTATTCTTGCCCTGGAACACATGAATCTTCAAATTCCCGCCCCACCCCAATTTACACCGTACCCCACCAATCGACTGCGCCACCCACAAGTTTTTTTACACATATCCCAAACCCCACCCCCTCAATTTTCGCCTTTTCTCCCTCAGTCGACTCACTTCCTCTGTCTATCATGTGATATTCCTTCGCACCAAGAAGGAGAGCAACAAACACTCACGAAGGCGGTAACATAAGCAGGTCAGACCAAACCCCCACACCTCACCCGACACAAAAGCCCCACCCACAGCCCGCCACTGTATAGATTCATATTTCACCGGAAATTTGATCGAAGGCCGGTCGAAGATAACATTCGAGTGGTTATCGATCTCTTATGGGTGATAGAGGTTTGTTTTCATCTCTGGAATCAGAAGTGCCTCGACGCGCACTGATCTCTTCTTCGACGTCTTTGGTTTAGCAGCAGCAGGTGATTTCCGATATGGTGAAATATGCCTCGAGTGGGCTTTTATATGTGTGGTCAGAAATATATCGATTTAGCACTTGCCGAAGTCATGAACTGAAAATCTCGCACCCTTCAGCTACCGATAGAGCGTCAGTGTTCTCTTGGGGTAAGAAACATGCGCAAAAAAAGTTAGATTGTTAATGATGACAATGAAAAGCGAGACACTGGCATATATATATATATTATATATATATATATATATATATATATATTTCCAACAACGCAATCTAGAAAA
Organism: Doryteuthis pealeii; assembly: GCA_023376005.1. NCBI lineage: Eukaryota > Metazoa > Mollusca > Cephalopoda > Myopsida > Loliginidae > Doryteuthis > Doryteuthis pealeii. Next base: position 36,852,131 of record CM042167.1, read on the forward strand.
CAATCAGAAACTAAATGGATTCTAAAATTACAAATTCACGTGAAGGGATAGAACGCAGACATCGGAATTCTGCGTTATTATAAATATTTCACAGACGCTGCCACCGTCGATAACAACAGAGACAAGGAAGCCGTTAAACAGTAATAACATTCATTTGATAAAGCGTATCTAACGAACCTGAAAATTTATGACAAAAAATAATAATAAAAAAATAAGTGAATCCAATACCCCATAATATCGAGTTCATTTATTTATATATTTTTAATGCTTCGTAATAACGCCCAACTTTAAAAAAAAACATTTTTAAATATATATATATATATATATATATATATATATATATATATATATATATATATAAACTTGTGTTATATAGTAGTCTTCATCAGCAACATTTTGTAAATCAAGTTAGAAGCCGTGATTTACAGGGGATATGTCAAAGTTCATACCTACGGAAGCAAGCCTGAGAATGAATTCATTTTGCGTTTTATTCATCATCAAACCGACAGAACGGATTGCCAATATGGTGAAATATGCCTCGAGTGGACTTTAATATGTGTGGTCAGAAATGTATCGATTGAACACTTTCAGAAGTCATGAACTGAAAATCTCGCACCCTTCAGCTACCGATAGAGCGTCAGTGTTCCCTTGGGGTAAAAAACATGCGCAAAAAAGTTAGACTGTTAATGATGACAATGCAAAGTGAGACACTGGCACGTATATATAAGCTAGTGTTATATAGTAGTCAACACTTTGTAAATCAAGTGAGGCGGTGTGATTTATAGGTGATAGGTCATTGGTTACATCCACGGAAGTAAGCCTGAAAAAGACTTCGTTTTTAGATTTCCTCCTCCTCATCATCATCAAGTCGTGGCTGACAGAACGAATTCCTATGATGAAATATGCCTCGAGTGGCCTTTTTTTGTGTGGTCAGAAATGTATCGATTGAGCACTTGCCGAAGTCATGACCTCGCACCCTTCAGCTACCGCTAAAGCGACAGTATTCCCTCGGGGTAGAAACATATGCAAAAAAGTTAGATTGTTAATGACGACAATGCAAAGCGAGTCACTGGCACAGATATATAAACTTGTGTTATATATACTTCCCATCAGGAAATTTCGGTAACCAAGTGAGAAGGTGTGATTTACAGGTGATATGACAAAGTTCATACCTACGGAAGCAAGCCTGAGAATGATTTCGTTTTGCGTTTTACTCATCATCAAACCGACAGAACGGTAACTTGGAAATACATTTGGGAAAAATATTGTTCAAGTTTATTAAAATTCAATATGTACTCAATGTATGACGTGTCACTGTTGGACCAAAGGTCTAACCAAGAGCCCCTACCAGGAGCTAGCTTAATTATAAGCTGATAGGGTGTCTTTTTCGCTCGTTATTAATATTCGATGAATTAAAAATCAGTTCTGAAGTTAATTTTTTATGTAGAGGCAGATATCTCAATAAATTCATAGCCTATGATATTTATTTTACACGACATAGGCTTATTTTTGATTTATGGTTAATTCACACCAAAAATACCGATTCTCATCATCATCGCCGAAGGGTATTCTATGTAATCTCTCAGATACAATGCCCAGTGCATTGTCATCAATTTCCTTGTCATTTGGTCAATCTGTCTGAGTTCCTCTCTGGTTCATTTTAAGAATGGTCCAAATTATCTTACAAGGGGGCAGCCCAAGTGTTTCACAAGATTATTATTATTATTTGAGTTTTCACATCAGTGTTAGCTGATGGTCTTTCACTGGAGTCTGAGTGACAGCAAGTCTCCTCAGGTCTCCAGGACTCTTCTGAGTATTCTGGCAGATTGCAGCAGTGCAGTGTTCTGAATGGTTTCAATCCTTCCTCTGATATCCAAACTTTCCAAACCCTTTTCTTATCCTTTTGGGACTGTTCCAAGTGCACCAACTACAATTGGTATAACTTTCACTTTCATATTCCATAACTTTTTTCAGTTCTCTGGCAAGGTCCAGATATTTGTCAATTTTTTCATTTTCCTTTAACTTCACCCTGTGATCCGCTGGAACTGCAAAATCCACCAGTTGACAAGTTCTTTCTTTTTGTTAATCAACACAAGGTCTGGTCTTCTTGCTGGGATAAGGTGATCCGTTTTAATTTCAAAGTCCCAGAGAATTTTGTGCGTTTCGTTCTCAAGAACAGATTCTGGTTTATGCATATACCATTTTGTTGTGTGGTCAAAATTTAATTTCTTGCATAATTCCCAGTGGATCACCTTCCCAACCCAGTCGTGTCTAGTTTTGTATTCTCGTTGTGCTAGTTTGCTACATTCGCAGAGTATATGGTTAACAGTCTCATCTCTATTACCGCAAAGTCTACATTTACTATTTTGTTGGGTCTTATCAATTATTATTATTATTATTATTATTATTATTATTATTATTATTATTATTATTATTTCACTCCAGCATTAGCTGATTATCTGTCACTAGAGTTTGAGTGACAACAAGTCTCCTCAAGTCTCCAGGACTATCCTGAGTATTCCACCTGATGTCAACAATGCTATCGTCTATATGTGGTCAGAAATGAAACGTTAGATTGTAAGTGATGCAATTCAAACCGACACACGTTGATCTGTCAAGGACGTAACTCTGGTGGCCGAGCAGTCCATAATATGCAACGCTAAACTTTGGCCCTTACTTAGTTTATTCGAAGAGGCCCTCTCTGACCGATCGGTCTACCACGTCAAGCCTTATCACCTATATGATTGTACCGACCATATTGCAATTATGGCTAACCGTCATCGCTTTTTATCATATATATATTTACCAACACCCCCGCACAAGTAGGATGTGACACAAGGTCAATTTCTTAATATGAGTTCAACAGGTTTGAATTCAGAATTACCTTCTCCTAGACCGGTTGCCTAACCAAATTTAAAGAGTCCAGTCTACCCTACTATTTATCCATAGCTGGGAGAGTAGAATTCATACCTTTACGAAGGGTATTAGCACTGAAGTGAAATGCAATTACCACATCCAGGAATTGAACTCGGGCGACGAGTCCATTTCCCATGACTTTAACCATTTCCCCACGTTTTTTATCATATATGTTCTAGAAGGTGGTGGTAGATGATTTTAGCGTCCTGGATATGACGTTAAACTCTAACTGATGCTGAAGTTCCAACGCTGGAGTTATTAGGAATATGGAGTACCCCTTCATCATCATAACCCATAGGTCCGACTCTCGGGTTGTAGTACCTTTTAGGGTCTCATCTATGGGTTAAATAGAAAAAATGATTTTTTAGAAAATGAGTTTAAAAAGAAAGAATTTTCAATACACATCAAGAATGAATAAAAAAAAAACATCTTCAACATATAATAACCCAACAATGTTTGACGTGCCGTAAAATCCGTCCAACCAAAAAACTTTTAATAACAACATAATAATAACATATTTTTGACGGTATAATTTCCATTCCCCCACGTCCAGGATTTGAACTCGTCTCACTCAATCCATTTGTATTACATGAATCGCCTCCACAATACAATAGGCCAGTCCGTAGACTTTAGCTACTTTGTTACTGTGTTAGAACTCGACACAAATGGCCTTGTGCCTGACTTAAGTTACTTTTGTAAATATCCATTTCAGATCAAGACTTGTGTATTGTGTTTCTGCCTGGAAGACACGGGCTGCATGCGCGTCTCTTTTCTCTCAGTGGGTTTAAAGAATCCATTAATGTGTGAAAAGGCGCACTGTCTTCGAGATCTGACATTAGCCAACGGCAAAACCGCGAAATTAAAGCAGTAGTCGGAAAAGGGGAATTTGAAATTGCTCGGCTGAAACTATTTTCGAATAGTCACACCCTTCGGCAATTTTGGAACCTTACCAGGACTAAGAACAACAACTGCTTAAGATTATTCATTTTTTTTATTACTGGAAGTGTTAGAAGGAAGATTTTCTTTTTACTGTACTGGGGATACTACTAGTAGTACCAGTAGTAGTACGAGTACTAGAACCTCTAGTCTTTAGATCTTCACAACTCCTCTGTAGATAAGACTTTTTCAAAGGTATGCAGAATATAAATGTTTTTTTTTTAATTACTGGGAGTATATGTAGGAAGTTTTTCTTTTTACTGTACTGGCGATACTACTAGTCGTACCAGTAGTATTACGAGTACTAGAACCTCTAGTCTTTAGATATTCACAACTCCTCTGTAGATAAGACTTTTTCAAAGGTATGCATAATATAAATGTTTTTTTATTACTGGGAGTATATGTAGGGAGTTTTTCTTGTTACAGTACTAGCGATACTACTAGTATTACCAGTAGTAGTACGTGTACTAGAACCTGTAGCTTTTTTTACATTTTCACCAGTAATCTATATATAAAAGACTTTTTCCATCGTATACAGATTATAATTTTTTATTACTGAGAGTGTAAGTAGAAGGTTTTCTTTTTACTGTACTTGCAATACTACTAGTATTACCAGTAGTAGTACGAGTACTAGACCCAGTGGTGTTCACAGCTCAACTGTATATGAAAGGCTTTTTAACGTATAGAGATTATAATTTATTTTTATTACTAGGAGTATAAGCAGAAACCTTTTCTTGTTGCCATACTGGCGATACTATTGGTAGTGCCAGTAGTAGTACGAGTACTAGAACCTGTAGTTTCTACATTCTTACTAGTCATCTGTATATAAAAGACTTTCATATTTTTTTATTACTGGGAGTGTAAGTATGAATTTTTCTAGTTAATCAACTTTTGCTTCCTTAAGGCTTTTTTACTGTTTAGTTTAATGACACGAAAATTATACTAAATTATTCCTTACTTTTAGGATTGAATTATGTTTGAAAAAACTCTGTTTAATTGGTTTTAATTAGGCGTAATTTGTAATTAACTCCAATAAAACCGACCAATCTCTTACTTTACTCTCTGTCTATCACTTTCTTCCTCTCTACGTATCTCTTGACCTCCTCGTTATATAATGTTAGTTTCTCTGGAGAAGAGGAGAGAGAAAGAGAGAGAGAGAGAGAGAGAGAGAGAGAGAGAGAGAGAGAGAGAGAGCTGGGAGAATTTAAAATGTATTTCTATGTTAAATTTCACCAGCAACCCGTACCATAAATGAGGTCAAACATTCCCTTTCTTAGAAATCTTACAAAAATGATGTTACGGTTTTTATTTATTTCTTAAAAATGTTATTCGCTTTGCTAACTCCCTTTTCCCTAATCTCAATTATCTACCCAGAGCTGAATGGGTGACCCAATGTGTCACGTTTTGTCTAATATATATATATATATATATATATATATTATATAATATATACGTGTGTGTGTGTGTGTGTGTGTGTGTGAATGTGTGTGTGAATAGACATGTACACATGTTTTGGCCTTTTACCATCATCAGTTTAGGTTTTTAATCATTGCTTACATTTCAATACTGAAAGTCGTACGGATGACAAAGGATGGGCTTCTCGCGTCAAGGAAACTTGAACTTTAAATCTAAAGGATGTAACTATCCGATGCGTAAAGTGTTTATAAATAATTTCCAATCTAATTTTTTCTCGAAGATGCTGTTAGACAAGATCATTCTAAACAGATAGAATCTTTTTATAATGATTTTTAAAACATAGTTAAGCATAAAGAACAGTCTAAACAGTTAGGGCATTTTATTAAGGACTTTTAAAACATATAGTTAGGATTAAAGATCAGTCTAATCAGATAGGCATTTTTAATAAATATTTTTAGAACAAATAGTTAGGCATAACGATCAGTCTAAACAGTTATGCATTTTAATAATGATTTTTACAACATTCTATAATACTGGGAAATATATGCATCGTCCGGGTGCAAGTATTTAAGTTTTAACGTAATGAAATTTATATTAAATCAGAAAGGCTAATAAGACTAAGTAAGATTGCAGATAAAATGATTTGAAACAGAGTAGGGTATAATAAAAAATAAAAATAGAACAACTGAAACTTACTCTTCCATCACTCCCGTCTTTCATTGTGAAATGTTCATAATTTAAGTATTTAGTAAAATAGGAAGTAAAGAATAAAATTATAATTATTTCTTCTTATTAATGGATTTCTTTTACGATTTATCCCCGGTAATTTTTGATCAAATTCTAATTGTTTGGTCTTATCTTAATAGATAAGACCAAACAATTAGAAACCAATAATACGAAGTACATATTTATTAAAATCAAATACTTAGTATCAATATGCAAATTACCCTTCGCGTGCACACTGTAAACTGCTATTTTGTTGTATACATAAATACAATTGCATGTTATTTGTATGTAGATATGGTCAACAATATCAATAATGTAACAGAATTTTATTAATAATGGAGGTTTAAATAAATAATCAAATCATGGAGAATGGGACGAAGAAGAAGAAGAAGAATAACAATGACGACCAGGGAGAGAAGAAGAAAAATGAGGACCGGAAGTCGAAGAAGTAGAATGAGTTCAAGAAGAAGAAGAAGATAAAGTAGAAGAAGAATGACAACGAGGAGAAAGAAGAAGAAAAAGACGGTGGGGAGATGGGTAGAGATAAATATGTTTGACGAATTCAGGAGCCATGGGAAGGTTATTTAACATTAATGGAGTGGCTGGCAGTGGGAAGAGAGAGAGAGAGAGACAGAGAGGAGGGAAAATGGAGACAAGGAAGAAAAAGGGAAGGAAGACTTCATTCTTTTTAACTGCTGTTTCCCGCCGTTTCGTACGGTCGTCTGCGCCAGAGAATCTTGTGAATTCAATTGAACGGCATAACACGCTGATTGGAGGAGCAGAACAAGGAGGAGGGGGAGGAGAAGGAGGAGGGGGATTGAGAAAGAAAGGGAAGAGGAGGAGGAAGAGGAGGAGGACAACATGGCGCTGAGGTGAAGAAAACCAACAAAAAAATAAGATAGGGAAATAGAAAGATCAAAAAAAGGAAAGGAAAAAAAATAATAAGTGAAAAAAAAAAAGGGATGAAAAAAATACGATTCGAATAAGCAAGAAAATATGGGGTGGAGGTTTAGAAAAATGGCGACGATCGGGAGTGGAATAAAGAAAAACAACAAAAAAACAAAAATACAAAAAGAAAACGAGTTCTTTGGTGTATATTGAGAAAAAAATAACTATGGTGTAAAACACGGAAAAAATACATATATGTATAAAAAAGTGTTTTTGGTGGGAGTAGTTAAAAACAAAATGGCTGTCGGCTTAAGGGTGTGGTGTGCAAAACGCAAAGATGAAAAAGAAAAAAAATAGATTGTAAAAAAGAAATATGGATGAAGAAATAACAAGGAGATAAAATAGATCAGAATATGTCATAACATGTTAAAGTTGCACAAAATGAAATGGAAGCTGTAGGAACGTCAATAGGAATATTTGTTATATATATATATATAATATATATATATATATATATATACCAACCCCACCGCACGAGCAGGATTCGACACAAAGTCAATTTCTTAAGCGGAGTTTAACAGGTTTGAATTCAGAGTTTACCGTCTTCTACACTGGTTGCCTAGCCAAGGTTAGAGCCCAGTCTGCCCTGGTATTTACCCATAGCTGAAGGGAGAATTGGATTCATACCTTTCCCAAGGGTATTAGTGCTATGGGAAATGCAAACAGCCTCATCCAGGATTTGAACTCGGGTCGACAAGTCCATTTCCTACAATTCTAACCATTACAACACTTACCTCCAATATTTTTTATATAAGGTGTCCTGTAATACACCACCTACATTTATAGACTGGGCGAGAACACGTGGTCTATTCCTTTGCCAATCAACAGCTATAATGCATGGCTGATTCACTACTTAAACACTGATACTTTCATGGTTCATTTGCAATCATTGACGAAGGGACTTACAATACTGAGGATTCTTTACCAGAGGATTACCAAGGATTTCCGCTGGACAAGCGCTCTTGCTTGGAGGCTAAAGGATGGCACATAAAAACGTAACATCCACTAGATCACCAGTTAAACAGCGATGAGTCAACTCAGGAGAAGTCTGAATATAAACGCCGCTGCGCCATGTACTAAGGATCCACCTCCATGCGGTTACGGTCGTCTGGTTGAAAGCACCAGTTCCCACTAGATCACCAGTTAAGCAGCAATGAACCTGTTCAATACTTAGATGGGTGTGTTACAATGCCATATACCCTCGTTGGGTATACACACCAGAGTTCTTATTTCAAGAGAGAGTGTAGGGTATCAGAGAGATATAGAGACAGATACATATAATTTATTTCTCTGACTGTTTGAGATGAGGCTTGAAGATTAGTATTATCTGCGTTATTCGGACTATTGTCCCCATCTTTATTGTTATTTGTACAACGTTTCGGTCGATATGCCCTCCGGCCTTCTTCGGGTATTTCTTGTCGGACTCGGGAACCTTCTCGGACTCGGGAACCTTCTTTTCGAAATCGGGAACTTTCTTGTCGTAATCGGGAGCCATCACGGAACTTTGAACCTAAATAAATAAAAGGTTAGGTTCAAAGTTCCGTGATGGCTCCCGATTACGACAAGAAAGTTGCCAAGTTCGAAAAGAAGGTTCCCGAGTTCGAAAAGAAGGTTCCTGAGTCCGACAAGAAATACCTGAAGAAGACCGGAGGGCATATCGGCCGAAACGTTGTACAAATAACAATGAAGATGGGAACAATAGTCCGAATAACGCAGATAATAAATATAATTTACTTTCTACTTCGGCCATTTGTGATCCCTAGTCTTCTTTCTTCTTTCATACCACCGAGTCGCCATGTTGAATTTCTACTTCTTCTGTTCTTCTACTTCTGCTGAGTCTGTCTGTTTCATCTTTACTTCTAAGGGCTTCTTCTGGGCTAACTGTAAATATTTTACTCTGGAGAATAATAATAAAGATGTACTCTTGGTGTGAGAATGTCCAAAAAGAGACCACCCCCCTTTCCTAATGTGTATTAGGGGCAACCTGCGCACTTTTCCCTTGTCGTATTTGGTGTCTCTAATTAGTGGTCGCTAATTGCCCGTTGGTGTCAACCATTAGTGGACTGGGGGGTGAGGTATAAAAAGAGATTTAATTAAGCCCAAGACGACGTCAAACAGGATGACAAAGAAGAAATAGATAGGGAAGAGGAAGGGAGAATGGAAAAGAAGAAAATGAGAGAGAAAGTAGGAAGAAAAGAAAGAAAGAAAGAAAGGAAGAATTAACTAACTACAAGATGTATTTTCTTGTACAAGATGTATTTGCCCATAACTCATCGCGCGGAGCTGAGTCCAGCCGAAACAGGACGCGTCTATTTTACTTCACATCTCGGCTGCAACTGACTAGCTATCTCAAAATCCTTGTGACGTATGAGATTTCCGGTTTTACCAATGTCTTGTATTTTTCCACGGAAACTGCCGTCTACGTGCTGATTTGAAAGCCCTATTCTACAGGTGCTTGTCAATAATCTATGCTACTCATAGATTATGCAACAGATGACCATTTAAGCGACAGCAGGCACTGTAAGTAACCACGTATCATGAATAACTTGATTGGCATTAAATGACCCGAAAAGAGTTGATATGCCGTAAAACAAAATAACCAATCAACCAGCGCTCAGGCAGCCCCTCTCGATTATATTTCCTTTGGTTTCATTTGTTTCTTAATGGCATATCAACATTTGTAGGTTATTTAATGCCAAATTCATCCAAATACAGATCGATAGTGGTATTAATAGTACCCCAATCCTACTACTATCTTAGTTTGATTGGGGTACTTAGTACTCACATAAATCCTCAACACAAACTGGCGCCAGGGTGCAAGAACTGGAGCTTCCAAGGTGGCTTGCTTCTTGTGAAGTAACTCGATACTACCTGAGACAGGACCCTGCCGTAGTTCAGCAATCCAGTTCTCTTGTGTTTTCTCCTGCCACTGTACCAACTGCCAAGATAATGAACTGAGATCTGTGCACCCCATTTCCACTCAAATTTGTTGGAATATTTTGTTATATAAGATGTGCTCCAATTTCCCACCTGAATTTATAGACCAGCCATCGGGAATGTGGTTTATTCCTCCGGCCAATCACTAGCCATACTGCGTGGCTGATACACTACTTAAACCCTCAAATGTGTCATAATTCTAATTGAACCCATTTAGGAGGAACTTAAAATACTCAGGATTACTAAACGATTACCATTACTCAGGACTCTTTTTACCAATGGATTACCAAGGATCCAATTCCACAGGACAAGCCCTCTTGCTTAAGGCCTACAGGACGGCCCATAAGACTGTAACGCAGGCACAAGTTTCACTCCATGTCGAGCGACCGTCGTCTAAGACAGACTTCTATAAGCAAGAAACTGGTACTATTTAACCAATAGATAGAGGGATAAGCGTTTTCATACCTTTCCCAATGGTATTACTCTATTGCTAAATAGTTCAATTTGTAAAAATTATAATAATCTTGATTTATCTCGCTCTCACTCTTTTTTCCCTTCTTTTCATCTTTTCATTATGATATAAATATATATTATAAAATTATTGTATATTTTCGGTGTAGCATATCATTTCTGTTCCCTTTCTTTATAATAAAAACGGAATGGTCCATTATTTAGCTGATGTGACGTCATTCATAAGAGATAAGGAGTTGGCAGATAAGCAACACCAGATAACCAGGATTTACATTTCGCATTTCATCTTTAAGCTTGGATGGGTAGCCAGTGTAGGAGAAAGAACATTCAGAATTCAAACCAGTTAAATTTCGCTTAAGAAATTGACCCTATGTCACATCCTGTTCGTGTGGAAGGGTTGGTAAACAAACGGTATTAATTTCAATTCCTCGTAAAGGAACACATAATTAGAACTTTGGATCTATGGTTCCTCTGCTCTTTGAAACTTTATTGTCTTTGATGATGTGCCTCCGTTTACTATTTTCTTTTTCAAGAAAAAATAAGACTAAAACTATAACAAAAGATCTTCACACATGCGTTGGACGCAGGTGTCGGAAGACACGTTCGTTTTGTGGTAGAAAGAGTGTTAATCTTTTGTACGTTACTTTCACTAAAAGTGTTCAGGGTTGCCTTTCCAAGGACAGGTAAGAAAAAAAGAAAGAAAAAAAAAAGGAATATCACACAGGTGGAGCAGGTGTCGGAAGGTTCGATCGTGGAGGGAGAAAAAAATGGAGGTTCCGACTGATGTCACAAACTCGTTTTTCATTGTTGTAAATAACAGGTTTCGTCGTCAACTGGGATGTTGAAATTTAATTGCAATTCTCAGCACGCACACGCACACGCACACACGTACAAACATACATTCAGGCGCTCGTTGTGTTACGGTCATTTTTCTTGGAAATAGGCATGATGACTAGGAATACTTTATATCATAAAAAGTGTGTATTGTATATTGTACATCTCACCATACACACATACACACAGGGGCATTTGTTTGTTTTTTTGTTTGTTTATTGATTTTTAACGGCATATCAACCCGTCTGGGGTTATGTCATGCCTAACGGTTAGGAAGTTATACATATCGTGTATTTTATATTTATACTTTTTAGTAATTGGTTTTAACAATGTGTTAGCATTATTGGAGATTATGTTGTATGGTATTGATTTGTTTCATGTCTATATTCTATGGTATGATTTTATTTCCCTCAAAAAAGAGAGAATATCCTCCATGTTGACATTTTCAAACAGATCTTTCAGATTGTTTGCTTTAAAATAACAGTTTCTGATGTGAGCAAAAAACCTGCATTCCATGAATAAGTGTTTAACTGTCAAAGGTGTTTGACATGTTCCACATTGTGGTTGTTGTTCTTCTTTGAGTATATAGGAGTGCGTTAGTCTTGTATGATCAATGCGTAATCGGGACACAATGATTTGTTTGTAATGTAACTATATAACATCCTTTCCAAGGAACCCAGTCCAGGAAAGGGAATACTCTGAAATCAAACTCATTGTACACCACTTAAAAATTCACCTGTGTTGCATCGTACTTCTGGCGGTGAATGAATACGACTCTTCACTGCTTCAGATAATATTCAGAGAAGATAATTCATTAAATAAATCCATTAAAATGGTTTTCATGTAAATTGACGACAAGGGGGTTGCATTCGTTTGCGATCTGAAACGGATTAATGGCATTTCAGATTGTTTAACTCATAGCTTCCCATTCCACCCGAATCCATCCGAACAAAAATATTCCTGTATTCACAAACTACCTATATCCACCCGGATTTATATACCCTGTTAAATTCAATTAAAATTCACAAATAACGGTACTATGAACTTTTGAATGTACAAACCCATTTTTAGCTGTTTTTACCAAATTCTTATGGGAACAAAAGGGTTTGGACCAAGAATTGTTTCTGGGAAGTTATTTCATATACGAGGGAATTGAGTTACGAACGGAAAGAAGTTAAGGTACAACTGTATACTCATTAAAATGAAATGACTATATGGACAGTATCCGTAGCCTGATACTCAGTACCCTTCCTAAACAGGTGAGGGATTGAATGAATACTGTTGATTGGTAACTCATTAACTGTTTCCAAAAATTTGGAATCAGTTTCCTTGTCTTTGTCGGTCTTGGTTGCTCTACTCTTTGAATTTGTATAAATTAATCCTTCGTGTTATTACTTATTCTTCAATACAAAACATATTTATCTTATTTCAGGTTAGTAAATTCCTAGACAGAATTATTTTATAATGTTGGCCGTGGGAGGTAAAACGTGATGCTTAAGGACGGAATCCTAGTGAGCAGTCCATGAGTTGCAACACTCCACTTTGACCCTTACTTAGGCTGGACGGTCGGTCCGAAAGGCCTCCTCCAGTTAATCGGCCGGTCATGTCAAGCTCTAGCAACTATATGATTGTCCCGACACTATTACCCCTTTTGAAAACCCCCACCACGTTTTATCATATATATATATATATATATATATATATATATATTATATATATATACCAAGCCCACGTTGGTTTATATGCCACTGAACAAAATAACCGACCAACCAACCAACCAATCATATATAGATTGTATATGAATATTCGCAAAGGGGATTGTCACCGTCCTATAAATGTTGCATATCTTCATGAAATGCATTGATAATCCAATGTTCATCGTGCACTCTCACGCAAAGATATCGTCTCTTCATCCATTTGAACATACGTATCAATGATAGATGCATTCAGCAATGCATATGAAAAGTCAAACCGGCGAATTTGACAAGTGAGCAGAAGATCAAACAATGAAGAGAGCGAGAAAAACAATTTTTGTCAAAAAGACATATATATATATATATATATATATATATTTATATATATATGTGTGTGTGTGTGTGTGTGTGTGTGTGTGTGTGTGTGTAGAATTAAACAGAAACATCTGTTTAACAATTTTATTTTTGATCTTTTCGAGTTTTCTGGACAACTTTTAATATTTGGGTGGAATTCGTGGATAAGTCCACCAAAGTTCAGGTCCCGAGTACTTTCGGCACTTCGAAGTGCCATCATCAGGGGTGATGTGTTCCAGTTTTTTCTTTTGCTTTTTTTTAAATTATATTATTGTGGATGGAAGGAGAAGAATTGGTGAGAAACGTGTTATAGCATTTTAAAATGTGTATACTGCATTGGAAAGTAATTTTGTTTAAGGATGGTTTGTATTGTTTTATGTATAGAACTTCTAGAACTTTGGGGGACTTATCCACGAATTCCACGCAAATATTAAAAAGTTGGCCAGAAAACTCGAAAAGATAAAAAATAAAATTGTTAAATAGGAGATGTGTCTTTTGTTTAATTCTACATGTATAAATGAAAGAATGCTGCCCAAATACACATACACACACACACACACACACACATATATATATATATACATATATATATATATATATATATATATATGACATGACGTCATTAACCGTCTTTCTCGCCTGAGTTTGAACACTCTCTTCACGTGATTTTAAAAAAGTTATTTTTTCGAACATTTCAAAAATTCTCTGCTTTCCAAGGAATTTCATTTAAAAAAACATAAGGATTTACTCTGAGGAAGGTCTATACTTCTTTGTGTGCGGAACATTTCTACATTTTTTCTATTATTATTATTTCATTTCATTTGGTTATTTAAAAATAATAATAGTTTGAATAATGTACACATGGATAAACTCCTGACCGAAACCCGTGTAATTAAATTGATTAAAATATCCTATTTTATCCATTCTATACTTTCTTTCCTTTCTTTCTTTTTTTCATTGTACGCTTTTTGGAACATCAATGTTTTCGTTTAGAATTCAAATTATTTTCCGCTTCTCTCTCGATGAGTCCGGTTTAAAAACATGCTCTGATGATGAGTTTTATAAATCGAAGTATTGTTCAATATTAGCTATGAATATGATATAAAATATTTTCATTTTAACAGCATTGTGTGTTTTCATATGCTTTTATCTATACTTATACTGTCGGATTCATTTCCTTACTCTTAACTTTATATATATATATATATATATATATATATATATATATATATATATATATATATATATATGAAGGGCAGTTTATGTATATGTATGTCCGGAGGAAACTATGAAAATAAAAAGATTACCGACAAAGTAAATATATATATATTCAGTTCCTTGTTTTTGTGCAAAAATTATGAAGAATTGATTTATATTCAAAGATATGAACAAATTAAAATATACATATAAATAGCATTGAAATTATACTTAGAAATGTCCAGTATTTGTAAATATTAAAAAGTAAAAACAATACACCAGGGTCCCCCCCCTCTCTACCCAGTTGATGCTGGGTAGCCGCTTCTGGTACATATATAAAGGGCAGTTGTGTGAATCTGTATGTCCGGAGGAAACTTCAAAAATAAAAGAATTAACGACAAAGTCAATATATATACACATTCACTATCACCAGGGATTGGTTTTTGAGCAAAAATAATGAAGATTTTATTTATATTTGTGAAGATATTTAACAATTAAAATGTGTATAGTAACAGAAGGTAATTGAAATATGATGTTGATTGATTGAATTAATCGCCTCATTTATATTGTATTTTTTTAAATTGTAAATTATTGAATTAAAATTTCTTACCATATTGTTATATATTTACGTAGGGATTTTATGGGGCATCCAGTGAGGATCTAACTTGTGATAAGGGATAAAGTCTGAGAGAGTAACTTTTAAAAATCCCCCTCTACCCAGGCGACGCCGGGTAGCCAGTTCTAGTAAAGAAATAAAGGGGAAAAAAACTACACAGAAAAAATATTCAGATATTGGGAATTTTTAGCCATTTTATATAATAGGTATCAATCGCCGATCGGGCAATGGTGATTATTTGATTTATATTTATAAGTACAAAAAAAAAAACACCCTCCGGGCGATGTAAAAATAATTTTTTGAAACATATTGCCTGAGGGGTGGGAGTAAAAAAATCACCATTGCCCGATCAGCGAGTTTGTACCCTAAGCAAGTAAAATCATCAAATTCATTAAAGGATTAAAAAATAAAAAAATTTGAAATGTAAACTTTAAATATGTATTAAAATAAAACAAACTATATATAGATATATAATACCAGTTATGTATTTATTAAAACTTGTTTTAAAAAACAATGAGGACTGTCTAATGTTGCATGTTCAAATTTTGAGTGTATTTATTCTGTTATGACGATTTTGGGTAATGTGACGGAAGCAGTGACGTAATTTTTGATGCAGACAAAAACCGGTAGCGAATGTCCATTATTAATAGATTTTGTTACAGACAAAAACCGGAAGCGAATCTCCATTATTAATAGATTATATTTATCTATTTCGTTACTTATATGCAGTGCCATGTAAAGAGTTATTTCAAAGAACGATCAGAATTCTCAGACATTTTTTGTTTTGCATTTGATTTGGGGGTCACTGAGGTCTTAGAGTGCAATGTCAGAGAGAGTCGGAAGTCAGTTCGGAAAGGGAGAGGCATGGCCAATTGTATTCACTCGCTACGTCTTCGGCGACGTTTTCGACGTCGTGAAAGGTCGGACCGTCTTGGCGATTGTGGATTGGCTCAATACAAACGCAAACCGGAAGTGAGAAGCACGTGACGAAATGCCTCTCTTCGACAAACAATGAGACGAAACTTCGTTAAAAAAACGGTAAAGTTTAAAAGATTTAAAATGAAATAAAACAGGTAACAGCCTGTGTACGGTTAAGCTGTTGTGGCTCATTGTCGCTATCAGCCGGACATCGAGGGAGTCTATCCCATTTTCACTAGCACTAGACCAGCGAAATTGTTTTCTTTATTTTCTTGCTGAAGTTGAAGTGCCAGATACTCTCCCTCCAGCTATGGGTAAACAACTGGACTCTTTAACCTTGCCAATTTAGCCAGGAAAAGAGAAACTATGAATTAAAACCTATTAAACCTCGCTAAAAAATTGACCGTATGTCACATCCTGCTCGTGTGGAAGGGTTGTTAAATATATATATATATAGCAGGATGCAACATATATATATATATATATATATATATATATATATATATATCACAACCCTTCCACACGATCAGGATGCGACATAAGGTAAATTTCCTAGCGAAGTTTAACAGGTTTTAATTCAGAATTTCCGTTCTCCTGGTTACATTAGCAAGGTTAAAGAGTCCAGTCTGCCTTATTATTTACCCATAGCTGGAGGGAGAGTAGTTGGATTCATACCTTTCTCAGGGGTATTAGCGCTATATCAAATGCAATCTGCCTCGCCCAGAATTCGAACTTGGGTCGATGAGTCCATTTCCTATGACTCAAACGATTTAAACACGCGCCTCCCTACATTATTTCATGAAACTAAAATAAAGAGAGTAACAACCTACGTAGGAACACAGAGAAAATTCTATCCACAACAGCATCATTCCGATATTAAATAAGAGTTTCAAAAATCAGATAAGAGGCTGCGTATGAATAAAAGAAAATTCTATCTGAAACAGCATCATTTGACGTATAATGAAATCTGTAGAAAAATCTCTGTCTGCCCTATTATTTACGCATTGCTGTATCGCATATTCAAAAAGAATTAGCACAAAATTAAATGCAATCGACCCGTTGAGCCATTTCCTTTGGCGATAACCGTTTAGCTACGTGACTCTATCAGTGAAAGTTGAGTAAATACTATTGTGTCAACGGGGCTTACCCTTGTCTGATACAAGTTTAGGCTCACTACCATAGGTCACAGATGAAAAGGGGAGCAGCTGCCAGTAAAAGGCGAACATTTAACTGATAAATACACACATCGGTAGATATATGTTACGATCACCAGAGAACTCAGATTACCAAGTCTCTTCAGTGTGGCTAGATATTTATGAGCTACCCACAAACAGGATAGAAATCCGATTGATTCAGCATCAGGCGGACAGTTTAACTGCTCGACTATCGTCACCCACAGAATGCGAAGGTGATTTTAACTATTTTAATACACACATCTATGCAAAGGCTGCCATAGAGTGCTCCATCCCTTTTTCAGGAGGACATTATATATATATAACATAATGATAAGATCTGCAAGGTTATTTGATTATTTTTTATTTCATATTATATGCGCATAAGGTTTTTTATAAATGAAAACGGGAATCGTTGTTTATTTTATATCCTAAATATTGTAAGTCTAACAATTGTAAACAAGTCTAATGCTTTGAAATTGTATTGAATACGTACATTGCCTTTCCCAAATGAAAATGAGAACCGTTGTTGTTTTAAATCCTAAGAATTATAAATTTGACAATTGTTTCCCAATTCTGATATTTTGAACATATGGCATGTGTTACAGAGTTGTATAACTTCTTCAAATTTTATGTATGTACATGTAACGGTAGACAATTTGTATCCGTATAATGCTGCAAAACCCGAACATTACTTAATACAGATTGGGTAAAGATATATATATATATATATATATATATATATATATATATATATATATATATATATAAAAGTAATTGGTAATTTGCTTGAAGCATTGTTAAGTATGTTATAAAATAATAAAATTCGAAGGCAATACAATGCGTACAAAATAAAGACAAAAAGATGTTTTATATGTCTAATCGATTTCAAAGCAAAGCTTTATCATCAGAGTGTATTTTATTATATATATATAATATATATATATATATATATATATATATATATAATATATATATATATAAAAGTATTATGTATAAACTTTGTTCTTATGAACGTTTTTTTTTGGGGGGGTTGTATTTTGAAGCATTGGAAAAAAAGAACAAAATTAAAAATTTAAAAAAAAAACAGAACAAAAAGCAGAATTTTAATATTCCACTGTTGTTTTGTCCCTGGTTCGATCAATTCCGATATTTCGGGTGAATCTTCACCCTTTTTCCAGGTATAGGGAATATAGACTATCTGGAGAAAAATGAAATACTGTATATGAGAGACAAAAATGAATGAAGTGAAAGGATTTGGCGTTGTTTAGCCGTTATTTTTCTTTCGAAATTGTGTGACGTAACTCATTCGAAATCGATCGGGGTAATCGTTCGAAATTCGGCATGACTTTGATCGGGAAGGTGATGCGGAACTTAAAGAAAAGTAAAGAATAAAATGAAAAAAAAGATGTAAAAAATAAAAATAAAAACATGATATTACGTCACAGCATTAACCTTTGGCTCCTTGCCATGTTGATATATATATATATATATATATATGAAGAGGTTCTTCCCGAAACAAATGGACATGCTACTATTAAACACACTCGCCTACCCGGATTTTAACAGCATGTCAAACCCGCAAAAACACTTGAACTTTTATAATTCTTCTATAATGCTCCCTTTCTAATAATCTATCAACAATTTCTTCAAATAAGAAATTTTCTCCTGAAGATGACCTAAGGTCGAAACTAGTTGAGAATAAACAACATACAAGAAATATTCCTGATTGTCTTAATACTTTCGTTCACACTATATATATATATATATATATATATATATATATATATATATATATATCCCATACAAACTACCATCCTCTGAACTCCCTCTCCACTTTATATGATGTTATTCTCATTTCAATCAAATCCTCCCTAACCTCCCTATCTCTCAATTCCACCACTAACTCACTTACTCTTCTATAAACACAAATGTACGTATTTTTCTTTGAATAAAGTCAGAGTGAAGATGTTATTCGCGTCAGAAGGACGAAATATTTCTCTTCTACTTGGACTTGTCTGAGTCATTATTTTTGTTCACTTTTCCCTTTACCTCACCTCATACTGTCGGATTTTACTCCAACCATCCTATCTTCACACACACACCACACATACACACATATATATATATATATATATATATACATATAATAATATATATATATATATATATATATATATATCCGTAGCTGGGTTACCAATTGAGTTGGTATGAGGATGATTCTAAGTGGGAACTTTATTTATATCTGGAAATATATTTTACTTTTATTTTTTTAGAAAAAATGTTTTAAAAATGTTGTAGTTTTCTATTATTATTATTATTTTATCTTGTATTTAAAAGAATAATAATATGTGCATGGATAAACTCCTGGCCGAAACACGTGTCAGTAAAATAAAATCTATTTTATCCATTCACCATCTTCTCTCCTTTGTTTATTTTTTCCTTTCAACATACCGTCGGATTCGCTTCCATTTTCAACTTTATCTTTTTATTGTTTTTTTTTTATTTGAATGTTGCCGTTCTTTTTTTTTTATTTTTGCCGCTTTTCAGGGTGGGGTGGGGCTGGGAGTGGGGCTTGTGAAGTTTTTTCCCGCGTTCTTTCTTCTAAGCCGGAGTGTTTCTAAGGGAGTGGTTGCTGGATTGGCCTAAACGGCTTGACCTGTCAAAATGTCAGCTCATGCAAAAGAACCACGTTTTGACCACAAAAGGTCATCCACCCTTCTATTAGCCATCACTTTCCTCCCTCACCCCTCTCTCTCTCTCTCTCTCTCTCTCTCTGTCTTTCTCTGGCTCTTTCTTTTTCCTCTCTCTCTCTGACTCTTTCTCGTTTCTCTTCTCTTCTTTTCACTCGCTGTTTTTTGGTGTTGTTCAGTTTTTTTTTAATTCTTTTTTTTTTTAATTGTTTGTTTTAATGTGCCCATTTTTCTTATTTTCTTTCACCCGTTCATTGACTGCAGGCATGTGGTTGGCTCGTTTCTTCTATTATCTGTTCATCACCAATTATATATATATATATATATATATATATTATTATAATGGAGATTGTGTGTTTTCTGTCTGTAACCGAAACTATATCACTACTCAAGTAACAATTCCCTTAGTTATTGAGATCATATTCTCAAGGATTTTATTTTAATTTTAACCTCAATTATTGATAAAATTGTTTTACATTATTAATACTGTTAATCATAACTACATACTAATAACATGCAATTATATTTGTATATACAACAAAATAGCGGTTTGTAGTGTGAACGGGTAGGCTAATTTGCATATTGATATTAAAAAATCGAATTTAATAAATATGTGCTCAGTGTTATTGATTTCTAACTGTTTGGTTTTATTTTAATGAATATAAGCAAAAATCTCTTCAATGAATCTTAAATGAAATCCATTAACAAGAAAAAATAACTGTCATTTTATTCTTTACTTCCTCTTTTAACTAAATACTTAAATTAGAAAAAATAACAATGAAAGATGAGAGTGATTGAAGAGTAAGTTTCAGTTGTTCTATTTTTCGATTATATCCCCCTCTGTTTCAAATCTTTTTATCTGCATTCTTATTTAGTTTCATTAGCGTTTCTAATTTAATACGATATTTCATTACATTAAAACTTAAATACTTATATATATATATATATATATATATATATATATATATATATATTAATTCTTTTTTAAAAAAAGGAGAGTAAGATTGTTATATGCTTTTAGAATTAAACTATTTAAAACAATCGTGTATATTATATATATATATATATATATATATATATATATATATATATATATATATATATCCCTGAAGAGCATTAAGCGAAACTTTTAGTAGCTTCGTTTGACTCATTAGATTTATCTTTATTATTTGCTCTACTTAGGTATTGAGCACTTTTTACTTATTAGCTTTAGTCTCCTGGCGGTTTTATATGAATATATATATCTTATATATATATATGCATATAAATTGTTGTTTTTTCTTTTGACCAAAATATTGTACTAATAGATTATTTTTTGTTGGTACGATTATCTTGGTTTTTTCTTTTTTCCAAAAATTTTTCTTCCCGGTTGATATTTGGTAGTATATTTTTACAATCAAACTATTTGCTGTTTTTTCTCACGCGAGAATTACCAATAAGTTTGGTATATATATATATATATATATATATATATATATATATATATATATCATATATATATATTGGGTGTTCGAGATGAATTTGACACTTTCATAAGGAACAAGAAAAGTGCTTGGTAAATACAAAATTTAAAGGATTGTAAAGAAATTCAACAGACACGGAAATTACACTAGTCAACAAGTTTCACTCAAAATAACCGCTATTAGCGTTGATCACAGCCTCAATCCTGCTCCGGAACCTGGAGCATGCTGATGTTACAATTTCCCTGGGAAGGGTCTCAAAAAACTACCTTAATTCTGTCAATTAACTTGGCTTTTGAAGTACTGCCACGGCGATTTGTGTCTTTCTCAACAGCGCCACATAATTCATGGGGTTAAGATCTGGGAGGTTCGGAGGCCAAACATTGGGACAGAGGTGTGACAAGGAGGCTAATCCGGCTGCCATACATATGGCCTACCATTGGCTACCCTTGTTATCAAGGGCTTGACTACTGTGTTTAGCAACTTCACATATGCATCAGTGTCCTCAAACATTTTCTTCTGCAGATTTTTTAGGAATTCTGCTGTACAAACGCAATCAAATCGTCCGTTATGTTGCTTTCTTTTAGCAACACCCATGTAGTTTCATTTGCAATTCTCCAGTTCATGCCTGATTGTTTTTACAGTGTTCAGGCAGCATTTGGCAGCGACCATAATCTCCTTATTCTCCTGCCTCATGAATTGCTACCCGGTGACTATTAAAATAACGACCCCAGCTATGGTGTTACTTGAAAGAAAACAACCAACTTAGGGCGTTAAATGTATTTTAGGGGGGTCTCTTTTTGTCGTAATTCTTATTTTTATCGAATTTGTCGTAATTCTTGTTTATTTATCGTAATTTGTTGTATTTAAAAAATAAATAAATAGAATAAATAAATAAACAAGAATTGCGAAAAATTACGATAAATAAACAAGAATTGCGACAAATAAATAAGAATTACGACAAATTTCTATAAAAAGTGACACCGTAGCTGGGGTCGTTATTTTAATAGTCACCGGGTAGCAATTCATGAGGCAGCAGACCGGGACGCACTTCCTCATAAATTACCGGCCATCCTTTAATCTTTGAGAAAGGGTGCTTGTCCAGCGGAAATCCTTGGTAATCCTCTGGTAAAGAATCCTCAGTATTGTAAGTTCTTTTGTCAATGATTGAAAATGGACTATGGCAAGTATCAGTGTTTAAGTGGTGAATCAGCCACACATTATGGCTGTTGATTGGCCGGAAGAATAAACCATGTGGCCTCGCACAGTCTATAAATGTTGGTGGTGTATTGAAGAACACATTATATTACAAAATAATCCCACAAAAAGTAAGAAAAGAAAGAAATGAAGGAAGGAAGAAAAGAAAGAAAAGAATAAATTAAAGAAAGAAAAATGTAAGTCAATAAAATACAACTAGAAAGAAAAGTACAGAAAGAAAGAAAGAAAGAAAGAAAGAAAGGAGATTTTATAAACAAATAAACATAGATATTTATATGCTTAAATTCATTATATAATATACATATAGGTAGTATTATCTCATTTACAGAAAGCGATGTCAATATACGCATAGTGTAGGCATTGATTGCTATAGACACATTATCGATCATATGAATATCTGATATCTCTGACAAGATAAAGCGAGAAGGCTTTCAAGTGTTAGCCGTGTCAGTACTACTGTATGACTGCATCACAATGAAAAAAAGCTAATTTGAACTGTACAAGTATGCTCCGTGTTCCCCTGGACAAATCCTGGAAGTTCCATCCCATACAAACCATACAAGTAAGACAAACAAGGCACACTGGACAATGCTGGAGAAGTAAGGATGAACTCATAAGCGACGTTCTACTGTAGACACACCAGAGTGGGCTGACTAACAGAGACTTACATTGATCAGCTCTGTGCGGACACTGGAAGTTGTGAGGAGGACCTGCCAGGGGGGTGATAACTGATACTGGCGAGTGGTGAGAGGGGGGTTATGAGAATGCGAGCTGTGATGATGATGATGATTGATGATGATGTAATATACATACTTGAGCACAAATAACAATCTATATATTAATGTTCGAGTTCCTTAAAAGTACGACCGTTATCATCTTACAGCCCTCCTCTGGTAAAATGCAAGAATATAAATCCTGATTATCTGGTGTTGCTTATCCACCAAATTCTTATTATTATGAATGTCGTCACCTCAGCTAAGTGATGGACCATTACCGTTTTATCAAAACGAAAGAAAGGGAGAAAAGAACATGATACACAAAAATATAATAAGAAAAAAAGAAAGAGAGAGAGAGGGTGTGGACGCGCGGGAACGATAACGCTAATCTGTTTCAATGGAACATAATGAAAAGAAAAAAAGAAGGAAAGAAAGAAAAAAGAGAGTGTGTGACAGAGAGAGAGAGAGGGAGAGAGAGAGAGAGAGAGAGAGTGTGTGTGTGTGTGTGTGTGTGTGTGTGTGTGTGTGTTAAATCAAGACTTTTATACTTTTTACTATTTTTCATTCGCTCTTAAATGAATATAACAAACGTTGTAATAATGAATTTATCACACTGTGGTATATCTACAGGTCCTGCTAGTTAATATTAACGTTTTAGTAACGGAATTATTATTATGTTTTTAAAAATATTATTGTGTATGAGAAATGTCAATTGTAGAAAAATTATAATTACATTTTTTCACCCTAAAAGTTGTAATTAAACATCTAAATTATTGAAAGAAACTAACAAGACACAAAGAAAGTTCTCATGAATTAGAGAAATGTTTGAATAATTAGTCTAGACTAAATACAATCAATGGGACATTTGTCGTCAAGTTAAGTTTAACTATATTTCTTTTTCATTAAATAAATAAATAAATAAATACAGGGTGGACCATAATGAGGGGACACATTTTAAATGCTGTTTTCTCAGATTATAAAAACGACAAAATTAACTAAATATATTTGGAAGATATAAGACACAAAACGAAATGGCCGCCCTGTCGGCTGGGGCGTTAGAATGCACCGACTGCACCTCTGCAGAGAGGTAAGACTCCCCCAATGGGGCCACCTGTTTGCCGTTGGTGGCGACCCGTGATACTTAAAGATAGAGCCCAGGTGGATGAGCAGTTCATGACATGCAATACTCCACTTTGGCCCTATCTTGGGCTAGACGGGCGGTCGGAGAGGCCCCCTCCGATCAATCTGCTGGTCACGTCAAGCCCTAGCACCTATATGATTTTCCCAACACTGTTGCCCTTATGGCAAGCCCCAACCCCTTTTTATCATATGGGTGCTAGGAGGTGGTGGCTGCGGGTCTACATGTCCTGGGAATGATGTTAAACTCTATCTGATGGTGAGGTTCCAGTTTTGGAGGTTTGGGGAATGTGGAGCACCCCTTCTTCACCATTGTTCCCTGGTCCACTCTGACCCGGAGTGGTAGTACCAGTTAGGGTCCCATCTATGGGTTAAATAGAAAAATGTATTTATAAAAAAATTGTATTATCCATTAAGAATTGATTTATTTAAAAACTTTATCGGCATTAAATGACCCACTGAGGTTGATATGCCGTAAAACAAAACAAACCAAACAAAACAAAACACAATGGTCAGCAACAG
>CM042167.1:36879511-36884511 GCA_023376005.1 Doryteuthis pealeii
TAGAAATAACCTACTTAAGTTTCACCAAAAAGGATCATCAGGGTTAATTGTAATGAATTAATCAAGATATTGATTGATTACAGGCAAATGCGGAAGTGAATCATACAATTATTATTCACTTGAAGTGAGAAAAAAAATAACAATTGTATTATTCACTTCTGCAATTTCCTGTAATTAACCAATATTTTTATTAATTCATTACAATTAACCCTGATGATCCTTTTTGGTGAAACTTAACTGTAGACACCACATCTATCATCAGCTCCTCACTTTAGCGCACAGATAGCCGTGCTACTTATTCGCTGACTTGGCGAGGGTCGGTATCTAGCCGATTACCTAGCCGAACACTCTATCGACTGAGCTAAAACGGCTCTTTCTACCGATTGTGCTAAACCAGCCCTTTGTGCTGGTAAGTTTAGTTAAACATATAGGCTATGCCATTTAATTTCATTTACCAAGTCTGAATATAATTGGATTAATTCGCCCCCCCCCAACCCACCAAGTGAACATAACTAAAAACAGTAACACCCCCAATCCATAGATTGTTGACATGGTCATTTAACCTCAACAACTATCTAGACTAAAATGGAGCCAAAACTTTAAATTTTCATTCTTTGGAAAATGTTTAATAAAAACTTTTTTGAATTAACATTAATTTTATGTAATTCTTAAATATTAGTATTGCGTTACTGCGTAATTTTATTTTTAAATTGATCATTTTTGTGTGGGTAGGTTAGAGTAAGTCTCTATTTAATGACTGGTGGGCGCCGCCATTTGCATTCTGGATTTCGTACATCGTATGAGATGGTCGATTCGTGTAACTCTTCTTACAGTTTTCAGTCAACATTTTGCGTGCGCGCTATTCTATCCAAGTACAAAACATTCTCTGAATTTCAGTTACTATTGTACAGGAGTGATATTTTAGAAAAAAAATGATTTTAGCTCTTCACCCCTCGGGGGTCCAGTGGACCGGTAAAGTACAAATAATAGCGTCGATCCCTGGGGGCTTTCCCCCAGGCAATACCTGCTCCCTTGGGGGCAGGGCTAGATTTATTGCCCAGCGCCTGAGGCGCCCCCTTGAGGGGGAATGCCAAAGGCATCGACGCAATTTTTGTTCTTTCCCACTCATGAGCTTCGGCTTGTGGGTGGGCCCACGTTAAAACGAGGCCTTGTGCCCAGCCCAAACATATGGGGTATGAGGCAAATACCCTTTCTTATAAATAATGGTATTTTTGACGATAGAATTTAAATTCTGTCAATTCAAATTGAAGAAATGCGTATTAAAAACAGTAATACCTCACTCTACGTCGTTAATTGGCTCCGGTCGAAAAACGACTTAACTCAAAATAATCATTATTAAGATTCAATTATCCGATCTAGGCCTAGCCTAGCCTAGTTTTTTTGTTATCTTAGCCAACAGAAACGGTAGATATCAGTAAATCATGAAGCCCCTCCGTAGCCTAGCCAAGTTTTTATTTTATTTCATGTTAGCCTGCGTAATCAGTATATTTAGAGTATAGCGTTCGGCTAGGAATCACAAGGTTCCTGGTTCGATACCGGCCCCCGCCAACTCAGCGTATGAATAGCACAGGGATCTGAGCGGTTAAGTGAGGAGGTAATGGTAGGTGTAGCGCTCCATCTCAGACGCTAAATCTCCGTGTTCTAGCGCTAGTGAAAAGGGGATAGAGTCCCTCGCTGTATGGCTGATACAGACATTAGGCTGCCCCGACTACTTTACTTTTTTTTAACTTTAAATGCGTAAACAATCAATCTAACCTTAAATTAACAGAACTATACGGCATGAATGATTTTTACAGACGACGTAAATATTATAATCTATCTACCTATACATCTATAAAGCGCAGTTGTGTGAATCTGTATGTCCGGAGGAAACTTAGAAAATAAAAAAATTAATGACAAAGTAAATATATATATACACATTAAATATCACCAGGTCTTGGTTTTTGAGCAAAAATAATGACGATTTGATTTGAATTCATGAAAATATCTAAAAAGATAAAATTTAAAGGATAACAACATGGAATTTTTTTCCATTTAATATTGTTGACATAAATTAATATTTTCAGAGTGACTGGATCAACGCAAGGTTTGTTTTTTTAAGTAGGGATTTTAATGGGGCATCCAGCGGGGGATCCAACTCACAATTCAGTAATAATGGATCTGCGAAACTAACTTTTAAAAAAATCCCCCCTCTACCCAGGCGACGCCGGGTAGCCACTTCTAGTATTTCATATAGCTTTTAAGATTTTAATATTTCAATATCATTGAAAAAGCGACATGTCTTCGAAAATGATGTAAGTCGAAATGACGTAAATGACCGTATATGGCAACATAATTTAGTCTCATTCGATATGTGACGAATAAAAAATTTAATAATTATTTATTCAATTCGTATTTTGTGTCGTTACAAATGAATGTAGATAAGGATTATGTGGGCGTAATTAAAAAGTTTCAAGAGAATATTTTATTTTGAAATTTAACAGAATCAATGGTTGGTTGGTTGGCTGGTTGGTTGGTTTTTACAGCATAATCTTTAATTAACGCATCTTTTAGTAAAGACTAGCAGCGGCTACCTAGCGTCGCCTGGGTAGAGAGCGATTTTTTTAATTAGTCCCGCAGATCCATTATTACTGAATCATGAGTTGAATCCTCATGGGATGCCCTATTTAAATCCCTATGTAAAAAAAAATAGACCTTGCATTGATCCAGCTACTCTAAAAAGAAATGTTAATATCTACTATCTAAAATACTAAATGAAAAAAATCCATGATGTTATCATTTAATTTTTTAATTATCTTCTCGAATATGAATAAAATCTCTATTATTTTCTTTAGAATTGGAACCTCGCCATTAGAAGCAAACAATGAAAAAATCGTAATTTCGTGTGTGCTTTCTGATGTGAAAAAATCACATTGTTATATGATAAAAAAGATTTAGGGGGTTGCAATAACAGCAATAAGGTCGGGACAATAATATAGGCGTAGGGCTTGACATGGGCAGGCGATTGATAGGAGGGGTCGTTTCCGACTACCTGTCTAGTCCAAGTAAGCGTCAAAATGGACGGCTCATCAATCAGTATTCCATCCTTACACTACACGGCCACGGCCAACAGGTCACCCAATTGAGGGAGTCTTACCCCTCTTCAATGGTGCAGTCAGCATAATCTACAATCCTAGATAACAGGGCGAATGAAAAAAAAAGTTTCGTTGAATATTTGACGAACAAGAGATATTTGAAGAATTATTTTTGTGAAGATCTCAATCGGTAGAGCGTCCGCATATACAGAGTATATACATGCTTATTTCAACAATTGCACCAGCTTATTACATATAAAATAAGATAGATAAAGAACATTGATGGAATAACTATCCTTGGAGGACACAATGTACACAATTCATAGTACTGCAGACAGTTAGAAGTGTGTTTTCTTAGATGATCTACTGTATTTTGCCTCGGGATGTCACGCAAGAGCATCCAGCAAAGGTCTCCCATCATGCCGGGTTCCACCTGCCTTGGTAGTTGCTCTCCATCTTCGTAATGTCTTGGTGGAATCTTTCTCCGTGCTCATCACTCACTGCTCCAAGGCTTGGAGGGAAGAAGTACAGGTGGGAATGGAGAAAATTAATTTTGAGTGACATTCGGCATCCCATATCCTCATAAGTCTTTAGCAACTTCTCAATACAGGCTTGGTAATTTGGTACGCGTGTGTTACCAAGGAAGCCACAACAGACTGATTTATGCTTCCCATGCTCTCAGTTCCTTTAAGGTAAGAAGCTCCTCAAAATCAGTATCCTTCAGCACTTCTCGGATCTGAGGCCCGACAAAGATGCCCTCGTTGAGATTAGCAGCACTGAGACCTGGGAACACAGCACACAAGTGTTGGAAGACAGCACCATTTTTGTCCATGGCCTTCACGATATTCGTCATCAAACCAAGCTTGATGTGAAGAGGAGGAATAAGCACCTTATTCATATCAACCAGAGGATTCTCCTTGACGCTGTGTTCGCTATTGATTGAGACGTGTTGGCTACGCTTAACTGCCAAAATCCGTTAAGATATATAGATATATAGATATATAATGTAATGCTATCACTTACATTTATTGCATAATAACTAAAAAAGAAGACATAAGTCACACAATATTAGAAATTAACCCTGAATTCATATACGTCTTTATGTACAGTATGTGTACAAAATGTACAGTATGCATATCTAAAAAAACTAGAGGTGATGAGTAAAAACGGATTTCAAATCTGAATTCAGCATCCCCAAATTAGGTTAAAACAGCTATTTTTGTGCTTGCCTCAATTTCTTTGTAAACCATTGTAATTACCACAGAGACCGTTTGAGACCATAGCTTTCAATGGATAAAAGTCACGTGACCAGATGATCATAGAAGTTTAACATAGAAGGTTAACAAGAATATTAGTGAGAATTTGTTCACTTGAATGATTGACATTCCACCATGATCTGATTCCTGATTCCTTACAGTGAATGGCGAGGGAATGGGAATGGCGAGGTTCAGGGTTCGATACAGGGTTAAAGAAGATACAAGGGTTGAGTTAATACAGTTCTAAGCGAAAATCATCTGTAGGTTGCAGGTTCGAGACTGATGATAAGATAGAATACTTAACACTTGGGCCCGGTAATGGTTAACGGAATGAGAACAGTCTATCCCTGTAGACTGAATAAAGTGTTCGGTTCGAAGTTCCATGAAGGCTCCCGATTACGGCATAAAGGTTCCCGACAAAAAGGTCACAGAGTGCGGCAAGAAGGTTCCTGATTTCGACAAGAAGCACCTAACGAAGACCGGAGGGAATATCGACAGAAACGTTGTGTATATCACAATAAAGATGAGGACAATAGTCTAAAAGATCCAAATAATACAAAATATTAGTGTATATGCATTTTTGAAATGAAATCATATGATTCAAACATGTTGAACTCCGCTTAAGAAATTGACCTTGTGTCACATCCTG
>CM042167.1:36889511-36892011 GCA_023376005.1 Doryteuthis pealeii
AATGTAATAAAAAAATGAATAGAATAAACGGAAAAATCTTTTCCAAAGTATCTCTCTCAAAAGAAAAAAAAATTGAGATGAGTCCCTATCGAAAATATAGAGGTGTCTCATTTTGCCCCCTACGACCCTACGCTACCGCTTTTCCGTGGCACTGGCTTCCCAGTGGGAGAGGGACGGCACCCAATCTCTCGGCCTTTGATCCATAGTGACGTCTGACATTGGTTTCATAAACCTGCAGTAATCCAGTGCAAAGATATAGAGGTGTCTCATTTTGCCCCAATCCCGACTCTACGCTACGCTATTCCGTGACACTGGCTTCCCAGTCGAAGAGGGTCGGCACACAATCTGTCAGCCTAAGTTCCATAGTGACGTCTGACATTGGTTTCATAACCCTGCAGTAATCAATTGCAAAGATATAGAGGTGTCTCATTTTGCCCCACCCATACCCTATGCTACCGCTATTCCGTGACACTGGCTTCCCAGTGGGAGAGTGTCGGCACCTAATCTGTCAGCCTTTGTTCCATAGTGACGTCTGACATTGGTTTCATAACCCTGGAGTAATCCAGTGCAAAGATATAGAGGTGTCTCATTTTGCCCCAACCGACCCTACGCTACCGCTATTCTGTGACACTAGCTTCACAGTCGAAGAGGGCCGGCACCCAATCTTTCGGCCTTTGTTCCATATTGACGCCTAACATTGATTTCATAACCCTGCAGTAATCCAGTGCAAAGATATAGAGGTGTCTCATTTTGCCCCACCCATACCCTATGCTACCGCTATTCCGTGACGCTGGCTTCCCAGTTGGAGAGTGTCGGCACCTAATCTGTCAGCCTTTGTTCCATATGGACGTCTGACATTGGTTTCAAAACCCTGCAGTAATCCAGTGCAAAGATATAGAGGTGTCTCATTTTGCACCCATCCCGACCCTACGCTACTGCTATTCCATGACACTGGCTTCCCAGTCGGAGAGGGTCGGCACCAAATCTGTCGGCCTTGTTCCGTAGTGATGTCTGACATTGGTTTCATAACCCTGGAGTAAGCCAGTGCAATGATATAGAGGTGTCTCATATTGCCCCCCCCGACCCTACGCTACCGCTATTCCGTGGCACTGGCTTCCCAGTCCTTGAGGGTCTGCACCCAATCAGTCGGCCTTTGTTCCATATGGACGTCTGACATTGGTTTCATAACCCTGGAGTAATCCAGTGCAAAGATATAGAGGTGTCTCATTTTGCCCCACCCATACCCTATGCTACCGCTATTCCGTGACACTGGCTTCCCAGTTGGAGAGTGTCGGCACCTAATCTGTCAGCCTTTGTTCCATAGTGACGTCTAACATTGATTTCATAACCCTGCAGTAGTCCCGTGCAAAGATATAGAGGTGTCTCATTTTGCCCCACCCATACCCTATGCTACCGCTATTCCGTGACACTGGATTCCCAGTCCTTGACGGTCTGCACCCAATCAGTCGGACTTTGTTCCATATGGACGTCTGACATTGGTTTCATAACCCTGCAGTAATCCAGTGCAAAGATATAGAGGTGTCTCATTTTGCCCCACCCATACCCTATGCTACCGCTATTCCGTGACACTGGCTTCCCAGTTGGAGAGTGTCGGCACCTAATCTGTCAGCCTTTGTTCCATAGTGACGTCTGACATTGGTTTCATAACCCTGCAGTAATCCAGTGCAAAGATATAGAGGTGTCTCATTTTGCCCCTACCGACCCTACGCTACCGCTATTCCGTGACACTGGCTTCCCAGTGAAGAGTGTCGGCACACAATCTGTCGGCCTTTGTTCCATATTGACGTCTAACATTGATTTCATAACCCTGCAGTAATCCAGTGCAAAGATATAGAGGTGTCTCATTTTGCCCCTCCTGACCCTACGCTACCGCTATTCCGTGACACTAACTTCCCAGTCGGAGAGGGTTGGCACAAATCCTTGGTCTATTGTGACGCCTTACATTGGTTTCATAACCCTAGAATAATCCAGTGCGAAGATATAGAGGTGTCTCATTTTTCTCCCTCCCGACCCTACGCTACCGCTATTGCGTGGGACTGGTTTGGCAGTTGGAGATGGTCGTCACCCAATCAGTCGGCCTTTGGTCCATGATGACGTTTGACATTGGTTTCATAACAGTAGAGTAATCAAGTGCAAAGATATAGAGGTGTCTCATTCCCCACCCCGACCCTACGCTACCGCTATTCTTTGACACTGTCTTCCCAGTCGTAGAGGGTCGGCACCCAGACTTTGTTCCATAGTGAAGCCTGGCATTGGTTTCATAACCCTGGAGTAATCCAGTGCAAAGATACAGAGGTGTCTCATTTTGCCCCCCATCCGACCCTACGCTACCGCTATTCCGTGACACTGGCTTCCCAGTCGGAGAGGGTCGCCACCCAATCAGTCGCCCTTTGTTCCATAGTGACGTCTGACATTGATTTCATAACCCTGGATTAATCCAGTGCAAAGATATAGAGTTGTCTCCTATAGAGGTGTCTTA
>CM042167.1:36897011-36899511 GCA_023376005.1 Doryteuthis pealeii
GAAACCTGTTTTAGATAACAAAACAAAATATGGTTATTTCCTAGTTGAGTAACATGATATTACACGGTGAGCCAGAAAAAAACAGAAACTAAATTATTTATTTTCCTAACCCTAAAACCCAAAACCTAACCCTAACCCTAAACCCTAACCCTAAACCCTAACCCTAACTCTACCCCTCCCAGTTGAGTAACATAATATTACAATGTGACCCAGATAAAACAGAACACACATTTTGTAATAAAATTGTTCATTTTAATTTTTTTTTTCAAGTTTAAGTCCAATAAGTGTTAGCTTAGGGTTTGGGTTAGGGTTAGGTTTGGGGTTTAGGGTTAGTTTAATGAGAAAATGAATTGATGATTTGGGTTCTGATTTTTTTTGGTCACTCATGTTACTCAACTAGGAAATAACCCAAAATATAACATTATTATCATGAAAAAGGATCTAACAATATATATATATATTCCTTTTCGTCTTACCCGATAAATGCTTTCAGCAAGAAACCGCTGGTTGTAATACCGTTCCCGTAATTAAATGAATAAAAGCAAAAACTTTTATTTGTTTTGATTTCTCATTGAACTATCAACGCTCTATCACAGATATTGAGCACTCTTCTAATAAAACTGTACGTTGGATTACTATTACTTTTTCTAGTATACTAGTGCCAACCATACACATTAATATATATATATATATATATATATATATATATATATATATATATATAACCCTAAACCCTAACCCTAACCCTTGTTGAACTTAAACTTTTTAAAAATTGAAATTAAAATTAATAATTTTTGGGTTCTGTTTTATCTGGATCACCCTATAATATTATGTTACTCAACTAGGGGGGTAGAGTTAGGTTTAGGGTTTAGGGTTAGGGTTAGAGTTAGGTTTGGGTTTTAGGGTTAGTTTAATGGGAAATATATGTGTGATGTGTGTGTGTGTGTGTGTCTGGAGAAAGGTAGACAAGCACGAGATGTTGTAGACAATGGATGTTTAATGTAGGTAGTGATGTCAACGATGCAACGTTTCGGCCTGTTAGACCTTCTTCAGGACTTTAGGAATAGAGTTCTTGCTTCAATGGTGAACATTTTCTTTCTAGTGAATTAGGAGGTCGTTAATGGTGTCAGAAAAGTTTATGGTGTCAGAAAAGGTTGGAGGTGGATTTTCCTTTTCTGTCAGATAGGGAGTGCATCATAGTGGATTCTGATAGTGCCAGAGGTGTTAGGTGTTAGGATTATATGTATGCATGGTGGGTGGCATAGGGATTGGTTGTGAGTGTGTATATATATATATATATATTGATGATTAGATGAGCTGAGAAAGTGATGATGCTATATCTGCATGTTTGCGGACAGAGTCGTAGTGGTTACTTGCAAGTCAAGTTGTTATTTATACATTTGTTTTAACGGCATTCTACCTGTCTTGGGTTATTTTATGCCAATCGCATTCATTGTACGTTATATATCAGCATGTTTTGCGTAGAGATGCGTAGTGATTACTAGCAAGACAAGTTTATGTTGATCTATTGGTTTTAACGACATTTCAACCCATATCGTGTTAATTTATGCCAACCACGTTAATTGTACGTTGTATATCAGCATGACTGCATACAGAGGCGTAGCGGTTACTAGCAAGGCAAGTTTAAGTTGATTAATTGGTCTAACGTCAAGCACCACACAATGCAGAAGGAAATTTTCCATGCAAAGAATTTCTTCTTTCTACAAAGCATAATGTTTTGATTTTTAAAATGTAATATATATACACATATATATATTAGACATTTTTAGAAGAAGAAGAAAGACTACTTCTTTGAATAATAATAATAATAATAATAATAATAATAATAATAATGGAGATTCACTTCCGGTTTTTGTCCGTAAAAAAATTACGTCACTGCTTTTGTCACATTACCCAAAATCGTCATAACATAGAATAAATACACTCAAAATTTGAACATGCAACATTAGATAGTCCTCATTGTTTTTTAAAACAAGTTTTAATAAATACATGACTGGTATTATATATCTATATATAGTTTGTTTTATTTTAATACATATTTAAAGTTTACATTTCAAATTGTTTTATTTTTTAATCCTTTTATGAATTTGATGATTTTACTTACTTAGGGTACAAACTCGCTGACATTAAATTTTTTTATTCCCACCCCTCAGGCAATATGTTTCAAAAATCTATTTTTACATCGCCCAGAGGGTGTTTTTTTTATTTTGTACTAATAATAATAATAAGGGAGTAAACCCCTAAGACAAATCCGGAGCCGGAGTCCCTAAGATGGTGTAACGCTGAACTTCAGTGTTACACCGCAACCCCTGCGACACTGTCGTTGTTGAACTACATTGATTTCTTACCTTTCCTTTGGACCACAGCGGCAGTGTGGAGAAAGGGAGATCTACTGCTTGAGCAACAGCACATCCTCCATATCAACCCGCCAGGGTAAGTAGTTAAAAAAAAATTGGACACTACAACATCGTCTTTGGCA
>CM042167.1:36902011-36919511 GCA_023376005.1 Doryteuthis pealeii
GGAAAAAAAAAAGGAAACAAAGAAATAAAAAAAATCATGACAAATTAGGAAAGAAAATAATTAAGGAAATAGTATTTGAAGAAAAAAGAAACAAAGAAAGAAAGAAAGAAATAAAGGAAGAAAGAAAGAAAAAAGAAAAAAATGAAAATTGTAAGTGTGGGGTTATTTGAAAAATGAAAACAAATAAAAAAGGGAAAGAAAAAGAAAGAATGAGAAAACTGAGAATAAATTTAGAATGAAAAAGGAAATAAAGAAAGGGCAAAAATCATGACAAAGAAAATAATTAAGGAAATAGTATTTGAAGAAAAAATAATAATAGAAAGAAAGAAAGAAAGAAAGAAAGAAAGAAAGAAAAGAAAAAGGACAGAAAGTGAAAAGAGTGGAGTTATTTGAAGAATGGAAACAAAGAAAAAAGAGAAAGAAAAAGAAAAAATGAGAAAACTGAGAAAAAATTTCGAAGAAGGAAATAAAGAAAGAAAAAAATGAAAGTGGAAACTAAAAGAAAAAGGATGAAAAAAACAACGGAGGAAATAAGTGAATGGAGAGAATGATTTATATTTGACATCTCGGTAGAAAGTAAAAATAAACAAAAAACAAAATGACAAGGAAGCAAAGAAAAAATGAGGTATGAAGGAAATAGAATCATGGCTGCATTTAACAAGTAAGAAAAAAAAGAAAGAGAAAAAGAAAAAATTGAATAAATACAGTTTTTTTTAAAGACGAAAAAAAAAGAAAAGGGAAGAAAGGAAAAGAGAAAGAAAAACAGAAGAAATGGTTGATATATAAAAAAAAAAAAAAATAAAAAAAAGGGAGGGAGAAAAAGAATTAAAGAATGGTAATAGAAAAGAAAAAAGAAATAGTAGAGTTATTTAAAGAAACAAAACAAAGAAAAGAGAGAAAGAAAAGAAGAAGAAACAAGCGTGAAAAAAAAGAGAGAGAACAAAGAGGAAATAAAAAAAGGGTAAAATAATCAAAACAATGGAGAAAAATAGATGTGGGGGAAATGATTTATTTAGACAATCCTATAGAAAAGAAAAAGAAATAAAATGACAGGAAGGAAAGAAAAAATGAGGTAAGAATGAAATAGATTCACCGTCGCATTTAACAAGTGAGAAAGAAAAAGAGAGAGAAAAAGGGAAAAGTAAATACATAAAAAAAATAGAAAGAAAAAAGAAAGTAAAAAACAGAAGGAATAATTAATATTTTTAAAAAAGAAAAGAAGAAGGAGAGAGAGAGAGAGAGAGAGAGAGAGAGAGAGAGAGAGAGAGAGAGAGAAAGTAGTAAATAATGATAATAGAAAAAAGGAAAAAAGAAAAAGTAGAATCATTTGAAGAAAAACAAAGAAAAAAGAGAAATAAAAAGAAAGAATGAGATAATAGGTGATAAATTTAGAAAGAAAAAAATAAACAGAAAAAGCAAGGGGAAAATAAAAAAAGGAATGAAAAAATAATAACTGAGTGGGGAGAATAACTTATTTAGACAACCCGATAGAAAAGTGAATATAAAAATTCCAAAAACAAAATGACAAATGAAGAAAAAAGGTAAGAATGAAATACCGGGCGCATTTGAAGAAACATAATAATAGAAAGAAAAACATATAAAAAATTAAAAAATGCGCGAATGAAAGTGAAATATAAAAACAAAACAAAATGACAAGGAAGGAAAGAAAAAAAATGAGGTAAGAAGAAAAAAAGAGAGAGAAAAAAGGAAAAAAATTGAATAAATGCATTTTTTTAAGAAAGAAAGAAAAAAAGAAAGAAAGGAAAAGGGAAAGAAAAACAGAAGGAATAGTTAATATATTAAAAAAAGAAAAAAGAAAAAATGAAAGAAAGAGAGAAAAAAACTAAGGATGATAATAGAAATAAAGAAAAAAGAAATAGTAGAGTTATTTGAAGAAGAAAAACAAAGAAAAGAGAGAAAGAAAAGAAGAAGAAATAAATGTGTACAAAAAAGAGAGAGAGAAAACAAAGAGGAAATAAAAAAGGATAAAATAAACAAAACAATGGAGGAAAATAGATGAGGAGG
Organism: Doryteuthis pealeii; assembly: GCA_023376005.1. Classification (NCBI taxonomy): domain Eukaryota; kingdom Metazoa; phylum Mollusca; class Cephalopoda; order Myopsida; family Loliginidae; genus Doryteuthis; species Doryteuthis pealeii. The sequence goes on from CM042167.1 coordinate 36,904,037, forward strand.
GAAAATGATTTATTTTTAACAATCCGATAGAAAAGAAATAAAAGAAGAAAATTACAAAGGTAGAAAAAAGGTAAGAATGAAATACTGGGTGCATTTGAACAAACATAACAGAAAGAAAAATAGAGAAAAAGAAAAAAATGCAAGAATGATAAAGAGAAAGAAAAAAGGAAAACAAAAGAAATTTAAAAAATCAGGAAAAGAAGGAAATAAAATTATTAAGGAAATAATAGGTGCATTTGAAGAAGAAAAAAAGAATAATAGAAAGAAGAAAGAAAGAAAGAAAGAAAGAAAGGAAAGAAACGGGAAATTTGAAATAGACAAAGATAAAAGGGAAAGAAAAAAAAGAATGAGAAAACTGAGAATAAATTTAGAAAGAAGAAGGAAATAAATAAAGAAAAAAGCCAAAGTGGAAATAAAAAAAGGGATTAAAAAAAAAAACAATGGAGGAAATAAGTGAATGGAAAGAATGATTTCATTTTTGACAACCCGGTAGAAAATAAAAGTAAAAACAGAACAAAATGACAAGCAAGATTGTTCAAATGACAGCCATACAGTGCTAATGTATGGCTGCACCACTTGGGAGATACACAAGAATGCTGTGCATGATATTAACAAGCCGTGGAAACAACACCCCACGAGAAAACAGCCACTTACCCCATATCACACAAACCACCTGAGTAAAACGAACAGAACACCCTACATTGCTGGAAAAAAAGGACGAGCTCATAATTGACGTTCTCTTATGGAAGCTAGCACATGGGCACGCCAGTGTGGGCCTTCCAATAAAGACGTACATTAACCAGCTTTGAGAGGATACTGGATGCTGCGCGGAGGAATTCCCATGGGCAATGACTGATAGGGACGATTGGTGAGAGAGTCATGGATATTCGTGCTACAAGGGTGACATGATGAGGATGATGATGATGATGATGATGTTATCCAGAGAAAGCGATGTTAACGCACGCATAGGAAAGGCATGGCCTGCTATAAACAGATTGCCACATGGACACATGGCCTAGTGGATAAAGGAGTTAGGTTAAGACAGTTCTAAGTGACTTAAATGAATCTCTAGGCTGCAGGTTCAATCCTGGTCAAGGGCAGCAGTAACATAGAATAATAATTAACACAGCTTAACGCCTCTACCCCAGCTATGGTTAGCGGAATGAGAACAGGATACCTCCGTGGACTGAATAAAGGGTTAGGTTGAAAGTTCCGTGATGGCTCCCGATTACGACAAGAAAGTTCCCGAGTTCAAAAAGAAGGTTCCCGAGTTCAAAAGAAGGTTCCCGAGTCCGACAAGAAATATCCGAAGAAGGCTGGAGGGCACATCGGCTGAAATGTTTTACAGATAACAATGAAGATGAGGAAAATAGTCTGAATAACGTAGATAATACAAATCATCAAACCTTATCACAAACATTCAGAGAAATAGATTGTCAATCATATGGAAATCCGATCTCACTGAGAAGTTAAAACGACAATTTTTCCAAGGCGTAGTTGTATCAGTGCTACTGTATGGCTACACGAACAGAATCCTAACAAATCGCCTAGAGCAGAGTTTTTCAACAGGTGTGCCACGGAGTGTACCGTGAAGCTTCCTTGGGTGTGTCATGAATGTTGAGGACGGTTGAATATCCTCTTATATTTTTATTCTATTATTTTAATATTTTTTGTTTTAATTTAATATTTTTTGTTTGAATAAATTTTTTTTTGTTTTAATTATGCTACACTTGTAGCACATTTTCACTATTCCTTTTCTTTTAAGATTTAAATGATAAAATGATTATATGTTTATATACTGATGGTGTACCTCGATCAATTTATTGCCCACCTCACTGTGCCGTGAGATGAAAAAGGTTGAAAAACTCTGACCTAGAGATTGAAATAAAATAATTTAAAAAATGTTAAAATATGAATTGAAAAGGTAAATAAACAACAATTAAGAATCAATTCAAACTTAATAAACCGTTTTATTTCACAAATTGATTATTTGCATTGGTTTATCTACCTTTTTCATTTATATATATATATATATATATATATATATATATATATATATATAAGTAAAGAAATAACAAAAGACTTAGAGATTTAGCTTTATAGTCTATTTCAGGGAGCTTAGACAAAGTGTCTAACTCTCCCGACTCATCAGATGCGAATGATGAATTCTTTATTACTTTAAAGGTATTTGAAAACAGATTTTTTTTCTTTTATATTAATATAAATTATTTTTTTTAAATCAATATAAAATATATAAATCTCTAAGTCTTTTGTTATTTCTTTACTTATATATTTGCCCTGTGACTCTAACATTAAGAGCACACATTGAGCTCTCAAACTGCGACAGGTTTTTCAAATGAATCTCTTGTGTCGTAAGGAAGATTTCTTCTCTGGACTTTTGGATTATATATATATATATTAATAATATAGTTTGCCATATTTATAAGAGTGCTCAATATTATTAATAGAGAACACACACACACATACACACACATACACACACACACACCCAAGGGTAATCACAAAAGTAAGGTCTCCAATTTTTACGAAAGCAAGGAAACTGTTCGTGCGGCTATTGACATATAAAATTTTTTTATTAATCTTTCTTTCGTCAAATGCATCTTCCTTGTATCCACTATTCTTTCTTTCTTTCTTTCTTTCTTTCTTTACCGAACATCCGCCATATTGGATACGGTCAGTATATTCATTTTAAAATTGAATAGATAAATATAAATTTTATTTTATTATTTTTATTTGTGTTGTTACGGTGTTGGCAAAACTGTGTAAATATTTCAATTTCAAGTCAGAAAATTTATAAATTCCGCACTTTGTCTTTTACAATTTTTTTATTTGTTTTTTCCCGCGGAATGTTAAAAAATGAGGAATTTTGGCGGGAAAATTATTATTTTGTATTTCTGACACATTTATTCTTATTAATGAACGATGTTGATTTTGTTATTTTTGGTCTTTTGTTTGTTTGTTTGTTTGTTCATTTTTTGCTTTTTGTATTTGCGCCGTTTTTTCTATTCAATTTTAAATTTAAGTCTGCTGTCAGTTTTGCAAGTGGAGAAGAATTGGCAACTCAAGCATGAAAAGGAAAAAGAAGACAGGTAAAGAAGATTTCTCAAGTACATATCAATCTTTCTTTCTTTCTTTTCTTTCTATTTTTCTTTTTCCTTTCTTTCATTCTTTCTTTCGTTCTTTCATTCTTTATTGAATCATCTATTATTCTTTAATTGTTTCTTTCTTTTTTCTTAAATGTATCCACTATTCTTTCTTTCTTTTTTTTTTTCTTTCTTTTATTTTTTCAATACATCTATTATTCTTTAATTGTTTCTTCTTTTTTTCTAAATGTATCCACTATTCTTTCATTTTTTCTTTCTTTCTTTATCTATTTTTTCTTTCAATTTTTCTTTCATTCTTTCTTTCATTCTTAATTGTTCCTCTCTTTTTTCTTAACTGTATTCGTTATTCTTTCATTGTTTGTTTGTTTGTTTTCTTTTTCTTAACGTATCAACTATTGTTTCTTTCTTTCGTTCGTTGGTCAAATCATTCTACTTTCTTTCTTTCTTCCTTCCTTTCTTTCGTTGTTTATTTCATTCCTAAATGTATCCATAATTCTTTCTTTCGCTCTTTATTTTCTTCCTTTCTTTCTTTCTTTCTTAATTGTATCCACCATTCTATCTTCCTTTCTTGAAATATATTCAGTCTTTTTTGTTTGTTTTCTTTTTTCTTTCTTTTATTCTTTTCAATACATTTATTATTCTTTAATTGTTTCTTTCTTTTTTCTTAAATGTATCCACTATTCTTTCAATTTTTTCTTTCTTTATCTATTTTTTCTTTCAATTTTTCTTTCATTCTTTCTTCATTCTTAATTGTTCCTCTCTTTTTTCTTAACTGTATCCATTATTCTTTCATTGTTTGTTTGTTTGTTTTCTTTTTCTTAACGTATCAACTATTGTGTCTTTCTTTCATTCGTTGGTCAAATCATTCTACTTTCTTTCTTTCTTCCTTCCTTTCTTTCGTTGTTTATTTCTTTCTTAAATGGATCCATAATTCTTTCTTTCGCTCTTTATTTTCTTTCTTTCTCTTCTTTCTTTCTTTCTTTCTTAATCGTATCCACCATTCTATCTTCCTTTCTTGAAATATATTCAGTCTTTTTTGTTTGTTTTCTTTTTTCTTTCTTTTTTTCGATGCTCTTAAGAGCCCCCCCCCCCAAGGGTTACACAATAAATAGGTTGGCCTATTTATTGTGTAAGTAAGTGTAAGTAAAGTAAGTCGTCGGGGCGGCCTAATGTCGGTATCAGCCAATCAACGAGGGAGTCTATCCCCTTTTCACTATCGCTAGACCAAGGAGATTGATTTTGCATCTGAGGTGGAGCGCCACACCTACCATCAGCTCCTTACTTTACCGCGCAGATCCCTGTGCTACTCATAACGCCGAGTTGGCGAGGACCGGAATCGAACTAGGAACCTTGTAGTTTCTCGCCGAACGCTCTACCGACTGAGCTAACCCGGCCCATAGAAATTGAAAATAACGGTTTAAATGTAAGAACTCGTACAGGGCTTCATATAAGTTTGATAGACAGGTAAGTATCACTGTCTGACTATTGTAAGGTCTCTCCTTGGTTGGTTTAGTCATGTAACTACCCAGCCTTGGGAAAACAATTTTAGAGTTAATCAGATTAACTCTTAAAGTCCTATACCGCCTCATTCCACCTGGCCGGAAGTCACATTCATTTTTTCTAATCTACTCCAAATGATAGCCTTTGTTTCAATGTAATATTAAACATATTTAAGTCTTTAATTTAAGGAAAATAACAGGTAACTTTAAATGAAAAGGCCATTTTTAACCATTTTTTGATAAATCCTTATAGGAATGGGGCTCTGGACTTAGAAAATCCTCAATAGGATGTTAAGAGTTAAACTAAGCGCTCAAAGGATTCAGAAGGATAAGGCGAGTGAGATTTTTATATGCTTATGTTAATAAGTTCACAAAAAAAATTCAAAAGATATTACGGCAAAGAAGTCATTATTGATGAAAAAAATTAGTTATATTCTATTTGATCAACTTTTTTTTATAAACACAGTTCAATTCTTCATGTAAAAATAACTTAACAAAAATAAGGGTGTGTGGTAGGTGGGAGCTCGAACGGATTAATGGCATTTCAGTTTATTTCAATGGGAAAAATTGATTTGACATACGAAGAAATTTAGATACGAGGTAAATGAATTAAACTCCTAAATCATATATATATATATATATATATATATATATATATATATATATATATATATATATATATATATATATATATATATATATATATATAATAAGGGTGATTTCTATGTGGAAAATTGACATACGAAGAAATTGAGATACGAGGTAAACGAATTAAACTCATAAATCAAGGTACTACTACCCCCCCTCTCTCTCCCTGTATATATATATATATATATATATATATATATATATATATATATATGTCTGTATTTGTATGTATTTGTATGTATATACATCACACACACACACACACACACATATATATATATATATATATATATATATATATATATATATATATATATATATATATATATATATATATATATATAGGTAACTTGACTTACTTAATTACATCATCGAATTAAATTCGTAAGTCAAGATACGTAACTCAATTTCGTCGTATATGAAAATAAATTTTCACATTTAAATAAATTGATATGCCATTAATACACAACACACACACACACACACACACACACACATATATAATATATATATATATATATATATATATATATATATACTATATACTTAACTATGTATATAACTATATAACTATAACTATAACAATATATATAATATATATATATATATATATATATATATATATACATATATTTATATATATATATATATATTCTAAAAGGTTAAATATTTACAATTTAACCTTTTAGGTTTCATTCCGTCTGTAGTTTAGTTTCTAAATATCAAGCTATTTTTCGACATTTAACCGCAGATTTATAAAGTTCACACCCGTGTTTCAATATTGTTATTCTAATATATATATATATATATATATATATATATATATATATATATATAGGATAGAAACATGGAAAACACTTTTAAACTCCTCTATTGTTCTAATAATTTCACGTACAATGGCAATAAAAAAAAAATTCGCAATAGAACAGACACAACAAAAATAAAATAAAAATTATAAAACAATTGGTGAGAAACAATTGGTGAAAAAACAAACATCATACAAATGTACCCGAAAGAAATCTATAATAAATATTTAAAAAAAAACGCCAAAATAATGAAAAGATATTTAATATTAACCAAAATTCTGATACTGATTACCGATCTCTCAAAGTTGGGGATTGATAGTCTCTAATCTTACTCTTGCCCATGGCTGATAAGGCCGGTATTAGCTCTAAAGCTTAGGCTACAGGCGGAAAGTTATATATATATATATATATATATATATATATATATATATATATATATATATAACACGTGTCTGTGGATGACCCTATATATATATATATATATATATATATATATATATATATATATCATCATCATCATCATGTCGCGCTGTCAGCGCGGATATCCATGACAATCTCTCTCTATCTGTCTCTATTACTCATCATTCTCGGGAGGTCCTCTATGCAGCATCCTGTATCCGCACGATTAATGTACGTATTTGCTGGTCAGCCCACACTGGCGTGCCCATGTGGTGGCTTCCACTGGAGGACATCGCTTATGAGTTCGTCCTTGCTTCTCAAGCAGTGTCCCGCGTGTCTTGTCCGTTTTACTCGGATAGTTTGGGTGATATGTGGCAGGTGGCCGTACAGATGTTTTCTCGTATGGTGTTGTTTCCGCGTCTTATTCAGGATCACTCGCAGCATTCTTGTGCAGCTCCATCTAGTTTATTCTCTAGTCGCTTAGTTAGGATCCAGGTGGTGCAGCCATACAGCACTACTGACACGACAACGGCCTGGAAGAACTGTCCCTTTAACTTGTCTGTGAGATTGGATTTCCATATGATCGATAGTGTGTGTGTGTGTGTGTGTGTGTGTGTGTGTGTGTGTGTATAAAAGGTTTAGACTATATTTATTATCATTGGAACAATTTTGCTACCATTTGGTTTCTTGCTCTGGCGTAGTCTTCAGGCAACGGAAGTGCTTTCGTTGATAAATAAATTAACGAAAGAAAATGTTGAATGGATCAAAATGGTTTAATTAAATGCCAACACGTGTTTCGGCCGAGAAATATTACTATATCAAACAGGAAAATAAAATAATTGGCGCCAACATCAGTGTTCCGATCATGATGAGACTTCATACACATGTTAAGAAACAGGAATTGCTAATTGCATTTCAATAAAAATCAATAATGGAACCCCTGGGGAAAACGGGATGGTTTTATTGAATTACTTCAGGCATTCGAAGAGCTTTACAAACGATGATATACGAGGTGCTTGAAAAGAATTGATTCAATAATTGCGATAATTTCCTCAATCTTGTTTGTCATAGAGTTCTAAAGCATAGTTTTTCCATAAAGTAAAAAAAGTAAAGTCGACGTGATATCCTAAAATGAAACCAAAACATTGTTATTGTAGCCAAAATATATATTTTGGTATAGTAGTATCTCCAGTTCGAGGCTGGTTGAATTTCACATACGATAATACCATTTGGAAAGGTATGCATTTAACTATTCTCTGTCGAGATATGGGTAAATAGTTGGGCAGACTGGGCTTTTTAAAACCTTGGTATAGTAATCGGTCTAGGAGAATGAAAACTCTGAATTCAAACATTTTAAACCCCGCTTCAAAATTGACCTTGTGCCACATCCTGCTCATGCGAAGGAGTTGGATAAATATAATACTATTTCTCTCCATGCTCATTTACAGTTGGTTCCTCCTTTCGCTCGGTAACTCTCAGATATTCAACCTTGGAATCCCTCCGCATTCAATTCCATCCACCCTCATGATTTCACCTGACTGGCTTCAAGTATATGAATTCAAGGATAAAGGGGAAATATATATATATATATATATATATATATATATATATATTTTATTAAGAATGGAAATGAGTAACCTACTCGAGTTTCATCGATGATTCTTCAGGGTTACTTTTAAATTAATCGAGTTTACGATTCATCTTTGTGTTATAAACATGCCCGTTGGAATGGGACTTAAATTCAGTACTGAATTTAAGTCCCATTCCAACGGGCATGTTTATAACACCAAAGATGAATCGTAAACTCGATTAATTTAAAAGTAACCCTGAAGAATCTATCGATGAAACTCGAGTGGTTACTCATTTCCATTCTTAAATAAATTTATGCTCTACATTGTATTGAGCACTTTGTATTTGTTTTTCTCACCTTAACCTCTGGATATTGTGCGCTCCAACGATCGTTCTTATACCCACCGGTAAGTTAATACTTATACATATACAATATATATATATATATATATAATATATATATATATATATATACACGCCTTCTAAGTTGTGTGTGTGTATATATAGTGTTTGTATATTGTGTGTGTTTGTGTATATATATATTGTGTGTGTATATATGTGTGTGTGTATATATATATGTTATTCTCATACATAATGGAGGGACATGGTGTAATGGTTAGAGTTGTAGGAAATGGTCTTTTTTGCTTTGATATAGTTTGTCCTTATGGCATTATTCTGTGCAGCAATTATTAGCGATTCAGTCTCTCTTTTGAGGTTTCCTTTTCTTAACCATGTCTAAGTCTTTTCATGTGCAACCTCTTCGATTTGTCGTTTGAAGTATTATTATTATTATTATTATTATTATTATTATTATTATTATTATTATTATTATTATTATCCCTCCTCATTGCGAGTTTCGGACCAAGCTGATGAGCTGTTGGCCTTTCCCTGGAGAATGACAATATGTCTCCTCAAGTCCCTAGGACTCTTCTGGATGTTCTTGCCGGTTTCAACAATGCTGCTGTCTGGGTGGCCTCAATTCTTCCTCTGATTTCCAATTCCACTATTCTCTTTTCTAAGCTTTTGAGGACTGCTCCAAGTGCACCGAACACAATTAGTATCACTTTCAACCTCATATTCCCTAGTTTTTTTTTAATTTTCTAATCTTGTCTATCTTGTCGGTTTCTTTCATTTTCACCCTCTGATCTGCTGGGACAGGAAAATATATAACAGTTAACATGTTCGCACTTCTTGTTAATCAATACTGGGTATGTTCTTCTGGCTGGGATTATTTCAAAGTCACAGATAAATTTTTGTTTCATTCTCAATAACAGTGTCTGGTTTATGCTCTCCGAGTTAACATCCTGGACGCGACTGTTTGCATTTCACGTAGCGCTAATACCCTTGGATAAAGGTATGCACCCAACTAAGTGTTGTATACTCTCTTTACTTCTATTATTCTTCTGCTCATCTTTGGTATCTTACGTTCTTCTTCTAGCGTCTGGATTTCGTCTTGGGGACTTCATGTCTGGTCTTCCATTGAGGATTTCTCTTCACCAGAAGCCCTGTGTCATTGGTAGTTTTTAGATAATAACCCAAGACTACGATTTGCTTTAGATCATATTTTAATCCAAAAATCCCCACCAGACTACCTGCGCACATTGAGTCGGCAGTCGCTTAACACGACTTACCACTTTCGTGGTTTGGCCGATACTGAAGTAAAACTCTCTTTCGAATCTAAACCGGAAGAGGGTCTTCTCCACCGATTTTCACGGTATCCACCTGAATGATCAGGATAAGGTCAAGCCGTGTCACTCAATCCTTCAAGGCCGCCGACTGCAACTTATAACAGCCATTTTGGTTTCTACACTACTGTAAATAAGTGTCAGGCAACTAACAATTATGTCACATAAGCTCCCTCCAGCTATGGGTAAATAGTAGGGAAGACTGGGCCCTTTAACCTTGATTAGGCAACCAGTCTGGAAAAAGGAAAACTCTGGATTCAAACCTGCTAAACTCCGCTTGATAAAATTTCAAACCATGCTCGTGTTGCTATATATATATATATATATCTTATTATAATGGAGATTGTGTGTTTTTCTGTCTGTAACCGAAACTATATTACTACTCAAGTCACAACTCCCTTAGTTATTATACATCCCATTCTCAATGATTTTATTTTTTTTATTTAAACCTCAATTATTGATAAAATTGTTTTACATTATTAATACTGTTAACCATATCTACATACTAATAACATGCAATTATATTTATATATACAACAAAATAACGGTTTACAGTGTGAACGGGAAGGCTAATTTGCATATTGATATTAAAAATGTGATTTTAATAAATATGTGCTTAGTATTATTGATTTCTAACTGTTTGGTTTTATTTAATGATATAAGCAAAAATCTCTTCAATGAATCTTAAATGAAATCCATTAAAAAATAACGGTCATTTTTTTTACTTCTTCTTTTAACTAAATACTTAAATTAGAAAAAATACAATGAAAGACAAGAGTGATCGAAGAGTAAGTTTAGTTGTTCTATTTTTTTCGATTATACTCCCTCTGTTTCAAATCATCTTATCTGCATCCTTATTTAGTTTCATTAGCCATTCTAATTTAATACGATATTTTATTTCATTAAAACTTAAATAATTGCACCCGGAGGGTGCATATATTTACTAGTATATATAATTTATAGTAGTTCGATACTCTTCAAGCTCAAGACGCAGATACACACACACACACCCACACACACAGGCACACACACATACACCCACTCACACCCACCCACACACACACACGAACGCACGCACTCATACACACACAAACACTCATAAGGGTGTGAGCTAGTTGTCTAGTTGATTGATTGTATTGTTTTTGCGGCATATCAATCATTTAGGGATCCTTTAATATATAATCAAATCAGTTTTTGATAAACAAAGGACTCAGGTTACAGTACTTGGTATTGCTTAAGTGATCACCCAATTAACTATTGAACAGGGTCATCGTTGCTTATCTTCAACCGTAATATGATATATTGTTTTTGTTTTTATGGCATATCAACCCTTTTCGGGCCATCTGATGCTGAATCAACGACACAGGTTGCTTACAGACACTGATGTATATAAGTATTGAATAGGTTAATCGCTGCTTAGCTACCGTGATATAAACTCTCTCTCTCTCTCTCTCTCTCTCTCTCTCTCTCTCTCTCTCTCTCTCTCTCTCACACACACACACACACACACACACACACACACATATACACTGTCTCTCTCGTGCTGCGTGTGATCCTGAACAAGACGTGGAAACAGCACCCACGAGAAAGCAGCTGTACGGTCACCTACCACATATCACCCAAACCATCCGAGTGATGTATATAAGTATTGAATAGGGTTAATCGCTGCTTAGCTACCGTGATATAAACTCTCTCTCTCTCTCTCTCTCTCTCTCTCTCTCTCTCTCTCTCTCTCTCTCTCTCTCTCTCTCTCATACACACACACATACACATACACACTGTCTCTCTCGTGCTGCGTGTGATCCTGAACAAGACGTGGAAACAGAACCCCACGAGAAAGCAGCTGTACGGTCACCTACCACATATCACCCAAACCATCCGAGTAAAACGGACAAGACACGCGGGACACTGCTGGAGAAGCAAGGACGAACTCATAAGCGACGTCCCCATGTGGAGGTCAGCACATGAGCACGCCAGTGTGGGCCGGCCAGCAAAGACGTACATTGATCATCTCTGTGTGGATACTGGATGCTGCATAGAGGACCTCTCGAGAATGATGAGCGATAGGGACGGATGGAGAGAGATTGTCATGGATATCCATGCCAACAGCGATATATATATATATATATATATATATATATATATATAATTCTTTCTCTGTCTGTCTGTCTGTCTATCTCTCTCTCTGTCTCTCTGACTCTCTCTCTCCCTCTCTGTCTTTCTCTCTCTCTCTTTATATATATATATATAAATATCTATATGGATGCATACATACATACTTATATATATAAATACATATATATTTATATATACATGTATATGCATATTTTATATAACAATAATATATGATATAGAAACAAACATATACATATATATGCATACTATATAATAATATATAATAATTCATGCATATCTAAATATGCACATGTATGTATACTTACCTATGATATAAATAAATATCTATATATATTCATATATATATATACGTATATATACATACTATATATATTATATGTATATACACTGATATTTATATGTATACATCTCTCTTCTATATAAGGGATGGAGCACTCTCGGACGGCCTTTACATACAAAGCGATGTGAGTATGAAAACAGTTAAAATCCCCTTCCCATTCTGTAAGTGAAGACAGCCTAATGATTAAGGTGTCGGACAGACACCCAATCGATCGGATTTCAATTCCGTCTGTAGGTAGCTTACAAATGTCTAGTCACACTGAAGAGACTTGATAAGTCAAAACACGTGTCTGTGGATGACCCCATATATGCTCCCCATCCCCTAGGGTTGAGCACTCTGGGGGGATTTTCGCTGAGGGCCGCCAACTCAAGCGTAAACGCGACGCTCTTCTATATAAGGGATGGAGCACTCTTTACATACAAAGCGATGTGTGTATGAAAATAGTTAAAATCTCCTTCGCATTCTGTAAGTGAAGAATGGTTAAGGTGTCGGACTGACACTCAACCGATCGGATTTCAATTCCGGCTGTAGGTAGCTTGCAAATGTCTAGCCACACTGAAGATACTTGATAAGTCGAAACCCGTGTTCGTGGATGACTCTCTCTCTCTCTCTCTCTCTCTATATATATATATATATATATATATATAAGTGGATTTCTAATTTGCAATCCGTACGTTTGCATTGGAAATAATGCTTAGCTCTCGTGATATAAACAGGAACCGGTGCTTTTAGTGTGACTTAACCGTAATGTAATATATATAGGTATGTTTATGCACACACACACACACACACACATATATATATATGCACATGTATATATATGAACATATATATATGCACATGTATGTATACTTATATATCATATAAATAAATATCTTTATATATTCTTATATATACGTATAAATACATACTATATATATTATATGTATACACATTCATATTTTATGTATACATCTATATATCTATATATTCTCTATATATACATATATATATATGCACATGTATGTATATATATGCACATATTTATATATATAAATGTATGCACATGCATGTATACTTACATATCATATAAATTAATATCTCTATATTCATATCTATATACGCATATATACATACTATATATACATTATATGTATATACACTCATATTTATACATATATATACATCTTTCTATCAATCTAACTATCTATCTATATATATATATATATATCTTATTATAATGGAGATTGTGTGTTTGTCTGTCTGTAACCGAAACTATATTACTATTCAAATCACAATTCCCTTCGTTATTTACATCACATTCTCCATGATTTTATCTTTATTTAACCTCAATTACTGATAAAATTGATTTACATCATTAAGACTGTTGACCATATCTACGTACACAGAACATGCAATTGTATTTATATATACAACAAAATAGCGGATTATAGTGTGAATGGGAAGGCTGATTTGCATATTGATCTTAAAAAATTGATTTTAATAAATATATGTTTAGTATTATTGATTTCTAATTGTTTGGTTTTATCTTTTTGAATATGAGCAAAAATCCCGGGGATAAATCTTAAAAGAAATCTATTAACAAGAAGAAATGACTGTAATATTATTCTTTACTTCATATTTTAACTAAATAGTTGAATTAGGAAAATTTATTAATGAAAGACGGGAGTAACGGAAAATGATGGAAGAGTTAGTTTCAAAGTTGTTCTATTTTTCAATCATACCCCCTCTGTTCCAATTTTTTTAATCTGCATTCTTATTCAGTTTCATTAGTCTTTCTAATTTAACATGATATTTTATTATATTAAAACTTAAATACTTGCACCCGGAGGGTGCATATATTTGCTAGTATATATATATATATATATGTGTGTGTGTGTGTGTGTGTGTTATATGCATATACATATCTTTAAAGGGATTTGTAATTCGTAATACGTACGTTTGCATGGGAAATAATGTAGCGTGACCATCTGTCGCAAAGATTTAGTCTGTCTCAGATCTTGTCAGTCATTCATCTGTGTGATTTGGGTAAGTCTAGCTTATCTGCCTTCTGACAAGCTTGTTAGCCGCAGTGTCAGACTACAAACCCAATGATCGTCTCTGGCCAAGCCGAAAGATCTTCGAAACAGACCGATATGCAATCGACGAATAGACAATTACATACAGGTGCAACAAACTTGGACGACTGACATATAGAGTTCTCGTTAGCGAGCCAGCTCATTGTAAACAGCTCGTGTAGTGATGTCGATCCTAACTTGGTGACCAGCTGTTGTAGTTTAATTGCTGTCTGACGGGGATTAAGTATATCATTCCTTCAATGTTTTTTAAACCAGCTCTAGCTGGTGGTCCTTCACTGGAGTCTGAGCAGGGAGGGTGAAAATTTTGGCTACTGGCCATCTTTGCCGAAAGGGTGGTTCCTTAATGCAAAATTGTGATATCATGAAAAGTACCTGGTACCTATCATTTAAGTCTAACATTTATTATCTATACTAGCAGATATATGCACCGTTCGTGTGCAAGTATTTAGATTTTAATATAATAAACGATTATATTAAATTAGAAAGACAAATGAAACTAAATAATTTTAAAAGATTTGAAACTGAGGGGGTATAATCAAACACACACACACACACACACACACACACACACATATATATATATATATATATATATATATATATATATATATATATACACAGAGAGTGGAGGGTGATCAAAACAACCTGTGATAGATACATAGATTTTCAAATCAAGTTCTGGTATGAACATCACATCACCGGGGAACTGTATGACTTCCTGTCTTCGCTACCATAGCTTTATATATATATATATATATATATATATATATATATATATATATATATATTATATACTAGCAAGTATATGCACCCTCCGGGTGCAAGTATTAATGTCATAAAATATCATATTAAATTAGAAAGTCTAAATAAACTAAATAAGAATGCAGATAAAATGATTTGAAACAGAGAGGGGTATAATCGAAATATAAAACAGCTGTAGCTTCCTCTTCCACCCCCTGTCTTTCCTTGCTGAACTTTTCTAATTTAACTATTTAGTTAAATTAGGAAGTAAAGAATAAAATTACAGGTATTTCTTTTTGTTAATTGATTTCTTTTAAGATTTATCTCCGAGATTTTAGCTCATATTCATTAATATAAAATCAAATAATTAGAAATCAACAATACCAAGCACATATTTATTAAAATCAAATTTTAAATCTCAATATGCAAATTGGCCTTCCCGTTCACAC
>CM042167.1:36924511-36939511 GCA_023376005.1 Doryteuthis pealeii
AGGGATTAATAAAATCCTTGTATGAATATATGTTTGCACCTACAAAAGCATTCAGTATGGTTATACAGTGAGATTTTAAAGATCCCAAATCGAATCATCCCTTACTACCAGTTTTGGATTCCTTACACACACATACATACACACACACACACACATATATATATATATATATATATATATATATATATATATATATATATATAATATATATATATATATATATATAATATATATATATATATTTATTTAAACCCATTTAAACCTGTTTTTTCATTTTATTAATATACTACATACCGTCGGATTCACTTCCTTTCTTCACACACACACACACACACACACACACACACACAAACACACACATATATATATATATATAATATTATATATATATATATATATAACCGATTAGATCCTATCATAAAATGGGAAATTGTAAATAAAAAAATCACGCCATTATAGGACGGATAATAAATTCTCTGTTTTATGTTTCGAAGAGAAATTAGCTATCGCAACCTATATTAATTACAAAGAATTATTAAACCAAACATTGGAAATTTTGATTTTGAACAGATGCCAACATGAACATAGATTGTGTCTCGAACATTTAGAAAAAAAGCAGATGAAACGATGTTTTTTTTTTAATCAAAGCAAACAGAGCGTTCTTTTCCTTACGCTGTAGATATGTGATAGAGTATTTTGTTTACTTTCGTTTGTTTTAATTAATATAATTAATTCTACGCAGAGTAGTCCTGATGATCCTCACGGGGTAATCCGTACAAATATTCCGACCATATGGTTTCACTAAACCTGCTGTGTAAACGTATTAAGCACTTTTATATTCATTCATAACTATGACATATTTGGTTAATTATTTTTAGTGAAAGTCAAAACTACGACTTGCTCGATATTTTGCATTCTACGTTAAGTCAGATATATATATATATATATATATATATATATATATATATATATATATATATATATATATATCAGATGAATAAAAAGTGATAAGACAAACAGGAATATTTATTTTATGTTGTTTGTTTTTCTCAACTACCTACGTTTGACCATAGGTCATCGTCAAGAGAACATTTCTTGTTAAAGAAATTGTTTTTAGAAATTTTAAGAAATTATTAAAATAATTTTTTAAGTGTTTGACAAGCCACTATAATTAGGGCAGAGAAGTATGTTAGACGTGGCGAGTCCATCTTTTTATTGAAAATAAACTATATATATATATATATATATATATATATATATATATATATATATATATATATACTTGTCATACTTGACTAAGCTAGATAAACAATGGCGAACACATCAGTGACGTTCTCTTGTGGACGCCTAGACATGGACACACCTGTGTAGGTCGACAAGCAAAGACCCAAATGAATCAGCTCTGTGCAGATTCTGTATGCTGTGTGGAGGATCTACCCGGGGCGATGATCGATAGAAATGGTTGGAGAGAAAGTAGTGAATATCCGTTTGTTGCTTGGATTTTACGGTTTGTCAACCCATTTGGGGTTATTTTATACCGAAGACATTTTGTTTTATTCATTCTTGATAGGTACTCATTTTTTAAAACTCATTTTTAAACTTATTTTCTCTATTTGACCCATAGATGGAACCCTAACAGGTACTATCACTCCAGGTCAGAGTGGACCTGGAAGTAATGGGTATTAAGGGGTACTGCGCATCCCCCAAAGCCCCAGTATTTTCTCATTATATTCACAGGTATCTATGTATACCTATATTCCAACCCCAGATTTTATTGAAAAATGACTTTTTTCAAGTCAGTGGTGTATTGATACTCATAGATATACACAGATACCCGTGGTTAGAAATAGATCTTTAACGGCAAAATGACCGATTTTAAGCCTTTTTCTTTACCAAATTATATATATATATATATATATATATATATATATATATATATATATATATATATATATATACAATGGCTGACAAGGTCCCGAATCTCTCTGTTCATCCATCGTCCCACCTAGATATGGTTAATTAATAGGGCAGGCTGAATTCAGAAACGAAGAGGATGACACACACACACCACACACACACACACACACACATATATACATATATATAGATATATAGATATTGGTATTTTTCTAGTATTGGAGAATTGAAAATAAATTACGGGTGTCAGAGTTTAATGTCATACACAAAATATAAAATGGCAACAACACTGGAATAACAACATCCACAATAAACTCTTCCTAATCAAACCCACTTTGGGAGGCTGGAGACCAACTTTAAGGAACTCTGGAAAGAAACAAGTCATTGTGTCCCGATTACGCATTGGTCATACAAGTCTAACGCACTCATATATACTTAAACAAGAACAACAACCACAATGTGGAACATGTCAAACACCTTTGACAGTTAAACACTTATTCATGGAATGCAGGGTTTTTGCTCACACCAGAAACCGTTATCTTAAAGCAAACAATATGAAAGATCTGTTTGAAAATGTCAACATGGAGGATATTCTCTCCTTTTTGAGAGAAATAAAATGATACCATTGAATATAGACATGAAGCAAATCAATACCATACAACATAATCTCCAATAATGCTAACACATCGTTAAAACCAATTACTAAAATATATAAATATAAATACACGACATGTATCACTTCCTAACCGTTAGGCATGACATAACCCCAGACTGGTTGATATGCTGTTAAAATCAATAAACAAACAAACAAAATAAAAAACCTTCCGTTTGGGGGTTTCTCATAATGGCAATAGAGGTTGGACAATCATATAGGTGCAAGGGATTGGCGGGACCAGCCAACTGATCAGATTAGGCATCTCCGATCGCCCATCTAGCTTAAATTAGGGCCAACGAGAATATTGTATATGATGGACTCCTCGGCCACCAGTGGGCCATGCTTAAACATCACGGGTCGCTATTGAGAGGGGTCTTACCCCTCTGCAGAGGTGTAGTCGGTAATTTCTAATGGTCCAACCGTGTTGTAGAGGAGTTGACACCCCTACAGGATGGACTGGCTCATAGCCTATAATAATCGACGTAGCCGTGATAGAAACGGACAATTATATTCGGACAAAATCACTGCGTTTGACTTCACACATTTGACCCTCCTCATTCGTGTACGTTTTTCTTAGTGAATTGTTCTACTTCTTGTTTTTATGTAATAAGTATCTGTTAGCACCGGATACAAGTGCTGAATAAAATATATCCCATGCACACTATTTCTCTGTGCATCTTTTACCACCTTAACGATACAACACAGCGTTAGATGGTGATGATGATAATGATGATGATGAAGATGATGATGATGAGGAGGAGGATGATGATGATGAGGAGGAGGAGGAAGAGGAGGAGCAGGAGGATACACGGTGAATAAAAACATTATGCTCATTTCTTTTTCTGGTGTTTTTTTATTTATTTTTTTTTTACACAATTATATTTACAAAATATGAATTCATAACTGGCAATGTTTTAGCGAGAGGTGTGCTAGTTTAAATCACCCGGGGCGCTCAAAACCCATGCTACGCCACTGGTTGTAAGACGTGTTTATTTTTTTCTTTCTTTATCACGGGGTGTATTTACAACTATATGCGCGAGGGTCTGATTTCCGATCCAAAAACTGGTGCGCGTGTGTAATTACTCTTTTTTTTTTTAATTTTTAGACTTCATACATCTGTTTAGTTTATTTTTTAAAGGTGCGAAAAATATGTGAAAAAACAGGTTTAATTTTCTGAAAAACAAATTAAACTTTATATATATATATATATATATATATATATATATATATATATATATATATATATATATATATATTAGGAGAAAGTGGAAGTGAATCCGACAGTATATAAAATAGTGAAAAATTAAAAAAATACAAGTTCATAAAACGAGTAATGATTATTTCTCCAACGCTGCAGTGTTTCGATCTGTTTCAATAGATCTTCATCAGTGCTTTTTTTTAATTTGAGGAAAAAAAATTATCATAGAGAATAAGAAGACTGTGAGAGTCTTTTGTTTTGACGGTCAATCTGTCTAGAAAAACAATTTTGAATGAGAAACTAGCGTTCTTGGGTATTTGAAAATACAGCGAACGCTAAGCCAACGGTTATATATATATATATATATATATATATATATCGCTAATACCCTTGGGAAAGGTATGAAATCCATATATTCTCCCTCCAGCTATGGGTTAAATAGTAGGGCAGACTGAGCCCTTCAGCCTTGTGTAGGTAACCAGTCTAGGAGAGGGATAACTCTGAATTCAAAATTCTTGAGGTCGGTCGTTGATTGGGTTTGTGGCAACCATTAATGCACCAATTCTTTCCTATTGACTGTGCCAAAAAATGTGGATGGTCTAACACAAGCCTTCACCACTATAAACAAATCCCTGTGTGGGTGTTCATTGTGTGTATAAACCCTCATACTTCAAAAATCGACGGGAGAATCCACAATGTATATTATATATATATATATATAATATATATATATATATATATATATATAATATATATTCCTTATAGTGTACAATATATTTAAGTTGTGATTGTTACCATTGGTGTCACAACAGAATTACAGTCTCTCTTCGTCAAGAAGTGTAGGGAATGTCAATACAGTTATATATGTGTCTACTTGTGGGAGTCGAATTTGAAAGTAGTGCGTATATCTTTACACATGCGAAAATATGTTTACAAAAATGGGGTTGAAAAAGAATCGAATATCCGTCAAGAATGAATAAAACAAACATTCTTTTTTATAAGATATTTAATGTTCTCCCATTGGACCCATAACAACACATCATATATATATATATATATATATATATATATATATATATATCTTATTATAATGGAGATTGTGTGTTTTTCTGTCTGTAACCGAAACTATGTTCCTACTCAAGTCACAATTCTCTTAGTTATTGACATCACATTCTCCGTGATTTTATTTTTATCTAAACCTCAATTATTAATAAAATTGTCATACATTATTAATACTGTTAATCATGTCTACATACTGACAACATGCAATTATATTTATATATACAACAAAATAGCGGTTTACAATGTGAACGGGAAGGCTAATTTGCATATTAATATTTAAAAATCGAATTTAATAAATATGTGCTTAGTATTATTGATTTCCAACTGTTTGGTTTTATTTTAATGAATATAAGCAATCATCTCTTCAATAAATCTTAAATGAAATCCATTAACAAGATAAAATAACTGTCATCTTATTCTTTACTTCCTCTTATAACTAATTACTTAAATTAGAAAAAATAACAATGAAAGACGAGAGTGATGGAAGAGTAAGTTTCAGTTGTTCCATTTTTTATTATACTCCCTCTGTTTCAAATCTTTTATTATACACCCTCTGTTTCAAATCTTTTTATCTGTATTCTTATTTAGTTTCATTAGACTTTCTAATTTAATACACTATTTTATTACATTAAAACTTAAATACTTGCACCCGGAGGGTGCATATATTTGCTAGTTATTATAATGGAGATTGTTTGCTTTTCTGTATGTAACCGAAACTATATCACTACTCAAGTCACAATTCCCTTTGTTATTTACGTCATATTCTCCATGATTTTATTTGTATTTAAACCTCAATTTCTAATAAAATTGTTTTACATTATTAATAATGTTAATCATATCTACAAATGAATAATATGTAATTGTATTTATATATACACTAAAATAGCAGTTTACAGTGTGAACAGGAAGGCTAATTTGCATATTGAAATTAAAAATTTGATTTTAATAAATATGTGCTTAGTATTATTGATTTTTAATCGTATGGTTTTATCTTAATGAATATGATCAAAAATCTCTTCAATAAATATTAAAAGAAATCGATTAACAAGAAGAAATAATTCTGATTTTATTCTTTACTTCCTATTTTAACTAAGTTATTAAATTAGGAAAATTTAGTAATGAAAGACGAGAGTGATAGAAGTGTAAGTTTCAGTTTCAGTTGTTCTATTTTTCGATTATACACCCCTCTGTTTCAAATCATTTTATCTGCATTCTTATTTAGTTCAATTAGCCTTTCTAATTTAATATATTCTATTACATTAAAACTTAAATACTTGCACCCGGAGGGTGCATATTTTTGCTAGTATATATAAGAGAGTTTCATAATTTGCTTGTAGCATTGTGTATGTATTGGTTAGGAGGTTGATTTAGAAGGCTATCACAATGGAGTTTGGAATAAATAAAAAAAATAATAATACGGTAACAATGGTGTTGTGTGTTCACCTGTATTTTTATTATTTCTTGAATTTTCAAGGTAATACCTCTTTATCGAAAGAATTGAATTGAAGCAGTCCAGCTATGGCATTTCTTCCCAAGTGATTTTTTTTAAAATATATTTCGTACACAGAGAAGATTCGACCTTCATCAGAGTGAGATTTTATTTTGAATGTGATGAAGGTCGAATCTTCTCTGTGTACGAAATATTTTCACACAGATGAACTGACCGAAACACATGTGTAAGTGGTATTGATTAAATTCTTCTTTTATTATCCATTCCATTCTTTCTTTCTTTATTCATTCTTCCTCATATTGTCGGATTCATTTCCAATTTCCATTTTTACACACACACACACACATATATATATATATATATATATATATATATATATATTGGCTGGAGATAAATACCAGAAGTAACAACAGAAGGCATGTTTGCGTCACATGATCCTTTGTTTGAATAAGCAAACGGTCTAACCTGCAACGCTTTGGTCACTATTACATTTGACATGCTCTTGTGTGCCCTCCCCATGTTTACCCAACCCTACACAATGTACATTGCTTTCTACTTTCTCCCCGGGGGGAGACACTGACGATCAGACACACACAGCAAAGCGAGGGCGGAACGACGGACCGGTGAGCATTCACAGGGGACAAAACAGCGTAAAAATGAACATAAATCGGCAGGGAAATTGCCAACGGAGCGTGTAGTATTAAGATCGTTGGCTTTGATTACAACCCCGTGCTCTAACGTTGTGGCTGCACCAGTCGGTTTCACTTGGAAACAATTGAACTGCTTCGTCAACCATTAGCCTCGACTTTCGCGCCTTTTCGATGGAGACGCGGAAGCATGGATTCCAATTCTTCTACCTGTGTCTTTCGCCTTCATACCAATTCCAACCAATCCATCTATCTATCGATCTGAAAGTGTTCATATCTATCTATCTATCTATCTATCTATCTATCTATCTATACATCTATCTACCTATCTATCTATCTATCTATCTGAATGTTCATATTTCTGTATCCCAATTTTTCATATCTATCTATCTATCTATCTATCTGTCTGTCTGTCTATCTATCCATTCATCTATCGATCCATCTATCTATATGAGGCTGTTAATATCTATCTATCTATCTGAGACTGTTCATATCTATCTATCTATCTATCTATCTATCTATCTGTCTATCTGGGACTATTCATATCTATCTATCTATCTATCAATCAATCTATCTATCTATGTATCTATCTTAGTCCGTTTATACCTATCTATCTATCTATCCATCTGTTAATATCTATTTTCTCTTTATTTCGGCATATCTATCTATCTATCTATCCATCTGGGGCTATTCATATCTATCTATCTATCTATCTATCTATCTATCTATCTGAGAGTATTCATATCAATCTATCTATCCATCTATCTAGTGAAGTGTTCATATCAACCTATCCAAAATTATTCATATCTATCTATCTATCTATCTCAGTGTATTTATTATCTATCTATATCTGGGATTGTCTATCTTCCTATCTATCTAGGGGGAAAAGTGAGATAGATTGTGTGAGAAAGTAAGAGATAAAGTAAAAAGTAATAGAGAGGGGTAAGGAGAGAAAGAAGGAAAACAAAGAAAAGAAGGAGTGAGAGAAGAGAATGAGAGAAAAAAGAGTGAGAGAAATTAAGAGAGAGAAAGAGTAAAAGATAAAGTGAGAGTAAAATAAAGAAAGTAGTTCAGTAAGTGATTGAAAAGAGATTTCTCTGAAATAGCCATACAACCCCAGGGGGTCCGTTTTTTCGACCAGGCGTCCTAGACTCAATCTGACGGGGTAGGGAGTCTGGTTTGAGGGCATCTGACACCTGGTGATCCAACTGCAATGGCTACGAAAAGAAATCTGTCGAAAAGTGATCGGTACCTAGCCGGTTTACAATCATCGGCCTGCCTGGCGATGATGCCTGGATATGTCGGCCATTGTGAAATTGAGAAAATTCTGCTGCAAGTAGCATCCCAAATAAGACACTTGCCATCTCAATGCAGGAAAAAGTAAATCTAAACAATTCAATGGTCCGCCATCTCTTGCTACCACTGGAAGGAAAATAATCTCTCTCTCTCTCTCTCCTCTCTCTCTCTCTCTCTCTCTCTCTCTCTCTCTCTCTCTCTCTCTCCTCTCTCTCTCTCTCTCTATATATATATATATATATATATATATATATAAACTACACACGTGCAATCGACTGCAATTAACCAATATCTTGATTAATCCAGTGGATTTAACCCTGAAGATCATTATGGTGAAACTGGAGTAGGTTATTACTGTGTACCATTATTATAATAAATTTGCTCTACTCACGTATTGAGCACTTTATATTTGTTATATCGCTGTCTTATCATTTTGAAACTTGCATCAACTAACCATTGTGACCATTTTCATCGGTAATTCGCCTTTTCCACAAATACCATATATATATATATTATATATATATATGTGTGTGTGTGTGTGTGTGTGTTGTGTGTGTTGTGTGTGTGTCATCTGCATACATGAGTTCACGCACCAGGATGTGTTTGGTCTTTCTTTCAGATTTAAATTGTTTGATATTGAACAGGTCTGCCCCTGGTATAGTCTGTATCCATACTCCCTTGGTGGAGTTAGTGAAGGCATCAGATAAGACTATAGAAAGAAAAATTGAGAACAGGGTGGATGCAAAGACACATCCCTGTTTCACTCCGCTCCCAACTTCAGATGGTTCTGAGAATAAAATAGATAGATAGATAGATAGATAGATAGATATAAAAAATGAAATAAAAGTGCTCAAAACGTTTATAGAGGAGGTTTAGTGAAAGCATATAGTCAGAATATCTACACGGGTTTCAGTGTGAGGATCGTCAGGACTACCCTGCTTATGATTAATTATATTAATTAACACAAACAAAAGTAAACAAAATAATCTATCACAGATCTGCAGCGTACGGAAAAGAATGAAATAGATGAATAGATAGATTGATATGAATAGAATAAAAACATAGATAGATAGATAGATAGATAGATAGATAGATAGATAGATAGATATGAACAGGATGAGACGGATTGATAGATGGATAGATTTGAAAATAATTAAATAGATACATAGATAAAGGAATACATATGAAAAGAATAAATAGCTAGATAGATAGATAGACAGATATATTGATTGATTGGTAGATAGATAGATAGATGGATAGATCTGAACAGAGTGGAGTAGATAGATAGATAGATAGATAGATATGAATATTCCCAGATAGATAGATAGATAGATAGATATGATAAATAGATATGAATATTCCCAGATAGATAGATAGGTATATATATTATATATATATATATATATATATATATATATAGGTAGAACTCCAACAAACAACATAGGATCTTACTCCTCAACCTGATGATTGCTTTTAGCATGAAACCGCAGTCGCTGATAATGAACATTGATCTATGAAAACATTGTAAAATAAATAAATATTATATATATATATATATATATAGATAGATAGATAGATAGATAGATAGATAGATATGAATAGTCCCAAATAGATAGATAGATAGATAGATAGATATTAATAGTCCCAGATAGATAGATAGATAGATAGATAGATAGATAGATATGAATAGTCCCAGATAGATAGATAGATAGATAGATAGATATGAATAGTCCCAGATAGATAGATAGATAGATAGATATGAATAGTACCATATAGATAGATAGATAGATAGATAGATAGATAGATATTAATAGTCCCAGATGGATAGATAGATAGATAGATAGATAGATAGCGCGCGAAAACAGGACTGTTTACATCCGGTTTCTAAAGTAAAGTAAGCGCAGACATTTAGCAACTTGCAAAGATTGGGGTTAGAGTGGCGTTGTTTGAGGTTCGGCCATGTTTGGCCTTCATCCGGGGTACAAAAAAGAGGTCATGGTGATTGGATCCGTTGTCAAGACAACCGAGCGGTTTTGATGGCAGAAATGGGCGGTTCAATGGCGGGAAGAAGAAGAAGAAGAAGAAGAAAAAGAAGAATGCAGAAAAGAGGAAGGAGAAAAAGGGAAAAAGATGGCGACAAGAAAAGGCGAGGTCAGATTGATGGAAAAAGGATCAAAGAAAGATGAATGAAAAAGGTGATTAAGAAAATCAATTGAGATGGAAAATAAATCGAAGAAAGCAAAGAAAAAAAGAAAAAATGACGTGATGAATCAAGGATAGAAGAAAAGAACGAAGAAATAAGAAGAAGAAGAGAAAGAAAGAAAGAAAGAACGAAAGAAGAAAGAACGAAAGAAAGAAAGAAATAACGAAAGAAAGGAAAATAGACGTGATGAATCAAAGAAAGAAAAAGAAAAAAAAGAAAGAAAGAAAGAACGAAAGAAAGAAATAATGAAAGAAAGAAAAATAGATGTGATGAATCAAATAAAGAAGGGAAGGAAAGAAAGAAAGAAAATGGAATGAGAATCAAAGAAAAGAAAGAAAGAAAAAAGAACGTGATGAATCAAAGAAAAGAAAGAAAGAGAAAGAAAGAAAAAAAAAGAAAATAGAGATGATCAAGGATAGAAGAAGAAGAAAGAAAGAAGAAAGAAAGAACGAACAGAAAGAACGAAAGAAAGAAAGAAAATAACGAAAAAAGGAAAATAATGTGATGAATCAAGAAAGAAAAGAAAAAAAAAAAAAAAAAAAGAAAGAAGAAAGAAAGAAAAGAAAGAATAATGAAGAAAGAAAAAATAGATGTGATGAATCAAATAAAGAAAGCAAGAAAGAAAGAAGAGAAAGAAAAAAATGGACATGATGAATCAAAGAAAGAAAGAAAGAGAAGAAAGAAAGAAAAAGAAAATAGACGAGATGAATCAAAGATAAAAAAAAGAAAGAAAGAAAGAAAGAAAGATGTGATAAATAGGAAAAATAGATTGCAGGAAAAGAAAAGGAAAGAAGATGGAAAGAGAAAAAGTTTGTTATCTATAAAAAAAGAAAAAAAAAGAAAAGAAAAAAAAGGATATATCTAAGATAATATATCTATCTATCGGCTGGGGTATTAGAATACCCCGATTGCACCTCTGCAGAGGGATAAGACTCCCTCAATGGGGCTATCTGGTGGCGACCCGTAATTCTTAAGGATGGAATCCTGGTGGCTGAGCAGTCCATGACATGCAACACTTAGACCCTTAGTTAGGCTAGACGGGCGCTCGGGTGATGCTACCTCGGGACAATCGGCTGGCCATATCAAGCCTTAGCACCTATATGATTGCCCCTACCCTACTACCCTTATGGCAAGCACCAACCCCTTTTTATCGTATATGTGCTAGAAGATGAAAACAATAGACCGAATAATCCAAATAATACTAATTATCAAGCCTCATCTAAAAAAAAAATTCCGAGAAATAGCATCCTGCTCTTGTAGAAGGCTTGTATAAATACTTGCATTTTTTTCCATTAAAACCTCAGTGACACTTATACAAATCCTGAACGAGGCTGTTTGTATTTCACATAGCGGTAATGCACTATGCATCCAACAATTCTCCCTCCAGCTATGGGTAAAAAGTAGGGAAGACTAAAATCATTAAACATGGTTAGGCAACCAGTCCAGGGTTAGGTAAATACATATATTTGTTTTCCATTAAGATCTTGGCGATAGGAGTTCAAATCCTGAACGAGACAATTTCACAATGCAGTCATGCCCTTGGGAAACACATGCATCGAATAATTTTCCCACCAGTTATGGGTAAATAGTAGGGAAGGCTGGGATCTTTAACTTTGGTTAGGCAACAGGTATAGGAGAAGGATTACTCTGAATTGAACCCTGTTGAACTCCGCTTAAGAAATTGACTTTGTATTGTTATTATTCTCTCAAAAAACGCCCCCTTACCTATTATGGTAGAGGCGTGTAGTATCATTTGACAAGCTTAATTTCGCTAAGGATTGTTAGCTGTGTACTGTGGTCGAGGCGATATAATGGTTCACTATGCTCGCTGAGGTCCCGGTTTCGATTTCTGTCGGAGGGAAATCGTTAGTATATGTCGCTGATGAGACTTAATAAAGTCGAAACAGTCTGTACGACATTCTACACACCGAGCGATCCTTTGCCGGGATTACACTTGTCAATTTCATTTTCTATAAGAAAAAGTATCGAATTTTATGCGATACATGCGTTGTAAGTGCCTTCAAGTAAAAATTTAATATATATATAAACTTGCAATTGTTACTTTCTTAAATAATAGGGAACTACTAAACCAAAGATCTGAGGTTCTTAATAATTGTATACATAAAAAACATGGCTTCTTCGTGAATAGTAAGATGTTTATGTGGTTTAAGGTGCATACTAGAACTGAAGTAGTAGGATTCAATTTAATTCTTTAAAAAAAACTTTTTAAATAGATAAAAATAAAAATTAAATAAATAAATAAATGAATAAAATAATTTATACGGTGTTACGTCTTTTGTCTTTTTCTTTTATTGGTTAGTTTAGTCTATGCTAATTCGTTTGTGCCTAGGAGGTAGGTTTGTATAAATGTGAGTTTGCTCCAAATCTCTTTAGTCGGATCTTAGCCCTGAAGAGCACTAAGCGAAACTTTAAGTAGGTTTATCTGACTCATTAGGTTTATCTTTATATATATATATATATATATATATATTATATATATATATAAAAGATATAATGAAAAAAACAAAAAGATGTTTACAACTGAAATAGGCTCATCAGGAGAGGTGTTTGCATACCGTTTCGGTTAATCTGATGAGCCTATTTCAGTTGTAAACCATTTTGTTTTTTCATTATATCTTATTCATACTGTCGGATTAATTTCCATTTCATTTTCACACATATATATATATATATATATACATATATATATATATATATATATATATATACACGTCTCATTACGTCCTATATACTTTTTGTTTGCGTTTTTTATTTGCTTTTTTTTCCTGTTGTATTTTTCTTTTTCAAAAAACCTTCTCGAAAACAAGAAGTTTATTCTATTCTTTCCCACGTAAAGGAGTTTGTCGGTCGGATTTTTCTGGTCGCATCAACCCGACTCACCTATTAACCCCTTCGCTGTCGTCTTCAAATTTCTCTTGACGAATGTCAATGGATATCGAGATAGCAAACCGTTCATATCGAGCGCTTTCATGATGTCCAGCGACCGGAAATGGCCAGTCAAGAACACAGATATCCCACAATTCCCTGCTTTCCTTCCAGCTGACTTCACTTCTCTTTTAATCCTAATTCATTTCTTGCTGGCTTTTGCAGCCATTTCTCCTCATACTTTATATCGCAAAAACCGGTTCTCGAACATCTATTCATCTATCTATCAGTCTATCTATCTATCTATCTATCTATGAAACTGAGAAATCCATACCCTACAGAAAACTACTCCGTGTCGGCTGGGGCTTTAGAACACACCGACTGCACCTCTACAGAAAGGTAAAATGCCCCCCCCCCCAAGGGACCACCACTTGGCCGTGGGTGGAGACCCATGAGGCTTAACGATTGAATCCTGGTGGCTAAGCAGTCCATGACATGCAACACCCCACTTTGCTCCTTACTCAATCTAGACGTGCGGTCGGAATGACCCCCCACCCCCCGATCAGAAAGAAAGAAAAAAATAAATCGACCGAAATGCCGATTATGTAGAAAAATAGATAAGTGTACAAACTTTAAAATAACTAGTACAAAATAAAAACAACGCCCCCCGGGCCATGTAAAAATAGATTTTTGAAACATATTGCCTGAGGGATGGGAGTAAAAAATTCAATGTCAGCGAGTTTGTACCCTAAGTAAGTAAAATCATCAAATTCATTAAAGGATAAAAAATAAAACAATTTGAAATGTAAACTTTCAATATGTATTAAAATAAAACAAACTATATATAGATATATAATACCAGTCATGTATTTATTAAAACTTGTCTAAAAAAACAATGAGGACTGTCTAATGTTGCATGTTCAAATTTTGAGTGTATTTATTGCTATGTTATGACGATTTTGGGTAATGTGACGGAAGCAGTGACGTAATTTTTGTTACAGACAAAACCCGGAAGCGAATCTCTATTATTAATAGATGTAAACAATCATTGACAATAAATGTTTCTGTGATCTTTTAATATTTTGGAGACCTTACATTCGTGATTACCTACGAAGAAATGTTAAATACAGTAAATAATGAAATAATGTTTTAATGACGTCATCAAATGAAATATTCATCGTATGGAGTTTCCAGTCCATCTTCTTATATGAAAAAAAGTGGTGTAGTGGTTAAAATGAAATTGACACAGCGGGACGAATTAACAATGTGAGCATTTTGATATATACATAGATAAATTGATATATATATATATATATATATATATATATATATATATATATATATATATATAATTTTGGAAATAGACGAATTACATTAATAATTGAATTAAATTACCATGACCAAACAACTCGGCAAACACTGCGTGTGACATCTGGAGCACTGGACAGATGTTTCGACTTCATTAGGTCGCATCAGCAGTGCATACCACGATTACTACCAATAGAGATCGAACCAGCGACCACATAGTGAAGAGCGGAATCTTTATCCCTGGGCCACCAGTCCACGGCACAAACAGAGAATGCCAAATCATCTGGTCAATTGTATTTCACGCGCAGTCACCTAAGCTGTATTTGTCTTGATACCTACTGCAGGATTACAGAGAACAAGGTTACGCGGTTTTTGATG
>CM042167.1:36944511-36946665 GCA_023376005.1 Doryteuthis pealeii
AAACACATTTGTTTGTTTACATAACCTCATATATATATATATATATATATATATATATATATATATATACTATATATATTACCATATATATTAAAATGGTTTTTTGAAGACATATGCATCCTTTGCCAAACGGAATTAATTTAAAAATAAAAAATAAAAAATAAAACATTTTTTTCAAAGTTAAAACAAATGTTCTAATTTTTAACGAATAAAGGGAGGCAACTTTGGCATTACTACAAAAAAAATGCAAATTTTGAAAAAATTTATTTTTAGTAAATCCGGGCTATAACAGCGTCCGCGGAACTAACCGACGTTATTTACAATCCAAAACGTGACATTGAGTAAAGAACTCCAACAAACACCATAGGATCTTGCTCGACAACCTGATGATTGCTATTTTGCATGAAACCTGGGTCGCTGTTAATAATGAATATTGATCTGTGAAAACATTGTAAAATAAATAAATAAATAAATATATATATATATATATATATATGTATATGTATATATATATGTGTGTGTGTGTGTTGTGTGTGTGTGTGTGTGTGTTACTCATACGCTGAGTTGGCGGGCATCGATATCGAACTAGGAAACTTGCAACTCCTTGGCGAGTGTCCTACCGACAGACGTACCAATCGTTGTTCAGAACCCGGATGTCAAAACCTGATTGCTAAATTGTTCCTTGTTTTAATTACCCCTTCATTTCCCGAATATCTTTGTTTGTTTTCGGGCGTAACTGTACGTTTTATTTTTCCTCTGTGAATTGGGAATATATTCTTTAGTTTTTTTTTTGTTTGTTTTGGCGTTTTTTTGTTTATTTTCTTATTTCTTTGTTTGTTTTTCTTTCTGGGGGGGGCGGCCTTTTCTTAAAGCGTCATATAAACCGGTTTCTATGACACCTGCATATCAAAATAAGACACTATATTAAGTTGAATGTGGGCCGTCTTATCAAACTATAAAATTCTAACCATCAAATTTACGAAGGACAAGACATTTACGATGCTGTACGCCGCTCAGTTCTCGACATTTAATACCCCGAAATTCCCGCGCGCGGGAAATTTCACGGACATATGATCATTGTTAGCGATATACGCTAAAGGGAATGAATTGGTGTAACACTGCCTTTATATTTCGCATACACATTACTAGACGCGCGCATATATATATATATATATATATATATATATATATATATATATTATATGTATATATATATGTGTGTGTGTGTGTGTGTGTGTGTGTGTGTGCGTGTGAGTGTGTGCGTGCATGTATGTACTTATGTGCTCGTGTGTGTGTGTGTGCGCATGTGTGTGTGTGTGTGTGTGTGTGTGTTGGAGGCACGTGGTTTAATAGTTAGAAATGGACTCCTCGACCCGAGTTCAAACACCTAGACGAGGCTGTTTGCATTTCACATAGCGCTGATATTCTTCGGAAAGGTATATGTCCACCTACTTTCCCTCCAGCTATGGGTAAATAGTAGACCCGACTGGCTAGATAACCAATCTAAGAGATCGAAAACTCTGAATTCAAACCTGCGAAAGTCCGTTTAAGAAATTGAACTTATATCGCATCCTGCTCGTACAGAGGCATTGGTATATATATATATATATATATATATAAGTAGAGAAATAACAAAAGACTTAGAGATTTAGAGTTATAGTCTATTTCAGGGAGCTTAGACAAAGGGTCTAACTCTCCCGACTCATCATTCGCATCTGATGAGTCGGGAGAGTTAGACACTTTGTCTAAGCTCCTTGAAATGCTAAATCTCTAAGTCTTTTGTTATTATCTTTACTTCATACTAGCAAATATATGCCACCCTCGGGTTTGCAGTATTTTAGTTAAATTCTATATAAATATCATCTTAAATCAGCAAAGAGCTAATGAAACTGAATAGAATGTAGATAAAAAAGATTTGAACAGAGGGGTTATGATTGAAAAATGAACACTTTGAAAACTAACTCATTCCATATTTTCCCTTACTCCCGTCTTTCATTGATAAATTTTCCTAATTAAACTGTTTAGTTAAAATAGGAAGTAAAGAATAATATTACAGTCTATTTGCTTCTTGTATAAGGATTTCTTTAATTTATTGAGAGATTTTTAATGCTCATTTCAATAAGATAAAACTAAACAATTAGAAGATTCAATATA
>CM042167.1:36946765-36951765 GCA_023376005.1 Doryteuthis pealeii
ACTATATGAATTCCAAAGACAAGAAAGACTAAGAACGAAAAAGCAAAAATAAACGAGAATGAATCAAAGATAAAAAAAAAAGAAAGAAAGAAAGGAAAGAAAGAACAGAGATGTGATTAAATAGCGAAAAAATAAATTGCAGGAAAAGAAAAGGAAGAAAGATGGAAAGAAGCAAAAAGTTTCTATCTATAAAAAAAGCAAAAAAAAAGAAAAAGAAAAAAAAAAGGAATATATCAAGATAATATATCTATCTATCGGCCTGGGTATTAGAATACCCCGCATTGCCACCTCTGCAGAGGGATAAGACTCCCTCAATGACGGCCATCTTTGGTGGCGACCCGCTTAATTCTTAAGCGATCTGGAATCCTGCCTCGTGGCTGAGCAGTCCATGACCATGCGCAACACTAGACCCTTAGTTAGCTTAGACGGGCGCTCGGAGATGCTACCCCGGGACAATCGGCTGGCCATGTCAAGCCTTAGCCACCTACATGCATTGCCCCTACCCACTACCACTTAGCACGCCAACCACCAACCCCTTTTCGTATATGTGCTAGAAGCGCGCTGCGTTTCAGGGCCATCTTCACGTCCTGAGAATGACGTTCTAAACTCTATGCATAGTGACCGTTCCAGTTCTAGGGGGGTGGGAAATGTGCGCAGTACCCTTTCACACGATGCTCCCGCCCGTCCACTCTTGACCCGGAATGGTACAGTACCTGTTTAGGGTCCCAAGCCGTTAAATTAGAAATAAGAAAAATGTTTTTAATAAAAAAAGATTGCAATAATCAATTATAAGAATGAATTTATTTGAAACAACCTTGTCGCGTATTAAATTGACCCACTGAGGTTGATATGCCCGTAAAAACAAAAACAAAACCAAACCAAACTACTCTCAGTCATTCACGATATCATTTTCTGCTTATTAGTAATGGTTGGCTTTAGTTCGTTTAAACGCCTCTATTTAGCTTATTGCAGCTTTTTTTTTCCAAACAATCTATATGTTCATGTAAGCGATCCTATTGCATTGATAATAAACAATTCATGACAGAAAGAAAGGGAAGCGCAAGATATTAGAAATTGTTGGAATACAAAGAGGGGACTTAAATCTGAATGACTTAGAAGTAAACGTAATTACAACACAATAAGTGTATCGACTAAACCTGTAATATCTATTATATTTTTGTTCCAATGGAAATGTATTTAATCCAACTTATTCTCCCTCTCCCGTATGCGGTAATACTAGGTTAGGTAGGCCTCTTTAACCTTGGCGAAGCAACATGCGCTCTAACTCTTTCTTTTTGCTCACTCACTCACTCACTCACTCACTCACTCACTCACTCAGTCACACATTCTTTAACTTATCCACTCACTCACTTATTTTTTCTTTAGCTCACTCACTCCTTCACTCACTCTTTTTTAACTTACTCAATTGCTCACTCTTTCTTTAGCTTATACACTCGCTCATTTATTCTTTCCCTCGGCCACTCACTCACTTAGCACTTCTTTAGCTTACACATCCTCTTTTTACCTCACTTACGCACTCTTTCCTTAGCTTACACACTCACTTACTCACTCACTTACTTACTCACTTACTCACTTACTCCTTCACTCAATGATCCTTTAAGACATTCTCACAGAGTAACTCTTTCTTTAGCTCACTCAACCACTCACTCACTCTGATCTTTTAAGGCATTTTCACTCACTCATTGACTCTTTAGCTCGCCCACTCACTCGCTCAATAATTCTTTAACACGCTTACTCACTCAGACTCTTTCCTAGCTCACTCCCTCAATCAGCGATCCTTTAAGACACCCTCACCCTCTCACAGACTATTTCTTTACGAATAAAGCCTAAATCCTAAAACCACCTTCTGTCTTTGTCTCTTTCTTTTCATTCTTTGAATTCCTTTCCTTTTCAGCGCGACCACCAAATAAGATGGGGTTAAAAGCAAAACCCCATAAGAGACACACCAAGGATAAAAACAAGCCACCTTTAAACCTTAAAATACAAAACCTCTTTTTAACCATATATTTCCTATTCTTGCTTAAGATGGAATCCTGGTGCCTGAGCAGGTCCACTTTCTGCGCCGTTTACTTGGCTATGACGGTGGTTGGAAGGACTTCCTTCCGATAATTCTTCGGTCCATTAATTCTACTGTACATATGATTAAAAAAGCAAAAAGAAATTCTGAATCCCAATGTTTATAAACTTTCGCTGAAGAAACTGATTTTGTATCACATCCTGCCCGTTTGGTATATTCGGATTTTCGGCTATTAGCTCCTCATCTTTCATTGTTATCTGTACAACGTTTAGGCCAATATGCCCTGCCTGGCCTTTCTTCAGGTAGTTCTTGTCGGACTCGGCGAAACTTTCCCGACTTCGGGAACCTTCTTTTCGGCACTTCTGGGAACCTTCTATTCGAACTTTGCGGAACCCTTCTTGTCGTATCTGGGAGGCCATCGTGTATCATTGAACTAACCCCTCAGTCCACGAAAAGATCCTGCTTCTCATTCCGCTAAACATAGCTGGGGCACCAGTTGTTTAAGCATCGTGTTAGTTATTTTCTATGTTACTGCGTGGCCCCTGCACCAGGATTGAACTGTGCAGTCAAGAGATAGACAAGAAATACTTGATGAAGGCCAGAGGTCACACGGCAAAACGTTGTTACGGATAACCAATGAAGATGAGGACAATAGACCCGAATAATCCAAATAAAAATACTAATTGTCAAGCCTCATATAAAAAAATTCCGAGAATTAGCATTCTGCTCTTGTAGGGGCTTGTCTATTAAATACTTGCATTTTTTCCCCATTAAAACCTTAGTGACACGTATACAAATCCTGAACGAGGCTGTTTGTATTTCACATAGCTGGTAATGCACTATGCATCCAACAATTTCTCCTCCAGAGCTATGGGTAAAAAGTAGGAAGACTAAAATCATTAAACATGGTTAGGCATACCAGTCCAGGATCGAGGTAAATACATATATTTGTTTTCTTTTAAACTTCGCGACAGGGAGTTCAAATCTCTGAACGAGGCAAATTTGCACAATGCAGTCATTGCCCTTCGGGGGAACACATGCATCGAATAATTTCTCCACCAGTATGGGTAAATAGTAGGCGAAGGCTGGGATTCTTTAACTTTGGTTAGACAACAGGTACAGGAGAAGGATTACCTGAATTGAACCCTGTTGAACCCCGCTTAAGAAATTGACTTTTGTATCGCAATATATATATATATATATATATATATATATATATATATATATATTATATATATAAACTTGCAATTATTACTTTCTTAAATAACAGGGAACTACTAAACCAAAGATCTGGGGTTCTTAATAATTGTATACATAAAGAACATGGCTTCTTCGTGAATAGTAAGGTGTTTATGTGGTTTAAGGTGCATACTAGAACTGAAGTAGTAAGATTCAATTTAATTCTATAAAAAAATTTTTTTTAGAATAGATAAAAATAAAAATTAAATAAATGAATAAATGAATAAAATAATAAATTTATACGGTGTTCCGTCTTTTGTCTTTTTCTTTTATTGGTTAGTTTAGTCTATGCTAATTCTTTTGTGCCTAGGTGGTAGGTTTGTATAAATGTGAGTTTGCTCCAATCTCTTTAGTCGGATCTTAGTCCTGAAGAGCACTAAGCGAAACTTTTAGTAGGTTTATCTGACTCATTAGGTTTATCTTTTATATTATATATATTATATATATATATATATATATATAATCAGTATATATATGAAAAAAACAAAAAGATTTACAACTGAAATAGGCTCATCAGGAGAGAAGTGTTGCAAACCGTTTCGGTTAATCCTGCATGAGCCTATTTCAGTTGTAAACATCTTTTTTTTTCATTATATCTTATTCATACTGTCGGAATTAATTTCCATTTTATTTTCACATATATATATATAATTTATATATATATATATAATATATATATATATATTATATATATTACACGTCTCATTACGTCCTATATACTTTTTGTTTGCGTTTTTTATTTGCTTTTTTGTCTGTTGTATTTTTCTTTTTCAAAAAACCTTCTCGAAAACAAGAAGTTTATTCTATTTCTTTCCCGCGTAAAGGAGTTTTGTCGGTCGGATTTTTCTGGTCGCATCAACTCGACTCACCTATTAACCCCTTCGCTGTCGTCTTCAAATTTCTCTTGACGAATGTCAATGGATATCGAGATAGCAAACCGTTCATATCGAGCGCTTTCATGATGTCCAGCGACCGGAAATGGCCAGTCAAGAACACAGATATCCCACAATTCCCTGCTTTCCTTCCAGCTGACTTCACTTCTCTTTTAATCCTAATTCATTTCTTGCTGGCTTTTGCAGCCATTTCTCCTCATACTTTATATCGCAAAAACCGGTTCTCGAACATCTATTCATCTATCTATCAGTCTATCTATCTATCTATCTATCCATGAAACTGAGAAATCCATACCCTACAGAAAACTACGTGTCGGCTGGGGCTTTAGAATACACCGACTGTACCTCTACAGAAAGGTAAAATGCCCCCCCTCTCAATGGGACCACCTCTTGGCCGTGGGTGGAGACCCATGAGGCTTAACGATTGAATCCTGGTGGCTAAGCAGTCCATGACATGCAACACCCCACTTTACTCCTTACTTAATCTAGACGTGCGGTCGGAATGACCCCCCCCCCGCCTCCGATCAGAAAGAAAAAAAATAAAATTGACACAGCAGGACGAATTAACAATGTGAGATTTTTGATATATAGATAGAAAAATTTATATAATTTTAGAAGTACTTTAATAATTGAATTAAATTACCATGACCAAACAACTCGGCAAACACTGCGTGTAACATTCGGAGCACTGGATAGCTGTTTCGACCTCATTAGGTCTCATCAGCAGTGCATACCACGATTACTATCAATAAAGATCGAACCAACGACCACAGAGTGAAGAGCGGAATCTTTACCTCTGGGCCACCAGTCCACGGCACAAACGGAGAATG
>CM042167.1:36969265-36986765 GCA_023376005.1 Doryteuthis pealeii
AGGAAAAAGAGAAGAAAAGGAGAAAAGAATCACTGCGATCACTTTACAAAAACAAGCCAACATGTTTTTTTTTATCTATAAGGTTGGCGGGAAAAAGGTGACAGATACAGAACTGGTCACACAGTCCGGGCGTATGAGTAATTTTCATCATATGAAAGCCTCAGAATTCTTTCCCGCTGTTTTTCTTTTATATATTTTTTATATTCAGGTTGGCCTGGGAATGGACACAGAAGACCCACCACTGAGTCTTTGCTGAAAACACCAGATCGTTTAAAATGTAGCCCAAGGAGATCTTACCAGTTTTCAGTTGCATCATAAAAAATGGCGGTGTTTAGAAAGACATTTTTGCAGAGCCGACCAGTCAGGCAGTGACATGCGCAATGGACGATTTAAGGGAAGGTAAGCAAAAAGAGTCGTACGCCGTTTTCATTTTTGGGGACTAGTTTTTATTTATTCCTTTAATTTATTTATATTTCAATCTAATTTATTTTTATTTATTTATTTTTATTTGTATTTTTATATTTCATTTTTATCTTATTTTATTTATTTTAATTTATATCTATTTTCTGGGGAAATCATCAGCTTAAAAATGACCTCAAGGAAATAGAACGTTCTTCGACATCGATAATATATATATATATATATATATATATATATATATATATATATATATATATGAATAGAGAATAAATGAGAAACGTATTAGCATATTAAAGGTGCTCAATGCTAAATAGAGATTTACAATCAAATAATATATTATATTATGGATATTAATATCTCGTTAATATTAGTTTCGAGTTTACTGCAATCTTCAGACGAGACTCTCAAAAAGGTTGAGATTTTTTAAAAACGGTGGTTTGGTTTAGCGTTTTTTATAAGTAAACGTGTTCACGCGATGGAATTCTATAGCGCTAAAGTTGTATTAGATATATATATATATATATATATTATATATATATATATATAGAGAGAGAGAGGAGAGAGAGAGAGAGAGTTTGTGTGTGTGAGAGAGATAGAAGATGAATAGACAGGAAAGAAAAGAAACAGAGAAGAAATTGGAGTGAGACAGATAGTGAAAAAGAAACAGAGGGAGAGAGAAAAAGACAGGGATGGAAAAGAGAAAGAAGGAGATTGATAGAGTAAAAGAGACAAAGAGAGAAAGTGAAGATTGTTCATCAGCTTCTCCTTCCCTTTCTCTTTCTCTTTCCCTTTCTCTTTCTCTTTTTTCTCTTTCTCTTTCTCTTTTTCTTTCTCTTTCTCTTTCTTGCTAGACGCTCTGTTACTGAAGAAAAGAATGCGATTCCCCCGTTCAGGTAAAAATGGGTCGCTTTTATAGCTGACTATATATAAACTGACTACCCATAATGCATTGCAACTTTTATAAAAAGTCCACTCTGCCCTCTCCAACCTCTTGACACTTCTTACTGAGAGTGGGTACAGTGGCATACCGATCCAAATACATTCCTTCCTTCTACCATGGCTCATTTTGAAGGCCAGGCACCGAGGACGCTTTGAGTCAATTAATATTCCCAATATCTACCCTGAGCTCAAAATGGTGAGCCAAACGGGCCGCCGTAATTGTATCATGTAAATATATATTATACTATATATATATATATATATATATATATATATATATAGTGTTGAGATGGTCACTATTTCAGCTTGTGTTGGAATGGTGTACCAAAGGCAGTATTATTGATAGGTGCTCAATATAAAATAGAGCTGTTATATAATAATAATAAGATAAATATATAAAGGTTTTACATATCTATTTATTAGGTGACAAGAAAATTCATAATATATATATATATATATATATATATATATATATATATATATAAACACAAGTGTAAAGAATGTCGAGATTTTCGGTACTTTTGTATTCTGAAAAATTAACGGTACATTCATTCTTCATTTCTATCTGGTATAATACACTTAAAATCTTACTTTTTGCACACCTTGTATTTTGAAAATATAATGAACGTTACATTTAATGTTTATTCCTATCTTGGTAAATACAGCTTCAAATCTCGATACTTTATCACACACACACACACACAACACACACAAACATATATATATATTATATATTATATATATATATATAATATTATACATATATATATACATTTGAGATATATTTTTGTTGAAATACATATACCAGGTTGGGCATAGGTGTGAAGCAATTAACGTACTATATATGATAATGCTGTTACCATAATATGTTAGTCAAAGAATAAATATCAGAAAAACTGGTAGTTTTTTTCTTTTCTTTTATTTGTAGACGTTAGTGGTAAATTTCAGATAGTGACATCCTTCTTCCTGACCGTAGATATTATGGTAACAACATTAGCATAAATAGTACGTTAATGCTTCACACTACGCCAAACCTGGTTAATGTATTTCCAACAACGGATACAGATCAAAAATATATCCGCAAAATATATATAAGCACTAGAAGCAATACGGAGACGCAAATCTACAATATATAATATATATATTATATATATATATATAATATATTATATAGTAATATATATTTTAAAAAATCAGAAATAAATAAAGCTCATATATATATTATATATATATATATTATACTATTATATTTTAAAAAAAATTCGCCAATAAATAAGCTCCTCAAATTTGTGGTTGGAGCACTGTGATTTCTTTGTTTGCATCCCAAAACAAATTTATCTATCTATCTATCTATCTATCTATCTATCTCTCCGTCTCTCTCCTAATATATAAATATATATATATATTATATATATATATAGTATATATATATATAATGATATATTAGATATGCATGTATTTCACCAATAGTCTTGATAAATGGCTTGATTTGAACTTGAATCGCAGATTTAAGATTTCAATACAACGATAACCGTTACGCTAAACAAGCCTCCTCGTCTGCTTGCAGACTATTTTTTAAACGATCTCCACGTCCATGACCATCAATAGAACGTAAATCTATTTCCTTAATTTCCTGCCACTTAGAATCTAATATTCCCAAATATGATCCTCTAATATGTAAAACTCTATTTTATTAAAGACAAAATTGAAACGTTTTATTACATTACTGCAAATGCATTTCGATCGTTGTAGATTAGATTAGTTTTACCAATGAAGTCAGTGGTTTTAAATTTTCGAACCGGTTATTGGAATTAAAATGAATAAAAATGGAGCCACTATCTCATATGCAGATTTGAGATCGGTCAATTAAAGTGATTGAAACTTTCTTGATATGATTGTCCTTAGTATTATCTGCGTTATTCGGACTATTGTCCTCATCTTCATTGTTAATCTGTACAACGTTCCGGTCGATGTGCCCTCCGGCCTTCTTCGGTGTTTCTTGTTGAATTCAAGGAACATTCTCGGATTCGGGAAACTTCTTTTCAGACTCGGGAACCTTATTGTCGTAATCGGGACAAGAAGGTTCCCGTGTTCGAAAAGAAGGTCCCGAGTCACAGAAGAAGGTCCCGAGCCCGAGAGTTCCAGAGTCCGAGAAGAAAGTTTTCCCGAGTCCGAAAAGAGGTCCCCAAGTCCGAGAAGGTTCCCAAGACCGACAAGAAATACCGAAGATGGGCCGGAGGGCATATCGGCCGAAACGTTGTACAGATAACAATGAAGATGAGGACAATAGTGGCTAATATGCCAGATAATACTAATCATCAAGCCTCATCTCAAACATTCAGAAAAATTATCATCCTTAGTTTCAAATAAGTTGTATTAATTGATGATTGATTTTAACGGCATGTCCCTGTGTAGGTTATTTCATGCTAGTGTTATTTTTATCATTGATATAAATGTCCCTATTTTCAAATATGTAGAAAATCTTTGAAAAACATTCTCGACGCACAGATGTCGTATTTGAAAGGTTGGCGCTGAAGATGTTGATGTGCCGGTGGTTTGTAGCCGCTGCTTTTCTTCTGGACCTCTTCGCCTCATGGTGTTGCGTCAGGGTGACACAATAATATATATAATATATATATATATATAATATAATATATATATATATTGTGTGTGTGTGTGCGTGTGTTTGAGTGTTGTGTGTGTGTGTGTGTTTATGTGTGTGTGTATGTTTGTGTATGAGTGTGGTAACAATCAGCCTATTTGAGATCCGGTGACAGAATGTTCATCATTTTTTTGACGACATGGATACTCTATTATATATATATATATATATATATATATATATATATATATATATATAATATTATTGTGTACATATTTGTTATAATAATAATATAATATATATATATATATATGTAACACAATGTTATATGAATATGTTCAATGCGTATATAACAATTCTCCTGCCAATTTTAACTCCATTTGGCACTAGGGCCGGGAATAGATAAGTACCAACTCTTACCACATACACGCACATACACGTATGTACACCCACCCACACACCACACACACACACGCACACATACTCATACACACACATATATATATATATATTAATATACATATATATAGTATATACATACCTATATATATATATGTAATGTAAGTGGCGAAGACTAATTATTTTTTGGGACTAGTACAAAAGTGTTAGTTGTTAATATTAAGAGAGGAAAGAAAATTCGTTTATGTCTAAAGAAATACACGGAAGGGCAGTAAAGCTCTTTGAAATCGTAATGAAGTTTCTGTTTTTCAATGAGACAGCCTCTTTTATGCTCTTTAATTGTGTTTGGCACGGATCAAAGCCATTTATCACACTACTGGAAAATACATGCATATCTAAAAGCATAGCAAACACTTTCTATTACTGGCTATTACTCTCATTCTCCCCCTACCTCATTTAACGAATATATATATATATATATATATATATATAATATATATATATATAATATTATTAGGAAAGTACTTTTAACAACCACGGATTATTTCTTTTTTATGGTCTTTTCTAAAGTTTTCTAGTCGTCTAGTCATTTTTCTTAATTCGGGATCAAGGGCGGGTAATAGGAACTGTCGCCATACTCTTTCTAGACGATGCTGTTTGGCATTTTCACATAGCGCTAATACCATTGGGGAAAGGTATGAATCCCATATATTTTCTCCCTCCAGATATGGGTTAAATAGTAGGGCAGACTGGGGTCTTCAGCCCTTGGTTAGGTAACCAATCTAGGAGAGGGATAACTCTGATTCAAAATTCCTGAGGTCGGTCGTGAATGGGTTTGTGGTAACCCTTGATGGCACCAATTCTTTTCTATGCTGTGCCAAACAGTGTGGATGGTCCAACACAAGCCTCACCACTAATAAACAAATGTGTGATGTGATGTAGTCGTGTATAGTATATATATGACAATTGGTAATTTTGCTTGAAGCATTGTTAAGTGTGTAATAATTATTATATTTTGAAGGCTAGTACAATGCGTATGAAAAATAAAAAACAAAAGATGTTATTTTTTGTCTTATCGATTTCGAAGCATGAACTTCATCATCAGAGTTTATTTTCAGAAATGACGTGCTTATGTTTTTTTGTTTGGTTACAATTTCTCTCTTATTTTTTTTTCCTCTCCTTTTTTTTTTCTCTTTCTTCTTCTCCTCCTTTATGAATGGCGAATACTGTAATTTCTTATTTCTTCTCTCTGCTTTCTTTTTAAATCGCTAAAGACAAAAATAACATCTTTTTGTTTTTATTTTTCACACGCATTGTACTAGCCTCAAAATATTAATATATTATTTACACACTTAACAATGCTTAAGCA
Organism: Doryteuthis pealeii; assembly: GCA_023376005.1. Lineage (NCBI taxonomy): Eukaryota > Metazoa > Mollusca > Cephalopoda > Myopsida > Loliginidae > Doryteuthis > Doryteuthis pealeii. Next base: position 36,974,995 of record CM042167.1, read on the forward strand.
AATTACCAATTGCTTTTATATATAATATATATATATTATATAATATATATTATATTATATATATATATGAGATGGACTCTCCGCGTCGATTGATTATGAGTGTTCATACAAGAACAACCACACAGGGATTTGTTTATAGTGGTGAAGGCTTTGTTGACCATCCACACTTTAGGAAAGAATTGATGCATCAAAGGTTGCCAACAAATCCAATCAACGACCGAAACTCAGGAATTTGAATTCAGAGTTATCCCTCTCCTAGACTGGTTACCTACCCAAGGCTGAAGACCCCAGTCTGCCCTACTATTAACCCATAACTGGAGGGAGAAATATATGGATTCATACCTTCCCAAGGGTATTAGCGCTTTGTGAAAATGCCAACAGCATCGTCTAAGGAATTGAACTCGAATCGAAACGAGTCCATTTTCCATTTATATATATATATATATATATATATATATATATATATATATATATATATATATAGTATGAAACAAAAGTAATAAGCAACGGAATATTTTAATATATATATATTATGTATTTATTCTCAAACTAGTTTCGACCTTAGAGTCATCGTCAGGAGAAAATTTCAATTTTTGAAGAATTGTTTTTAGATTTTTTGAAAGGGAGCATTATGGAAGAAACTATAAACATTGGAGTAATATATAATTTATAAATTATATATATATTATATATATATATATATAAATATATACCAACCGCCTCCGCACGAGTAGGATGTAACCAAAGTCAATTTCTTAAGCGGAGTTCAACAGGTTTGAATTCAGATTTTTAACTTCTCATAGACTGGTTGCCTAACCAAGGTTAAAGAGGCCAGTCTGCCTTACTATTTATCCATAGCTCGAGGGAGAGTAGATTCATACCTTTCCCAAGGGTATTAGCGCAAAGTGAAAATGAATTGCTCACATCGCACGGATTGAAACTCGGGCGACGAGTCCATTTACCCATGACTTTTAACCATTAACACCACGGCTTTTTGTTTTATAAGATGTGCTGAGGATGCTATTTGTATTTATAGACTCTCCAAAACAGTGTTGGCTGAATGCGGTCAATCAAAACGGTTGATTTATAGCCGTTGATAAATTTCGCTCAATTTCCTGCCCTTTTGTCTAAGTGAAACAAAATGAAAAAAAATAGACAAACTACGCCATCGTCTGTCTAGTACAAACGGAAGGATGCCAACACTAACATGAACATAAATTTGTTCAAAAATAAATTAGACTGCTAGGCACTCCGGTGAGATAACTAACTCAGTAAATTGTGCGTATATATTGATTGAACATGCGTATTTTGATCTCTGTTATGCAATCTCATTGTTTATGCCGTTTTTTTTTTGTTTTTAGCTTTTCTTTCATGTTCTGTCTCTGTCTCTCTGTCTCTTCGTCTCTGTCTCTGTCTCTCTCTCTCTCTCTCTCTCTCTCTCTCCTCTCTCTCTTGTCTCTGTCTCTGTCTTCGTCTCTCTGTCCTCTCTCTCTCTCTCTCTCTCTCCAGTTAATTTTCTCTATTCATCAGTATTTCTTTCTTACTTTCACTTTTAATTTCCTCTCTCTCTCTCTCTCTCTCTCTCTCTCTTCTCTCTCTCTCGTCTCTGCTCTCTCTCTCTCTCTCTCTTTTTTTTTGCTCTCTCTCTTTCTCCTCTTGATAGTGATTAACAGGAGAAGAGGGAGAAGATAAGACGATAAACGGGTTATGGGGTCGAGCAAGAAGCATCGGATGAAGTTTATTTCTTGTTGATTTTTAATCGTGGTTCCCGCTTAATTCCGGATTCCCTGCCCAGGTCATCTTCGCCTTTCTGGGAGTGTCATGGAGGATCGAGGGTTGGCAGTTTAAAGGTCACCTCAATCTTCGTCAGATCAGTGTTTATAGGCCGAAGATGACCATGGGCAGGGAATGCGAATAAGCGGAACCACGATTAAAGACACCAAGAAATACTTCATCCGATGCTCTGCTCGACCGCCATAACCCGTTTTATTCGCGTCTTTCTTCTCACCTCTTTCCTCCTGTTAATCACTATCGAGAGAGAAAAAGAGAGAGAGAAAAAGAGAGAGAGAGAGAGAGGAGGAGAGAGACGAGAGAGAGAGAGAGAGAGAGAGAGAGAGAGAAATTGTAAAAAGTTGAAAGTAAGAAAGAATACTGATGAATAGAGAAAATTACTGGAGAGGAGAGAGAGAGAGAGAGAGACAGAGAGACAGAGACAGAGACGAGCAGAGAGAGAGAGAGAGAGAGAAGAGAGAGAGAGAGAGAGAGCAAGGACAGAGACAGAGACAGAGGACAGAGACAGAACATGAAAGAAAAGGCTGAAGAAAACAAAAAAAAACGGCATAAACAATGAGATTGCATAACAGAGATCAAAATACGATGTTCAATCAATATATACGCACATTTACTGAGTTAGTTTCTCACCGAGTGCCTAGCAGTCCTATTTATTTGAACAATTTATGTTCATGTTAGTGTTGGCATCCTTCCGTGTACTAGAGACGATGGCGTAGGTCTATTTTTTGTTCATTTTGTTTCACTTAGAAAAAGGGACAGAAATTGAGCGACATTTAAATCAACGCCTGTAAATCAACGTTTTGATTGACCGATTCAGCCAACACTGTTTTGGAAGAGTCTAATAAATACAAATAGCTATCCTCAGCACATCTTATAACCAAAAGCGGTGGTGTAATGGTTAAAGTCATGGAAATGGACTCGTCGCCCCGAGTTCAAATCCTGGACGTGGTAATTCATTTCACTTGTGCTAATACCCTTGGGAAAGGTAATGAATCCTACTCTCCCTCGAGCTAATGGATAAAATAGTAAGGCAGACTGGGCTCTTTAACCTTGGTTAGGCAACCAGTCTATGAGAAGTAAAAAATCCTGATTCAAACCTGTTGAACTCCGCTTAAGAAATTGACCTTGTGTTACATCCTACTCGTGCGGAGGGGGTTGGGATATATATATATATATATATATATATATATATATATATATAATACTCCAAATGTTTATAGTTTCTTCCATAATGCTCCCCTTTCAAAAAATCTAAAAACAATTCTTCAAATGAGAAATTTTCTCCTGACGATGATCTAAGGTCGAAACTAGTTTGAGAATAAATAACATATATATATATATAAAATATCCTGTTGTCTTATTACTTTTTGTTCATACTATATATATATATATATATTTATATATATATACTATATTATAGTTATACTATATATATAATGGAAAATGGACTCGTCGATTCGAGTTCAATTCCTAGACGATGCTGTTGGCATTTTCACAAAGCGCTAATACCCTTGGGGAAAGGTATGATCCATATATTCTCCCTCCAGTTATGGGTTAAATAGTAGGGCAGACTGGGGTCTTCAGCCTTGGGTAGGTAACCAGTCTAGGAGAGGGATAACTCTGAATTCAAAATTCCTGAGGTCGGTCGTTGATTGGGTTTGTGGGCAACCTTTGATACATCAAATTCTTTCCTAAGTGTGGATGGTCCAACATAAGCCTTCACCACTATAAACAAATCACTGTGTGGGTTGTTCCTTGTATGAACACTCATACATCGATCGACGGGAGAGTCCATCATATATATATATATATATATATTATATATATATATTATATATATATATTATAAAAAGCAATTGGTAATTTGCTTGAAGCATTGTTAAGTGTGTAATAATATATTAATATTTTGAAAGGCTAGTACAATGCGTGTGAAAAATAAAAACAAAAAGATGTTATTTTTGTCCTTCGATTTAAAAAAAACAGGAGAGAAATAAGAAATTACAGTTATTCGCCCATTTCATAAAGGAGGAGAAGAAGAAAGAGAAAAAAAAGGAGAGGAAAAAAAATAGAAAGAGAAATTGTAACCACACAAATAAAAACATAAGCACGTCATTTCTGAAATAACTCTGATGATGAAGTTCATGCTTCGAAATCGATAAGACAAAATAACATCTTTTGTTTTATTTTTCATACGCATTGTACTAGCACTTAACAATGATTAAAATAATATATATATATATATTAATATACATATGAACATATTATAGTTAAGGCTACAACTGTTTGGCACACGATAGGAAAGAAACAACCACAACCCATCCGACAGGTTTGAAAGAAGGCTGAAGACCCCAGTTGAAAACAGAATATATGGGCGCTAAAAATATCGTCTAGAGTATGGGACAGTTCCTATACCGCCTTGATCCCGAATTAAGAACAATGACTAGACGACTAGAAAAACTTTAGATAATGATCATAAAAAAGAAATAAATCCGTGGTTGTTAAAATACTTTCCTATATATAATATATATATATTATTATATATATATATATATATATATATATATATTCGTATAAGTGAGGTAGGGGGAGAATGAAAGTAATAGCCAGTAATAGAAAGTGTTGCTATGCTTTTAGATATGCATGTATTTTGCCAGTAGTGTTGATAAATGGCTTTGATCCGTGCCAAACACAATTAAAGAGCATAAAAGAGGCTGTCTCATCTGAAGAACAGAAGACTTCATTACGATTTCAAGAGCTTTACTGCCCTTCCGTGTATTTCTTTAGACATAAACGAATTTCTTTCCTCTCTTAATTATTAACAACTAACACTTTTGTACTAGTCCCAAAAAATAATTAGTCTTCGCCACTTACATTACATATATATATATAGGTATGTATATACATATATATGTATATATATATATATATGTGTGTGTGTGTATGAGTATGTGTGTGTGTGTGTGTGTGTGTGTGTGGGTGTGTGGCTATACGTGTATGTGCGTGTATGTGGTAAGAGTTGGATACTTATCTATTCCCGGCCTAGTGCCAAATGGAGTTAAAATTGGCAGGAGAATTGTATATACGCATTGAACATATTCATATAACATTGTGTTACATATATATATATATATATATATATATACAATATATTACACATATAATATATATATTATATATATATATATATATATATATATATATATATATAATGAGTATCCATGTCGTCAAAAATGATGACCACTCTGTCACCAGATCTACAAATACATCTTGTTACACACACATACACAAACATACACACACACATAAACACACCATACACACACACACTCAAACACACGCACACACACACCTATATATATATAATATATATATATATATATATATATATATATATATTGTGTCACCCTGACGCAACACCATGAGGCGAAGAGGTCCAGAAGAAAGCAGCGGCTACAAAACGACCGGCACATCAACATCTTCAGCGCCAACCTTCAAATACGACATCTGTGGTCGAGAATGTTTTTCAAAGATTTTCTACATATTTGAAAATAGGGACATTTATATCAATGATAAAAATAACACTAGCATGAAATAACCTACACAGTTTGACATGCCGTTAAAATCAATCAATCAATTAATTTGAAACTAAGGATAATAATTTTTCTGAATGTTTGAGATGAGGCTTGATGATTAGTATTATCTGCATTATTAGCACTATTGTCCTCATCTTCATTGTTATCTGTACAACGTTTCGGCCGATATGCCATCCGGCCATCTTCGGATATTTCTTGTCGGTCTTGGGAACCTTCTCGGACTCTGGAACCTTCTCGGACTCGGGGACCTTCTTCTGTGACTCGGGAACATTCTTTTCGAACACGGGAACCTTCTTGTACCAATTACGACTAGAAGGTTCCCGATTACGACAATAAGGTTCCCGAGTCCGAAAAGAAGTTTCCCGAATCCGAGAATGTTCCCGAGTTCTACAAGAAACATCCGAAGAAGGCCGGAGGGCACATCGACCGGAACGTTGTACAGATAACAATGAAGATGAGGACAATAGTCCGAATAACGCAGATAATACTAAGGACAATCATATCAAGAAAGTTTCAATCACTTTAATTGACCGATCTCAAATCTGCATATGAGATAGTGGCTCCATTTTTATTCATTTTAATTCCAATAACCGGTTCGAAAATTTAAAACCACTGACTTTATTGGTAAAACTAATCTAATCTACAACGATCGAAATGCATTTGCAGTAATGTAATAAAACGTTTCAATTTTGTCTTTAATAAATAGAGTTTTACATATTAGAGGATCATATTTGGAATATTAGATTCTAAGTGGCAGGAAATTAAGGGAAATAGATTTACGTTCTATTGATGGTCATGGACGTGGAGATCTGTTAAAATAGTCTGCAAGCAGACGAGGAGGCTTGTTTAGCGTAACGGTTATCGTTGTATTGAAATCTAAATCTGCGATTCAAGTTCAAATCAAGCCATTTATCAAGACTATTGGTGAAATACATGCATATCTAATGTTAATGCTTCACACCTATGCCCAAACCTGGTATATGTATTTCCAACAAAAATATATCTCAAATGTATATATATATATATATATATATAATATATTATATATATATATATATGTGTGTGTGTGTGTGTGTGTGTTGTGTGTGATAAAAGTATCGAGATTGAAGCTGTATTTACCAAGATAGGAATAAACAATAAATGTAACGTTCATTTATTTTCAAAAATACAAGGTGTGTCAAAAAGTAAGATTTTTAAGGTGTATATACCAAGATAGAAATGAAGAATGAATGTACCGTTAATTTTTCAGAATACAAAAGTACCGAAAATCTCGACATTCTTTTTACACTTTGTGTTATATAATATATATATATATATATATATATATATATATATATATATGAATGTTCCTTTGTCACCTAATAAATAGATATGTAAAACCTTTATATATTTATCTTATTATATAATATAAAGCTCTATTTATATTGAGCACTCTATCAATAATAATGCCTTTGGTACCCCTTCCAGCAAAAAGCTGAAATAGTGACCATCTCACACTATATATATATATATATTATATATATATATATATATATATATATATATATTATACTGTACAATACGGGGCCCGTTTGGTCACCCATTGAGCTCAGGGTAGATAATTGGGAATAGAGAAAAGTGAGTTTGCAAAGTTAATTAAATTTGAAAAAAATACGGCCAGGGGAAAAAAAACAACTTTAAAATCATTTTGAAAGAAATGTTTGATTTAATCTAAGCTAGCTGCTTGTGAATCTGGACTTACAAATATATTTTTCTCTCTGTCTCTTTCTCTCTCCCTGTAGTGACGGGTCGAACTTAATTGACTCAAAGCGTCCTCGGTGCCTGGCCTTCAAAATGAGCCATGGTAGAAGGAAGGAATGTATTTGGATCGGTATGCCACTGTACCCACTCTCAGTAAGAAGTGTCAAGAGGTTGAGAGGGCAAGTGGACTTTTTATAAAGTTGCAATGCATATGGTAGTCAGTTATATATAGTCAGTATAAAAGCGACCCATTTTACCTGAACGGGGGAATCGCATTCTTTTCTTCAGTAACAGAGCGGTCTAGCAAGAAAGAAAGAGAAAGAAAAGAGAAAGAGAAAGAGAAGAGAAAGAGAAAGGGAAAGAGAAAGAGAAAGGGAAGAGAAGCTGATGAACAATCTTCACTTTCTCTCTTTGTCTCTTTTACTCTATCAATCTCCTTCTTTCTTTTCCATCGCCTGTCTTTTTTCTCTCTCCCTTGTTTCTTTCACTATCTTCTCACTCCAATTTCTCTCTGTTTCTTTTCTTTCCTTGTTATTCATCTCTCTATCTCTCTCACACACCAAACTCTCTCTTCTCTCTCTCTCTCTCTCTATATATATATTATATATATATATATATATATATATATCTTAATAAACTTTAGCGCTATAGAATTCCATCGCGTGAACACGCTTTACTTATATAAACGCTAAACAAACCACCGTTTTTAAAATCTCAACCTTTTGAGAGTCTCGTCTGAAGATTGCAGTAAACTCGAAACTAATATTAACGAGATATTAATATCCATAATATAATATATTATTTGATTGTAAATCTCTATTTAGCATTGAGCACCTTTAATATGCTAATACGTTTCTCATTTATTCTCTATTCATTATATATATATATATATATATATATATATATATATATATATATTATTATCGATGTCGAAAACGTTCTATTTCCTTGAGGTCATTTTAAGCTGATGATTTCCCAGAAAATAGAATAAAATTAAAATAAATAAAAAAATAAGATAAAATGAAATAAAAATACAATAAAATAAATAAATAAAAATAAATTAGATTGAAATATAAATAAATTAAAGGAATAAATAAAAACTAGTCCCCAAAAATGAAACGGCGTACGACTCTTTTTGCTTACCTTCCCTTAAATCGTCCATTGCGCATGTCACTGCCTGACTGGTCGGCTCTGCAAAAATGTCTTTCTAACACCGCCATTTTTTATGATGCAACTGAAACTGGTAAGATCTCCTTGCTACATTTTAAACGATCTGGTGTTTTCAGCAAAGACCTCAGTGTGGGGTCTCTGGTCCATTCCAGCCAACCTTAGCGAAAGTACGAATCAAAATATTCACCCCCAGCTATGGGTAAAATAGTAGGGAAGATTGACTCTTTAACCTTGAATAGGTAACCAGTCTAGGAGAATGTATTTTTCAGCTATGATTTCGACACCTTGTTTCGTCATTTGTCCGGCCTTAAATCGATCGGTGAGCCCACACCTCGGAATCGCAAGGTTTCTGGTTGATACAAGTCCTCGCCAACTCAGTGCATGAGTACCACAGCTTGAGCAATCTGATCTAAACGGTAAAGTGGTATCTGACAGCAAGTATAACGTTCCACGTCAGCGAAAAAATTAAAAATTTTCCTGGTCTAGCGCTAGCAAAAAGTGGATAGACTCCCTCGCTCTGTACATCAATGAAGAAACAATTGACTCTCACTATATTAATTGTAATATCTTGTATATAAAGTTGTTTCTTTTATTAATTTCACCTTCTTTTGTTTTCTACGGAAACTACATTTCCATCGTCTTATACATATAAATTGTGGGGATACACAACTCGGATTTTCTTCAATCACCAAACACCGAGCAAACTCAGTCCCCACAAGTTGAATTATAAGCATACTTTTTACAGCTCTTAAGTAAACATATCAAACGTTGTAATAGGGTAATTTCATGTCAAATCATCCAGAAAAAAAAACTAAAATTGTCACCCACCCCCTTCAATTTTTCTGAAATTTTGTCCAAGTGTGGATATTAGAAAAATGATAGTGGAATTATCTCCCCCTGCCACCAGAGGGCGAATCGCCAATATACAATATTGGCGCCAAAATTAAACCCCTTCACTTATCGTAAGAACAGAAAAAAGAGAAGTCACATGAGTTCGTCCTTGCTTCACCAGCAGTGCTCAACCTGTCTCATTCGTCTCACTGGATGGCTTTGTTGATAAGGGATAAGTAGCCGTACAACTGCTTCCTTTGTGGTGCTGCTTCACCAATTTATTCAGGATCGCACGCAACATTTCTGTGCACCCCATCTAATTTCTTCTCTAGGCGTTTCGTAAGGTCCAGATGGTGCAGTCTTACAGTAGCACTGATACAACTCCGGCCTTGGGTGAATTTTTGCTTTAACTTTAAGTGAAATGGATTTCCATATGACTGATGTCTGTTATAGCAGACCAATCTTCCCTATGCGGGCATTAACATCCCTTTCTGTGAATAAGATTAATACATAGGAACGTGAAATGTTCTACCGGCTTTGGAGGCTTACCGTCGAGTTTAGCGATGCCTCCTTCCCTTTACATAGAGGCTCATGTTCCCTGCTGCCTTCTCCAGGCTATGTAGCAGGGATTCGGTCTGTGCAGGTATTTGCAAGAAGTTCCAGATCATCTGGGTAGTCCAAGTTCGTAATAGTCTCTGCAGGGTATCCCATATTTGTTAATGTAAGGCCTTTTTCTTTCATGGCATCTACTGATGTTCGAAGTACATAGTCTAGCCATACTACAAATATGTATGTTGCTAAGGTATCTCCTAGTAGTAATTCCGCGACTATGTCAAAGAAGTATGTGTCACCATTACAGATAAGATGAGAATTATCATTAAATGAGGACATACATATCTAGATGGTGTCTAGACGTCTAGACATCGTTACTTTATGATATGTTACTCTGCTTTGAAAGAAAAAGTAGCAGTATCTATACATTTTTAACATATTATATTCTCACTTGTCGGCTGGGGATTTAGAACACACAGACTGCACCTTTGCAGAGGGCTAAGACCCCCCAAGAGGGCCACTGTTGGCCGTTGGTGGCGATAGAATTATGGTGGCTAAGCAGTCCATGACATTCAACACTCCACTTAGACCCTTACTTAGGCTAGACGTGCAGGCAGAGAGGCCCCTCCGACCACTCGGCTTGTCATGTCAAGCACCTATATGATTGCCTCAACCTTATTGCCTTTATGGCAAGCCGAACCCTTTCAATCATATATGTGCCAGGCGGTGGCTGAGTGTTTTCCTGTCCTGGTAATGAGGTTAAACTCTATCTGATGGTGAGCTTCCGGTTCTGGAGGTCTAGGGAATGTGGAGTACACCTTTATCACTATTGCTCCCTGGTAAACTCTGGCCCAGAGTGGTAGTACCTGTTAGGGTTCCATCAATGGGTTAACTGGTAAAAGATGTTTATAAAAAAATGGCTATCTATCAAAAATTAATTTTTTCATATTTTCGACATTGAATGACCCACCGAGGTTGACATGCCGTAAAACGAACCAAACCAAATAAAATACACACATGCATACCTACACACGCACATCCATAAATACACACACACATACACACTCAGTGGTAGTCCCTGTGGTGTAATGGCAATGTGCTGGTTGGGCATTGTTATGAGCGAGTTCAAACCCAATCGCGCAATTTCGTATTAATTTCTGATTAATAACCCTTGAGAAATATATGAATTACTCATCCCCCAACTATGGGTTCAATACAGTTCTTCTTACATCAATGACTTTGACATGATTAATTTAATATGCACTTGAACAAAGAGAGCAAAGATACCATAACATATACATACGCGAAATGTATTATAGCTATTTCCTCGGAAGGTGATGCTATGGAAAGACAGGAATCCCCGCATCAAGAAATAGAAGTACCATCACTTCAAAACCAAACGACGACAACCGACAAAGGCGAAAAGAAGAAAAGAATACACCTGGCCTCGTATCTGAAATAGGCAGAATTAGTCTTGTATCAGATTGCTGGAGTTGAAACCTTTGTTCGGAATTATGTACCACTGTTTACTAGTCTAGTATCACAGCAGTTCTATAAGCACCATCAATGTATTGTAGGTAGGGTGTAATAAAACTAGAGTGACCTTTTCGTCAAAATAAGCCCCTTATATCATAGGACAATTGAACGTGTCTCATTTCTTAACATTTCGGGATAAAAAATCCCTTCTACAGAAGATTACTAGAACTGAAGATGTTGCTAGTGGCTGTTCATTTGTTCTGTCTCATGTCTTCCAAATTGTGTGTGTGGGGGGGGCTTGTTCATGCGTGTGTTTATGTGTGTACACTGCATACACACAACAGGACAACAGGTGATTTTGATAGACAGTAAATTTACACACCCGCACCCATAAGCAATCAAATGATATCTGGAATGTCAATCTCAGACACATATTAATAAAAAAGAGATCAGATGTCCTGTTAGTAAAAAAAAAAAGAAACGTGCTTGAGTGCGAGCCAAATCTGTAATAATAATTTTTAAATTAAAAAAAAAAAGCAAAATGAAACTGACACACAAGCATAAACACACAACACACACACACACACACACACACGCACACACACAGAATCTGGAAGA
>CM042167.1:36991765-36993308 GCA_023376005.1 Doryteuthis pealeii
ATATATAAAAGTAATTGTAATTTGCTTGAAGCATTGTTAAGTAGTTATAAAAATAATAAAATTCGAAGGCAATACCAATGCGTAAAAAATAAAGACAAAAAGATGTGTTATATGTCTATAATACATATAAACATCTTTTTTGTCTTATTTTTTACGCATTGTATTGCCTTCATTTTATTATATATATATATATATTATTATATATATACATATATATATATTATATATATATATATATTCTGACGGCATATAAGACGCACGGTTATCTAAGAGCACCCCATTTCAACAGGTCAGAATTGGGGAAAAAAAAAGGTTTTTAGTTATTTAAGCATATATTGTTGAAAAAAGTCTACCCTTTTATTACACAAGGCAGAACCATGCTGTATAAAGCAATTTGCAGTACAGTCAACCAATAGAATACACAATACATCTCAATAGCACGAAATAATAAATAATTAATAATAATAATAATAATAATAGTCTCTAACTTCACTACGAAGTATGAGGCGCAGGTAAGTTTTTGAGCCAACATTTTGAAAAAAATAAGGTATATATATATATATTAACTCCCACAGACACGTGTTTCGGCTTCATCAAGTCTCCTCAGTGTGGCTAGACTGTAAGCCTTCCCACAGCCGGGATTGAAATCCAATCCGTTCAGTGTCAGTCCGTCACCTTAACCATCAGGCTGTCATCACCTACAGAATGCGAATGGGATTTTAACTGTTTTAATACACACATCGCTTTGTATGTAAGGCCGTCATAGAGTGCTCATCACTTTTATAGAAGAGTGCGTAGAAGTTTGTATGAGTGAAACGTGAAGCGTAAAAGGGCAGCACAAGCGTGATGCACGAAGAGGAAGCCAGGACGCCGTCAACTTCACCACTGCGTGAGAAGATTTAGAAAGCTCAATAGATGGTATTTATGAGAATCGGCTGAAATTTCATTGGCTGACCAAATAAAGATTTATTTTTTCAACATAATTCCCTTTGCAGAACACACTTTTTCCATCACGTTGCTATGCTTGATCCGTTAAGTTTAAGAACTTGAGGAATCGTGGGTTAAATCGAACTTAAGACCTAATTCCACCTTCGTATGTCACCCCGCCGAAAGAAAAAAGAATTAGGAAATTAACCGAATTTCATAAAATGTTTCAGTGTTGATATATTAATGAATAAAAAATATAATGCATCATTATTTCATTTAAAGCTTTAACATATTCAGCGCAGTTAACTCTAACCACGATATCATTACAGGCTTAACACAGATTCTCAAAGATACGTGGTTTAATGTAACTGACCTGCAAAAATGTTAAAGTTTTATATAAATAACTTGATGCCTTATATCTTTCATTCATTAATATATTAAAAACTGAAAATTTCATTAAATTCAGTTGATTTCCTGATTTTTAGTATTTATTTTTCTTTTGGTGGGGTGAATACGATGGTGGAATTTAGGTCCCGTTTCAAAGTTCAGATTTAACGAATCCGGGGACTTACTTGTTGTCACTTGATCGATATAAAGCAAATAGATATTACTGATG
>CM042167.1:37005908-37008408 GCA_023376005.1 Doryteuthis pealeii
CTAGCCTTCAAAATATTAATATATTATTACACACTTAACAATGCTTCAAGCAAATTACCAAATTGCTTTATATATATATATATATATATATATATATTATATATATATATATATATATATATGATGGACTCTCCCGTCGATTGATGTATGAGTGTTCATACAAGGAACAACCCACACAGGGATTTGTTTATAGTGGTGAAGGCTTGTGTTGGACCATCCACACTTTAGGAAAGAATTGATGCATCAAAGGTTGCCACAAATCCAATCAACGACCGACCTCAGGAATTTTGAATTCAGAGTTATCCCTCTCCTAGACTGGTTACCTACCCAAGGCTGAAGACCCCAGTCTGCCCTACTATTTAACCCATAACTGGAGGGAGAATATATGGATTCATACCTTTCCCAAGGGTATTAGCGCTTTGTGAAAATGCCAACAGCATCGTCTAGGAATTGAACTCGAATCGACGAGTCCATTTTCCATTTATATATATATATATATATATATATATATATATATATATATATATATATATAGTATGAACAAAAAGTAATAAGACAAACAGGAAATATTTTATATATATAATATATGTTATTTATTCTCAACTAGTTTCGACTTAGATCATCGTCAGAGAAAATTTCTCATTTGAAGAAATTGTTTTTAGATTTTTGAAAGGGAGCATTATGGAAGAACTATAAACATTGGAGTATATATATATATATATATATATATATATATATATATAATATATATATATACCAACCCCTCCGCACGAGTAGGATGTAACACAAGGTCAATTTCTTAAGCGGAGTTCAACAGGTTTGAATTCAGATTTTTTACTTCTCATAGACTGGTTGCCTAACCAAGGTTAAAGAGCCCAGTCTGCCTTACTATTTATCCATAGCTCGAGGGAGAGTAGGATTCATACCTTTCCCAAGGGTATTAGCGCAAAGTGAAATGAAATTACCACATCCAGGATTTGAACTCGGGGCGACGAGTCCATTTCCCATGACTTTAACCATTACACCACGCGCTTTTGGTTATAAGATGTGCTGAGGATAGCTATTTGTATTTATAGACTCTTCCAAAACAGTGTTGGCTGAATCGGTCAATCAAAACGTTGATTTATAGCCGTTGATAAATTGTCGCTCAATTTCTGTCCCTTTTTCTAAGTGAAACAAAATGAACAAAAAATAGACACTACGCCATCGTCTCTAGTACACGGAAGGATGCCAACACTAACATGAACATAAATTGTTCAAATAAATAGGACTGCTAGGCACTCGGTGAGAAACTAACTCAGTAAATTGTGCGTATATATTGATTGAACATCGTATTTTGATCTCTGTTATGCAATCTCATTGTTTATGCCGTTTTTTTTTTGTTTTTCAGCTTTTCTTTCATGTTCTGTCTCTGTCTCTCTGTCTCTGTCTCTGTCTCTGTCTCTCTCTCTCTCTCTCTCTCTCTCTCCTCTCTCTCTCTCTCTGTCTCTGTCTCTGTCTCTGTCTCTCTGTCTCTCTCTCTCTCTCTCTCTCTCCAGTAATTTCTCTATTCATCAGTATTTCTTTCTTACTTTCAACTTTTTCAATTTCTCTCTCTCTCTCTCTCTCTCTCTCTCTCTCTCTCTCTCTCTCTCTCTCTCTCTCGTCTCTTCTTTTTTTTTCTCTCTCTCTTTCTCTCTCTGATAGTGATTAACAGGGAGAAAGAGGGAGAAGAAAGACGGATAAAACGGGTTATGGGGTCGAGCAGAGCATCGGATGAAGTATTTCTTGTTGATCTTTAATCGTGGTTCCCGCTTATTCCGATTCCCTGCCAGGTCATCTTCGCCATTCTGGGAGTGTCATGGAGGATCGAGGGTTGGCAAGTTTAAAGGTCACCTCATCTCGTCAGATCAGTGATAGGCGGTAGCATTAGCTTAAATAGAACCTTGCAAGGATGGATAGGTATGGGTTAAAGGGTGTTGGTTAGTGCACAGTAAGAGGAACAAAGCAAGGGGAGGGCGAAAGCGGAAGGAAGAGGCATTTGCAGGACGTGTTTATAGCTCGAGAAAACAAACATACCGAGTAATTCTCTCTCTCTCTCTCTCTTCTCTCTCTCTCTCTCTCTCTCTCTCTCTCTTTATCTATCTCTTTCTTTCTCTCTCTCTATTTCTTTCATTTCCCCCTCTCTCTCTCTCTCTCTCTCTCTCTCTATCTATCTATCTATCTATCTATCTATTTGTCTCTGTCCCTGTCTCACTCTCTGTGACTTTCTCTTCTTCTATCTTTCTCTCTCTATCTCTCTCTCTCTATCTGTCTTTGTCCCTGTCTCACTCTCTCTTCTTCCTTCTCTCTCTCTTTCTCTCTATCTGTCTCTGTCCTTCTCTCACTTTCTCACTCTCTTTCCTCTATCTTTCTCTCTTTTTTGTCTCTCTGTCTTTCTGTATCTATCTGTCTCTGTCCGTCTCACTCTCTCACTCTCTGTCACTCTCTCTCCTCTATCTTTCTCTCTTTCTCACTCTCT
>CM042167.1:37023408-37025908 GCA_023376005.1 Doryteuthis pealeii
AAAGTCGTCGGGGTGGCCTAAAATCGGTATCAGCCAATCAGAGATCCAGTCTATCCCTTTTTCACTAGCACCAGACCAAGGAGATTGTTTTTGCGTCTGAGGTGAAGCGACACACATTCCATCAGCTCCTTACTTTACCGCAGAGGTCCCTATGCTACTCATACACAGAGTTGGCAAGGGCCGGTATCAAACTAGGAACCTTGTGGTTTCTAGCTGAACGCTCTACCGACTGAGCTAACCCGGCCAAATTAGATTATATACAGAGCAATATCTAACTTTCAAAGAAAGAAAAACTTAATGAACCCTCATCCCGTAATAATTTATTTCGACCTGAACTCAAAAGATTTTTTTTAAATTAAAAATTGTTTTTTTATTTAATTCTTTAGAGCTCAGCCTCATCAGATGGGTTTTACAAAAAATATATTATAAATAAGAAGAACAAGATATATATATATTTGGAGGATATGTGCTTAATTGAAATCCTACCTAATTTTGAAAATTAATTAGTTGATAATTAATGAATTTAGGCGGGCATATATGTTCAAATATAAGGCTAAACAAATCGAAATGTTTAGCATTACATTTGAACATATATGCCCGCCTAAATTCATTAATTATTAACTAATTAATTTTCAAAATTGGGTATGACTTCAATTAAGCACATATCCTTCAAAAATTGTCAGCTAAAAGCCATATCAAATAAACACATTGTTTATTTACGTACTCTCATATATATATATATATATATATATATATATATATATATATATATATATATATATATAGGGAAATCGTAGTATATACCGCTGATGAGACTTAATAAAGTCGAAACAGTCTGTACGGTATTCTACACATCGAGCCATCCTTTGCTGGGATTACACTTGTCAAGTTCATTTTTCTATAAGAAAAAGTATCGAATTTATGCGATACATGCGTTGTAAGTGCCTTCAAGTAAAATTTAATATATACTTATTCAGCAACGTTTCTAAATAAACAAACATCCAAAAATCTTATTCACTTCGCCGAAGGGCATATGGTCTGTTTGTTGTTATTATTCTCTCAATAACGCCCCCTTACCTATTATGGTAGAGCGTGTAGTATCATTGACAAGCTTAATTTCGCTAGGATGGTCAGCTTGTACTGTGGCCGAGGCGATAAAGTGTTTCACTAGTGTTCACTGTGTCTGCTGAAGTCCCGGTTTCGATTTCTGTCGGGGGGAAATCGTTAGTATATACCGCTGATGAGACTTAATAAAGTCGAAACAGTCTGTACGGTATTCTACACATCGAGCCATCCTTTGCTGGGATTACACTTGTCAAGTTCATTTTCTGTAAGAAAAAGTATCGAATTTTATGCGATACATGCGTTGTAAGTGCCTTCAAGTAAAAATTTAATATATATATATATATATATATATGTATTGCTTTTTATTTTCATTACTATTACTATTACTCTGACAGTGTTGACAAAAACAGATAATACAATTTGGAAATGAAGAAATATTTTTCAGACTGATGACTGGAGAAAAATGCATAATAAAAGAAAATACCAAAACATCATTACTGTCTGAAAATAAGCAACTAGTAACTTAAAGAAAAATCGCAAGTTAAATTATTAAAAAGTCCTCAATACGCTAAAATCTAGAGTCTGCATTATCTTGATGAGACGTTGATCTCGTTTACACTATTAATCCGAACAAAGTGGGTAAGTCAACTGTGTTGCTTGAGTATTAGCCCATTTGAACTTTTAGTTTCATTTTTCTTTCATGCTTCAAAAGACCCATTACATTTATTTTAATAACCTTGAAATCAAATATGTGAATTATACGTGAAACCATTACAACATAAATATCTCTCTCTCTCTCTCTCTCTCTCTCTCTCTCTCTCTCTCTCTCTCTCTCTCTCTCTCTCTCTCTCTCTCTCTCTGTATATATATATATATATATATATATATATATACATGTGTGTGTCTGTTGTGTGTGGTGTGTGTGTGTGTTCTGTCTGTCTGTGTGTAGAATTAAACACATGGCATGTCTCCTGTTTAACAATTTTATTAACGGTCTTTTTAAGCTTTCTGGAAAACATTTTTACATTTATAAACAGACACACACACAAGCACACACACACAGACACACACACACACATATATATATATATATATATATATGTGTGTGTGTGTGTGTGTGTAGGGGGAGAAGAAGAAGAAGAAGAAGAAGAAAGAAGAAGAAGAAGAAGAAGAAGAATGCTATTCATAAAAGTTTTTAAAAAGACGAAATGGAATAGGAAGTTAGAATTATGATGTAGAAAGAAGATGATGATGAATTGGGTGGTGTTGGTGAGGGTGAGGGTGGTGTTATTGCTGCAAATGCGTTGATGGTGTGTAGAAGAAGGAGACGGTGGTTGTCTTTGAGCCGAAATGAAAGTTGGTGGCAGTGGCAGTGAGGGTGCAGGAAGTCGAGGCAGATTAGGGAGAGTAATAATATCATTCGGAAGAATTTTCG
>CM042167.1:37030908-37076225 GCA_023376005.1 Doryteuthis pealeii
ATCCAACTAATTTAGTTAAAATAGAAGTAAAGAATGGAATTGCGATATATTTTGTTAATGGGTTAATTTTTATATATTCCAGGATTTTGCTCATATTAATTAAGATAAACCAAACAATGAAGTATCATATACTGCAGATTATTTATTAAATAAATTTTTATTATCAAATATGCAAATTAGCCCTTCCCCGTTCACGCTGTACCGCCTATGTGTGTATATTAAATACAATGCGTGTTATTGGTATGTAGATATATCCAACAGTATTAATAATTTAAACATTTTATTAATAATTGAGGTTTAAATAAATAATCATGGAGAATGTGACAATAAATCTGAAGAGAATTTGGAATTGAGTTGTAATAGTTTCGGTTTAACGACAGGGAATCACAATCTCCATATATAGATGACTAAGAATACAACATTTTTTTACATATTGATGTATGTGCAATAGCTTTAACTAAACAGTATCAAACGTTGTAATAGTTAAATCATCATTCCGTGTATATCACAGGTCATGCCTGTTATTGAAAAAAAAACTATACATATAAAGGCCAAGTTTGTATGTAATGTATGTCCGGAGGAAACTTCGAATAACATTAACGACAAAGTAAATATGTATACATTAAATATCCCGGGCCTTGATTTATGAGTAAATAATAGAGATTGAATTTATATTCGTGAAGAATTGAAAATGAATTTAGATGATACAGCAATGGAATTTTTTTTCATTTTATATTTTAAGATAAGTAGACAATTAACATTTCTTTTCAGAGTAGCTTGAATCAATGCAAGGTCTTTTTTTTCCAATAGGAATTTTAAATGGGGCAATCCAAATTGAGGATTCAACTCAGAATCAGTATTAATGGAATCTGCGGGATTTACTTGAAAAACCTCTCTACCCAGGCCGACGCCGGGTAGCTACTGCAGTACATATATTAAAGGGCAGTTTTATGTATGTATGTATGTATGTATGTCCGTGCTGAAATATGGAAAATAAAACAATAAGGCGACAATTAACTTGGATCAACTGCAAGGTCCTTTTTTACGTAGGTTTATGGGGCATCCTGCAATGATCCAACCACTATTCAGTTATAATAGATCTGCGATTTAAACTTTTTTAGAAAAATTCCTGGTCTATCCAGGTGACGGCCGGGTACACTTTCTAGTTATAATTTAAATGGTAAATCAAACAACAAGAATATTTCATTTTGAAGTATTGGAATTGAGAGTGGAAAAGTGATACAATTGTAGTTGTGTGCACTTGGCACGGTCCCAAAAAGCTTGAAAAGACTGGAGGATCTGGAAATTCAGTGGAAGAAATCTGAGACCATACCAGACTACTGCACAGCTGCAACGGTATAAATCCTTGTGTATATTGGTTAATTTTGAAACGGAAGCACCGTTCGGCCATTGTTTTGTATAAAACGGAGAGTACCGTTTCGGCATCTTTGAGTTGTTGATACATAAAAAGGCGGAATGCATTATTCTCGTAATTACGTAAAACTCGTCTACTTGTGTATTCTCATCTCGACTAGCAAGCTGCAAACAATACTTCAGAAGAGTCCTGGTGACCCGAGGAAGACTTGTTGTCACTCAGCCTCCTCTATCTCTTATGCTGTTTTAAGAGAAAGTCTATAAACAAGT
Organism: Doryteuthis pealeii; assembly: GCA_023376005.1. Taxonomy (NCBI): domain Eukaryota; kingdom Metazoa; phylum Mollusca; class Cephalopoda; order Myopsida; family Loliginidae; genus Doryteuthis; species Doryteuthis pealeii. The sequence goes on from CM042167.1 coordinate 37,032,553, forward strand.
TTACGTGGAAACTCTGAAATATAAGTAATAATCAGATTGAGGCAGACCCCAGGAATAAATAAAAGAGGTAGTTTCTATATTTCCCCGGCAGCTATCTCAATCTTTCCGTGTATTCTTTGATATATGGACCGTCTGTATTACATCTGTGGAACCCCCACGCTTTTGTGATTTCAAGCAAACGGGCTCTCTTTCGCTGCAAATCGGAATTTAAAAGCTGTTGTAGATAGAAAGATGACAGCAGATTATGTGTATATCTATGTGTAGTAAAATAATGAGGTAGAAGTATATATTATTATATAATATATACTATATATATATATTTATATATATATTGTAAACATGTACATATATAAACATGAATATACATATGCGCATTTGTTTGTATATTTTTCACTTGTTTGCACATATACATACATACATACACACATATATATATATATAATATATATTATATATATATATATATTATATATATTATGCGTATTTGTCTGTATATTTTTCTCTTGTTTGTTTGTAAGAATAAATATGAACTTTCGACGCATGTTTCCGCACCCATGCTAACATCAAATGACCTACAACATTAAGAGGGTCTCGTTGTGTAAATGGTTATCGTTTTTGGTTGGGGGCTGGTTAGTTGGATTTTACGGTATGTCAATCCTTGTTGCGGTTATTTTCTGCCGAGGAAGTTTTGTTATTTCTTATAGGTATTCAATTGTTTAAAAATAACACCAATTTAAAAAAAAACTCATGGACCATAGAGAATGGAACTTTAACAGTTACTACCAATACGGGTCAGTGGTTACCTGGGAAAGTAATGGTAATTAAGGGTGCTCACACTCCCAAGCTCCAGAATTGGAACTCACTATGAGATGAAGTTTAACGTATAACCAGGGCATTAAGACCCTCATCTATCACCTTCTTATCTGTATATATAAATAAAATGGAAGCACGTGTTGTAATGGTTAAAGCCATGGTTGATGGACTTCGTCGTTCGAGTTCAAATCCTGATGTGGTAATTGCATTTCACTTAGCGCTAATACCCTAGTGTAAAGGATATGAATCCTCACTCTCCTCCAGCTATGGAATAAATAGTGCAGGGCAGACTGGACTCATTTAACGTTGTTTAGGCAACCGGTCTAGGAGAAGGAAATCTGAATTCAAACCTGGTTGAACTCAACTTAGAAATGAACTTGTGGTCACATCTGCTCCGTGCAGATAGGGTGGTTATATATTAATTATAATATATATATATATATAAAAATTAATTACCATATATATTTATATGCACACCACACATCACACACAATTATTTCACTTGAAGACGGCAGTAGTGATCCAGAGAGACTGTATGCTTATGCACACCATATGTCTCTTAAGACCAGAAGCTGACTTACAGGACTTGTTACAGTAGAAATGACACATTGATTGGCCTGGAATTGGCAGATTGTCCCTGATGAGATTTCCTAGATTTGACAATATCTAGTCTTAGAGACAGAATTCGACCACATGTCTGACATTTGCAACTCTCATGTCCTCTCCAATATGACAGATGTATCCCTTTGAAGTTGAGCGTCTTGGTGCGTTTTCATGCTCAATTCTTTCACTATCTAATAACTGTACAGCCATCATCCACATGAATTCTCCAAATCAGTTCTCTTCATGCTAGCTTTTCCCAGTTTGTCAGTATTTATTTTATTTTTACGTATAATATACCTAATTTTATATGTACATATCATATGCGTATATGATAAATTATATACCTATATGTGGTAGTTAATAAAAACACATTATATATATATATATATATATATATATATATTATATTATATATATAGTGACAAATTTGAAAAGAAAACCACAGTTAAATAAAATGAGTGATATTTATTCAGCCAACGCTGCAGTATTCCATCTGTTAGTAGATCTTCTTCAGGGCTTTGTTGATATAAGGAAAGTAAAATTCATCAACAATAAATCAACGAAAGCCCTGAACGAAGAATTACTAAAACAGGATATGAAAACACTGCAAGATGAATTTGCTTGATATAAAATTCATGAATATAATTAATTGACCATGAGTGTATTTTTTCAAGATTTTTTGCACTAATATATCATTAAACTGTCGATTCTACTTACATTTTTACTCTCAACACTACTAACAGCCACACAACACACACACACCACACACACACATATATATATTATATAATATATATAGATATATATATATATATATATATATCTATATATTCTAATTTAATTAGCTAAAAAGTTTGGTAATTTGCTTTCAAGCAATATGTCTAATTGATATGTTATATAAATATATAAATCAGAAGGCAATACAATCGTAAAAAATAAAGACAAAAAGATAGTATTATAATATGTCGTAATCGTTATATTCGAAAGCAAAGCTTATCACAGAGATTAATTCAAATTAAATTTCAGGAATTATCACTCAGAATTTCATCTCACGAGTTATATTTCCTGATCAATAATTCAGAATTTTCACCAAATTTAATTTCAGAATTTTAATTAAATTCAAGAAATTTCCCTAAATATAAACTCTGATGATAATAGCTTTGTCTTTTGAAATCCGATTTATCTGACATAATGAGAACATTACTTTTTTGTCTTTTTATTGTTACGCATTTGTATTGCCTTCGTATTTATTATATTTTAAAATCTATTAAATATATAGATAATATAATATAGTAATATATATATATATATATAAAGTGTATGAACACACAATGCGTGTTAAAAATGAAAATTATTGCAATATCTATATTCATAACTTAAATATTATTTGCATACAAGCATAATTATTTGATTTCATTAAAAATATCATCAATTCAGAAGTCTCCTGATTTTCTAATAACCGGACTCCTAAGCACGAGAGAGAAGCAGAATAATAAATTTAAATTCCAAACGGAATTTTTAAAATTTTAAATCGAAACTATTGTTCTTATGAAGCTGGATATGATATTAAATATTCCATTTTACAGCATTGCGTGTTTTCATATTCTTCCTATATAATACTTATACCGTCGGAGGAAATTTATTTCCTCACTCTTAACTTATTTATATATATTAATATATTTATATATATACTATATTATATTATATATAATTTATATTATATCATATATAGTGTGTGTGTGTAGTTGTGTGTGTGTGTGTGTAGTGTACTTCTCTAAAGAAATATATTCTATTTTATCAAGGATGTTATGGGGCCTATATCTGTTTTACTTACAAACCTAGCAGACTCTTTCTCTTCGAATCTTCCCCCAAAACATCAAACTACATTTACTTACCTTCTCGTTTAATAAGTTGCCCTTCATAAATGCCAACAAGAACAAACTCCAATCCGGCAAATGTTAATCATTTCCAACTCTCTTTGACTCTTTCAACTTAACAAAATACTCAAATGTAGCATTCCTCCACATCCGCGGATTCCGTAACGCGAATATAAATTTTCTCAGGCCGGCTTCATCAGCAATATTTTAATGGCCCTAAATGTTGTGAAAAATAACTGAACTATTTCTCTGGCATTTTTTTGAATTGAGGCTGCATAATTTGGATATTATGGGTTACTCGGACTACTGTCCTCATCTTTATTTCTATCTACTCTATTTTTCTGAAATTTTGTTAATGAGGTTGATAATTTTGGATTACTCGGACTATTGTCCTCTCTTTATTTTTGTCTACTCTATTTTTTTATTTAAGTCCTTCCTTTTTTTTGAATTTTGTGATGAGGCTTAATAATTTGGTATTATCTCTGGATTACTCGGGACCTACTGTCCTTCATCTTATTATTTCTATCTACTCTATGTTTTCTGAATTTTTTGTTATGAGGCCTGATAATTTGGGATTACTCGGACCATTGTCCTCATCTTATTTTGTCTACTCTATTTTCTCTTGAATTTTTGAATAGAGGGGCTTGATAATTTTGCATTATTTGGATTTACTCGGACAGCTGTCTCATCTTTATTTCTACTCTAATCTATTTTTCTGAATTTTTGTTATGAGGCTTGATATTTTGGATTACTCGGATTATTGTCTCATCTTTATTTTTGTCTACTCTATTTCTCTGAATTTTTTGAAATGAGCTTGATATTGTTTATTTGGGGTAACTTCGGACTACTGTCCTCATCTTCATTTTTATCTACTCTATTTTTTCTGAATTTTTGTTGAATGAGGTTTGATAATTTGCATTATTTGGGTTATTCGGACAACTGTCCCTCATCTTTCTTGTTATCTACTCTATTTCCTCTGAATTTTTTCAGATGAGGCTTGATAATGTTGTATATTATGATTATTCGAAATATTCGTGTGGAAACGTTGTGTGTGATAACAATAAAGTTGATGACAATAGTCCAAATAACCGAAATAATATTGTTACATAATTTAAGATGCAGTCATAAATTTATGAACATACTGCTAGTTAGAATTAAAGTAGGTATGTTTGGCTAAATCATGGGTCCATGGAAAATCACCGACAGATATGGACGGTTAATAACCTGTGACCCTTTAAAAAATGCACCATTACATACGCCTAGAATAATTATAGTTTATATCATGTTCGACCCAGCTTTCAAAGGAGCGTACATGTTGTTGTCAGCTCCCGGGGTCCATCTCACCTGCGGCGGAATCAAATGGGCTGAAGAATATAAACTTGATCAAGAAACACCAAGAAAACAACAACAAAACAATGACCAGCCAGTACAAGAGGAATCAACAAAGAAAATCAACCCCCAGCTGACAGAAGTCAACCCAGAGAGGATGGCAGCCGAAATAGAAGCAGTTAGTAATGTTGTAATACACCCACATTGAGATATATTTTAATAACTAACGAGACTTTATGTTTGCTTGATCAAATCTTTATTATTTATCTAGCCTCATGATTTAATTCCGTGCGGATGAGGGTCGACCCCGGAGCACGTCTAAGCTCTTGAAAGCTGGGATCAAAACTGAAAATAGCTAAACTAACTATTCTCACATCTATGTTACGGGCCTCAGTTGGTCCCATCAAAATGTCAATTAAACGTCCACGGTTATGGAAATACCCCACCTCCAGTTTTAAATCTAATGAACTTATTTAAACTAATTTACAGGTTACAGTCACAATTATGACTTCTCATGAATTGTTAACAGCAGAAAGTAGAAACAGCAGAGTAATCAAGTAAGTCAAGAAGCTATCAACTATTATAATCCTCTAACTCTAACTCTCTCGCTCTCTTCTTCTCCTTACTATCTCTTTCTCTCTCTCTCTCTCTTCTCTCCCTTCTCTCTTCTTATTCTCTCCTCTCCTTCCCTTTATCTCTCCCCCTTCTCTCTCTATCTTTCTCTTCTCTTCTTTCTCTCTTCTCTCTCTCTTCTCTCTCCCCTCTCTGCCTCTCTCTGCTCTCTATATCTATGTATCGCAGAATACTCTCTCTCTCCTCCATTATAGATACTAAATCATGCTCTAGACTAATCTAATTATAATCGTCGGGGTGGCATAATAGTTGGTAGATCTTGAGATATCTGAGAAAGTCTATTCCCTTTTCTCACTGTCACTAGATCAAAGAAGATTATTTTGGTGTCTGAGCGGGCGCCACACCAACCATCAGCATAATACCCTTGGAAAGGTAATAACCCCAGCTATGGATTAAATAGTACCAAATACTTATCTTCTACAAAGGATGGCCTTAGCATTAAATAACCCACTAAGATTGATGTGCCATTAAGAACAAAGGAACATAAATCTTCAATTGAATTTTAGAGTGTAAAAGTAGAACGAAGAGACGAGAAAGAGAGTGAGAGAGAAAGAGAGTGAGAGAGAAGGAAAGAGAGAGAGAAGAGAAAGAAGAGAAGAGAGAGAGAGAGAAAGTGAGAGAGAGAGAGAAGAAAGAGAGAAAAAGAAGAGAGAGGTGTAAAAAGTACGCAAAAAGTAATAAATTCTCTCTTTCTGTACTTAGCTAGACGGGCGGTCAGGGAGGCCCCGCCCCGACAATTCAGGCTGGTCTCATCAAGCCCTAGTACTTATGATGCCCAACCGCAATTGCCATTAATGACAAGCCCCAACTCTTGTTATCATATGAGTGCTAGAAGGCGGCGGCGCTTGGGTTCTTCAATGTTCTAGGAATTGAGTTAACCTTAATCTGATGGTGAGGTTCCAGTTTCTGAGGTTTTGAGGAATGTGTGGCCCCTTTCATCACCATTGCCTCCTGAGTCCTATCTTATGGTTAAAATAGAAAAATGTGGTTCAAGAAAATTAAGGTAATCTATTAAGAATGAATTTATTTCCAAACTTTTATCGGCATTAAAATGACCACTGAGGTTGAATAAGCCATAAAACTAACCAAACAACAAACCAAAACCAACATAAGTCTCTGTAATTTCTGCTGATAAGCTGATACTTAATCTTTTTTAATCTTTTTATTTCCTTTTTATTTACTGTTTATTTGGAGGCTACTCTTAATACTAATTCAAAAGTTCATAGTAGGTACATGGTCTCATAATAGAAATTTAGACTCAAATGAAAAAAGAAATAATTATTTATTCATCAATAAAACTGAAGCTTTCATTACGGCGTTTTTTTTTTTTTGTTTTTGGTTCATTGTGTTTTGTCTTTTTGGGGATGGACGGAGTTTTAAAATTAACAATTAGACACAAATATTAAATAGAATATTCAGAGAAAAAAAGCCATGACCAATTTCAGTCAAGTATAAAAACGTGAAGTAGATTTTAATCTAAAGATGACGATATGAGGAATTATCTTCTTTTTCTTTTGTTACCAACTGACCAATTTAGAAGTAAACGATAGCTGCAGTTAATACCGGTCAAGACACTAAAAAATGGCAAGAAAATACTGATTTGGTAGCTGATTTATTGCTTAGTTGGTTGGTTGATTTGATATATATATTATATATATATAATATATAGTATATGTGTGATGTGTGTGTGTAGTGTGTGTGGTAAAGTTGAATCCGACAATTGAAAAGATGAAAGAAAGTTTTCAAGAGGATTTCATATATTTTACAATAAACATCTTTTTGAGTTTCCTGTGGAATTATAAAATGCTCTGATTTTTTAAAATAAAATTTATTTTATTTTTAACACAGTATATGCAATTTGAATTTAATAAAATTCCGGTTCCGAACATGAACTTCACACGAAGTATCTATACCCCCCTATCTTTTACGTTTATATTTCCGCTTCATCATATTATTCCTCTCGAAGAAGACCGGCTAGGTTGAAACAGATTCTTAGTCAGCGATTATTCACATAATATATTTATTCTTCAAATAAATGTTTTATTCAATATATATTATATTATATATATATATATATTATATATATATATATTAACTTTATTTGTATAAATGAAGTAATGATTTGATAGAAATTAAATATATAACTTAATTGTGGTTAGTTGGTTGAAAAAGAACCTTATATATATATATATATATATATATAATATATATATATATATATAATAACTTTTGAGAGGGGTCATTATTAGAAAAAATCCTTTCAATGCTATGACTCTCTATTGAGCATTGAATTAATATAATTATATATAAAATATTGGAAAAGAGATAAATAATGTTCCCTATACTTTGTAAACTTATGTTTGAGAAGTATTTCGAATTTTTTTCTGTCTAATCCGTTAATATACATTGCAACATTGTTAATCTGTTTGTGGGGTTTAAGGGGTCAAATAAGAACACGACGGGGTAACAAATGTAGGAAATGTATACAAGAGTAGACAATTAAAGTAATGCGTCGATAAATAGAGTATGACTGACTCGCATTGGCTTACTCTCACAAGCCATAATTGTCCCTGTTACTTATAGTAACAGTCGCTGCAAATACTAGTGTCTATAGGTATATCATTTATTAGAGAAATGTGTGATTATTTACTCATAAATTAAAATTGATTGAATATTTAAGAATGATATATTGAATTTAAATAGATGGAAATAGAATGAAATAAAATATTTAGACTATATAATGGCTAAGTGTTATTTTTTCTTTATCAATAATTCTAGATTGACAATGAATTTTAAGGGAGACATTTTTTTAAAATTAATTATATATCTTATTTATAATTGGATTATGTGTTTTTCTGTCTGTAACCGAACTATATTACTAATCGAGTCACAATTAACATAGTTATTTACATCATATTCCTCCATGATTTAATTTATATTTAAACCTCAATAATTAATAAAAATGCTTCAACTTTATTTAGTGGTTGTCCATAACTTACACTACTAATAATCATGCAATTGTATTTATTATACAAAAATAGAGGTTTGCAGTGTGAATGGAAAGGCTTATTTGCATATTAATATTAAAAAATCGAATTTAATAAATATGTGCTTAGTATTTTGATTTCTAAACTGTTTGGTTTTATTTTAAATGAATATAGAGCAAAATCTCCTTCAATGAATCTTGAATAAAACCAATATCAAGATAAATAACTGTCATTTTATTCTTTACTTACTTTTTAACTAAATACTTAAATTAGAAAAAATAACAATGAAAGACGGAGTGATGGATAAGAATAAGTTCAGTTGGTTCTATTTTTTTATTATATCCCCTCTGTTCAAATCTTTTATTATACTCCCTCTTTCATCTTTTTATCTGTATTCTTATTTTTTCATTAGCTTCTTCTAATTTTACATATTTTATTACATTAAACTTTATACTTCACCCGAGGGGTGCATATATTTGCTAGTAAAGTAAATTTCATTATTATAGATATACATAATTTAAAATTGACACCATAAAGTGTTCGCCTTAAACTCATTGTTTATATATATGGGTTATGTTTGTTATTTCTATTAGTGTGTTGATAAGAAAAAGGTTTAAAGCATTTTTGAGGGGAATACTTATTTAAAGTGAGGCTTGCCTTAGGCTTTAATAGACATATCCAAACATAATAACCATTTCACTACGGATTAACAGTAAGAAATATCTGAAGAAGGCCGGAGAAGCACATCGGCCGAAACCGTTGGTACAGATAACAATGAAGATTGCGGACAATAGTCCGAATACATTAGATAATACTATCAATTAAGCCTCATCTAAAAATCAGAGAAATACCACCAACCTGTTAATTTCTAACGACCTGGTCTTGCATTTTTATTCAGTAGTCATTTATTTCATTTATGTAAAAGCATACAATATATATAATATAAGCCAGGTTTATTATTTACCCATAGCTAGAGGGAGAATATATTTGGATCCATAAACATTCCCAAAGTGTAATTAGCGCTATGTGAAATGATTTTTTTAGATAAAACGAGAGAAAATAAATGTTTCATATATAATGGTACACAAAATGGTTTTATGTTTTCTAAAATGTCTTATATAAATGGTGTGTCTGTGTGTATGTGGTGTTATTGGGGGAGTGTGTGCATGTGGTTGTGTGTGTATAGTGTGTGTTGTTTGCTTAACATCTTTGTTATCCCTTTAATGCGCTGAGGTTTCTTTTATTTTGCAAAAGATAAAAAAATATATTCAGATATTTTTTCTCACAATATTTACAAAGATACGAAAGTTGGAATGTTTTATATCTGTTTTTTTAATAAATTCAAACTTATAATAATAATAATAATAAATAATAATAATATATAATAATAATAATAAATAATAGTTTTTGTTGTCTGTCGTAGTAGTCTGTAACTGACAAATTTGACCTANAGGACAAATTGACCCTTATCACGAGACGGAAGCTATCTTTTTTTCAAGATTGGAATAATTGAAATTTGATTATTGATTATGATTCAATTTTGATGCTGATGTTTTCAAAGATAACCAAAAATAAACTGATTAGTCAAAAGAATATTTATCCAAGCTCTTCGGTAAAAAAAAATTATTCACACTGATAGAATCAGGTGGTTGACTAATGGAGATTAAGTGACAACAAGTACATCCGGTTTCTCACTTGTTTCTGTGACGGCATTCACCTTGGGTCGGTTGAGCTGGCTCCATCCAACAAATTCATCTGTGGTGGATTCAAGCAAGTGCGCTCCCCAGTGGAGATCCCTTGTGCCAGCAGAGCGTGATCCTTAGCTGAAGAAATCATTGGTTGCTCCTTGGTGTCCTTTAATGTTGGGTATGATCCTTTCGTTGTTCCGTTCATCAATGTCGAATAACGTGCAAATGAATGGCTTTCAATATCAGTGATTAAATAATTAACTAACCACGTAATACGGGCTGTTGATTGGCTATGGTTTAAGCCCCGTGGCCTTGTTTAGTCTATAAGCTTAAATGGTGGATTACAGCACACCTTATATACAGAAAAATAATTCAACAGTTCTAACAAAATGGCAACTCGATCCGTAACAAAAAGTCGTCGCGGTGGCCTAAAGTCGGTATCAGCCAATCAGCGAGGGAGTCTACCCCCTTTTCACTAGCGCTAGACCAAGGAGATTGTTTTTTTTAAACAGCTGAGGTGGAGCGCCACACCTACAATCAGCTCCTTACTTTACCGCACAGATCCCTGTGCTACTCATACGCTGAGTTTGCGAGGGACGGTATCGAACTAGGAACCTAGTGATTTCTAGCCGAACGCTCTACCGACTGAGCTAAACCGGACCGTAATTATTTGTCTATAAACATGCAGTCTTTTTCTAGATTTTTAAGTACAGATGTTAGGTGTATATTATACACGGGAATTGAATGTTAACTTATTTTTTCTGGCAACGTGCATCTCAAGATTTGAGACAGGATAAACAAGAGTAAACATCAGCACAAAAAAAAGGAAGCTGGGAATGAGCGGATGAGGTCTAGAAAGCCAAAACCATCCACACTGACGGTAGTGGGATTGCCTCCTGGTGTCCCCTTAATGTTGGGTATGATCCTTTTCGTTGTTCCGTCATCAATGTCGAATAATGTGTGCAAATGAATGGCTTTCAATATCAGTGACTTAAATACTGCACACACACAAGACCGAAATTGGTTCGATGAGGCTACCCGGCCCTAATCGTCAATCCATCTACGACAAGGAAGAGTTTGTTACAAAACAATTGCTGTCGTGCGGCTTTATATGATCCTAAGGAAAGCTAGTAGAGTAAACCCCGAAAACAAATCCTGGATCCGGAGTCCTTAAGATGGAATGACAAAAATGTGGGGGTCAGTAACACCTAGAAAACAAACACTGACCACCCCCACTTTATGTTAAATTTTTAAGGGCCATTGCTTGGCCTTATAGCAGAAGCGCTTATCTGGTGGAATCTTGATAAAGAGTCCGTCCACAATGTGAATCCTTTGGTTACTAAAGTGTCCTCAGTTACTGGCAATCGTATAAGTCCTTCGTGAGTATTGGTAAAGATCCCGGCAATCCTATGTGCGTCCGTCGTCAAAGAGTGTATTTGATGTGTGACCATTATGGAGGGTTTAAGTATCTTATCAGGCCAGTAGTACTGCCAGTGATTGGTTAGAAGAGTCAATCACGTGATCTTGGCCAGGAAAGAAAGTATAGAATGGATAAAATAGGATATTTTAATCAATTTTACTTACACGTGTTTCGGTCAGGAGTTTATCCATGTGTTCATGTAATAGATTGAATAATGTACACATGGATAAACTCCTGACCGAAACACGTGTAAGTGAAATTGATTAAAATATCATATTTTATCCATTCTATACTTTCTTTCTTTTATTTCTCTTTTCAACACACACACACACACACACACACACACACACACACACACACACACACATATATATATATATATATATATATATATATATATATATATATATACGCATTGGCCCTGAGGATTAGAATATTTGAAATAACTAAATATGAAAGTATATGAAATATTTACGGGTATTATTAGCAGTGGTGGTGGAAGTGGTTTTGATCGTCGTAAAAGTCGTACAAGATGGCGGTATATCATCCCTTGTAGTACAACGTTTATTAGAACGCCGGAACAAATGTGAATCAGACAGAATTCTGATTAATCAAAGATAAATTTGTCCAGCCTGATTAATTTGCGTAAACGAGAGTCATTAAACCATTGCATGCTAACCGGAAATAAATAAACATTAGCGCATGCGGCGAAGAAACAAAATGTCGTTGTTTCCGGTTGAAAAAAAAAAAAAAAAGAATAAAGAAAAAGAAAAGAAAAAGAAAGAAAAAAAGAGACGAAGACAATTTTCTTTTCGTTGCTTATATTTATTTTTCTTCAATTTAAACTTCATTTTTTCATTTTATTTTTTTTAATTTTTTTTTTTTTCAAAAATCAATTTTTCTCGGAGCAAATCTAACGACAGGAATTTAATTAAAAATAAATTAATTTAAAATGCGACAGACATGATTTCTGTAAAGCATTTTTTTATCATTCTTTTTTATTTATTTTTTTTTTTTTATTAATTCTTTTTTTTTAGGATTGACGTATCAACTTCCGGTAGGTTATCTGAGATACAATGAAACACAATTTTCCCCCTACGCATGCGCGTAGGCCACACCGTTAGTAGAATGCTAGTTAGAATGTTAGCCTGTCCTAAATTTGATATGGCTGATCCACTGACAGACTAAATTAAGCGTACTAAAGATACCTTTATCTGATTCGAATTAATAACGCAGCCAATAGTTTATCATTTTTTTTAACCAAATGATCAATTAATCCTTTGTATTGTATGACTCATTTCAAACTTGGGTAAAATGCTAAAGAAATATCAAAAACAAAACAAAACTTATTTAATTCCTCTGAGTCGGAGTAAAATCCGTACAGAAAATCAGCCGCCATTTTTAAATCAACCCCAACATTCTACTTTTCTAATGATAAATCCAAATGTCAATGTGTCAGTGTGTCACATTTTTTAAATTTACTCCCAGAGACCGTAACCCAACATAACATACCATTTTGGAATCAAGCCGACTCGGTGGGCAATATGCTAATAAAATATCTAAAAAAAAAAAAACTTATTAATTCCTCTGAGACTTCTTTAAATCCGTACAGAAAATTTACTCCCAGAGACCGTAGCCCAACATAATATACCATTTTGGAATCAGGCCGACTCGGTGAGCAAATTAAAAACATTCCAGCCCGAATCCGGACCCGCAAACCTTCTCTAATGATAAATGCAAATATCAGTGTGTCAGTGTATCACATTTAAAAAATTTTACTCCCAGAGGCCGTAGCCCAACATAACATACCATTTTGGAATCAAGACAATTCGGTGAGTAAATTAAAAACATTCCGAGCCGAATCCGGACCCGCAAACCATCTCTAATGATAAATCCAAATATCAGTGTGTCACATTTTTCAAATTTACTCCCAGAGGCCGTAGCTCAATATAATATACCATTTTGGAATCAGGCTGACTCGTTGAGCAAATTAAAAACATTCCGGGCCGAATCCGAACCCGCAAACCTTCTCTAATGATAAATCCAAATGTCAGTGTGTCAAATTTTCCAAATTTACTCCCAGAGGCCGTAGCCCAACATGATATACCATTTTGAAATCAGGCCGACTTCGTGAGCAAATTAAAAAAAATATCCTGAAATTTTGGATTCCCAAGTTTAAAATGTTGCGATTAGTGGAGGCGCGTGGTGTAATGGTTACTGTTTTGAAAAATGTATACGGCGAGACAAGTTCAAATCTGAAATGAACGCGGCTGTTTGCATTTCTCATAGTGGTAATACCATTGGGAAAGATACGAATCCAAGTATTCTCCATCCAGCTATGGGTAAATCTCAGAACAGACTGGACTCTTTAACTTTTGGTATGGCAACCAGTCTAGGAGAAGGAAAACTCTGAATTGAAAAATGTTAAACTCCGCTTAAAAATAGATTCTGCTTGTGGGAAGGGATTGGGGAAATACACAGACACAAAGACACAGAGACACACAGTCCCCCCATATATATATATATATATATATATATAACGAGGTTGGTTGAATCTGAGAGTTTAATGTACAATGATTGGGTAATTATATACAGAACAATATGTTTAGCAATGAAAATGGATTAAATACCGGACATATCATATTAGCAATTCCTTTCCACACACACACACACACACACACACATATATATATATATATATATATATATATATATATTATGGAGGAAATGTAGAACAAACATGGAATGTTACAATGAATGGAATTTTATTAGTCTTAGTGTCGATGTTCAAACATTTCGGTTTATAAAGAAACTTTCTTCGGGCCAATGAAAAAGAAGAAAAAGATTTACGTATTCAGAAAAATGATGGATGTTTCCAAATCCAAAACATCCATCATTTTTCTAACTACGTAAATCTTTTTCTCTTTTACTAGTTTCATTGTCCCGAAGAAGGTTTCTTTATAAACCGAAATGTTCGAACATCAATACGACTTAATAAATTTCCATCCATTGTAACATCCCGTGTGTGTTCAATATTTTCTTCATATACTGTCGGATTCATTTCCTCTTTTTACTCCCACACACACACGCACACAAACACACACACACACACACACACACACACACACCATATATATATATATATATATATATATATATAATATATATATATACACCAATCAGTAGGCACACAAATATGCAACTGTATACTCATACATACACGTTTGGCCTCAGATTACCAAGTTCGTTAGAAAGGAAGAAATTAATATTGCCTGATTCGTATATTTAAATTCGTAGAAGTGCCGAAAAAGTTAACTTGTATACGCCAAGTGAATGTCTAATCAATACATGCGTGAAGCCTGGAGTTGTAATTCTCCGAAAACCAAAAGTGTTAGCGAAAAGTTCATTGAAGACAAACAATATCCTCAACGCATAATCTACCCTGTGTATAGGCAGAACAGAGTGATTTGCCCTTGGACAGATTTATGTATAAATAGACCAACTTGGTAGCTATTTAGATTACATTCTCGGCATTTGTACGAGACGGTTATCATGTATTTCCTACGTTACAGCAGAAAAACAAACCTATGTCATTTTCCATTGGGCATATTGTCACGAAGTGTCTGTTTATTTTCAAACCCTTCGCCAAGTCGTGTGATCCTAAGTGATTAGGCAATTGACTCTCCAAGGAAAAAATATTCATGGGGAAAAACATAGAATGTCTTCTTTCAAAAATAAAATTTTAAAAATATTAGTCAATAAGACAATTCACGAGTGATTAATAATTATTTTATTTTATAAAAAATAATTATTATTTACTTTTTTTTATGAAACAGACGGGTGCAAAATATATAAAGTTCATAAACAGTCCAAAAATACCTTCTTTTTTTTTTTTGGTTAAAACATAAGTTCCTCTTTTTTTATTATTTCTTTTCTTTCTTTATTTTTCATTAAATATAAGTTCCTCCTTTTCTCTTTCTTTAAATCCGTTCCTTAATCACTCTTTCGTTTCTTTCCCTTTCAAATCAATTCGGTTTTTCTTCAAATAATAACCTCTTTTCCAGTTTCTTTAACATTTTTTTAACCTTTTTGTTGATAAATAAATAATAAATCACTTACTGGCAATAATTCTTGTTCTACTCTGATCTAATTGTCGTCTGTCTTGATACCGCCTCAACTCCATTCTTTCTAACCGTCTCCCTTCTCGTGTCCGTTCGTCTCTCAACTCTATCGTCTCTGTCTCGTCTGCTTCAGTCAAATTTTTTCCCGGTCATTTTTAAAATCAAAACAAACCTAAGGGAATTAACCCCTTTTTTTCTGGCCAAAGGCAGCAACTCTTAACTTTCTATTTATTTTTCAAAACTTTTTTACACCGTTTTTCCTTTTCTTTTTTCAACAAATAGTCAACCCTTGGCTATTATTATATGATATTCTGAGAAATCTCAGAATGTCATAACACATATCTTATTAGGATATACCAATATATGTGTTTGACATATGTGCGTCAATCTCCGTTCTGCGTAGATTTTTTTTATTTACTTACCGATAAAAAGAGAATTAATGGAGAATAATATCTTACATGAACCGCTGACAACAGGTATTACAATGAAGGTCTAAGTTTGCCAAAATGTTTCAAAGAAAGTAGCATTTTTGACGGCATATAGGACGCACATTTTTCCAAAATTTTGTCTAAAAAAATTACCCTGCGTCTTATACATCGTAAGTGAAGTTTGAGACCTCCCGTAGACCTAGGCTAATCTTCTCTGTGATGCTCACTAACCCAGCTAACGCTCAATCCTTTTACCTACTTGTGTATGCTTATTGCTTGCCTGTACTGCCAAATTGCTTTTATACAGCTATGTTTCTGCTTGTGTAATTCACAGCTATTTTTCAACAATATATGCTTAAATAAACTAAAAACTTTTTTTCCTGAATCTGACCTGCTGAAATGGGGGTGCGTCTTATATGCCCGTGCGTCTTATATGCCGTCAAATACGGTAATTAAAAAAAAGAGCTTTGAGGGTAGCTTTTGGCTAAAGACTATGAAAATGCTTTCGGCTAGAAATTATTAGAAAATCCTTGTGCTGAATAATATAAACATTTATAAACAAAATATTGATTCAACTAAAGCAGTGGTTCCCCAAATTTTTATCACGGCGACACACCAATGAACTGTTTAAAATTTTCGCGGCACACCCATAAATGGAATACATTCTATAGATTCAAGAATGAAAGAATACTAAAATATTTATTATTCATACTTATTTATTTCTATTACATTGGCAAGATTGATATTTTCAATGCAACCGAATGTTTTAACTCGAAAATAACATGAAAACTGTTTTAGTAACAGCTACCTTCATTTCAAATAATGCGCAAGTACAATTTAATCGCTGGAATTTTTGTTGGTTAAATAGGATTTTACCAAGTTTAGCTAGTTTTAATGAAAGTGAATGTAATGTCAGAACACTAGACACTACTGTGTTGGTGTAGATTCAACCTCTATGACATATTTCATGCACTAAGATAGGCTCTACTGAAACAGTGAGCAATGGTCTTGCATTGAATTCTGCGTATAGATATTGGTCGTCGGTTCTAATCCTCACCGAGGCGTTTTTCATATCGCCCTACATTATTACAGTGAAGTTTTTCCTACTATATTGCAGTTTCTCCTACATCAATATATATATAATATATTGGTCAGACGTTGTTGAAATAATATTTTTGTTTATACCTTAAATATTGAATACTTTCCCGCGACACACCTAATGACATCTCGTGACACACCAGTGTTTAGCGACACATAGATTGGGAACCACTGAATTAAAGTGTCATCTATGTTTGTAATTTTAGTCTCTTTCAGTTTGTCGACAATTTTATACAGGGTGTGTTGTATACCCGTTCATTCGTAGGGTAGAGAGGAGAGGAGAGGAGAGGAGAGAGGGGTTCTTACTGGTTTCTGTTGCGTCGCTGCCAACTTCTTGTCTGGGTTGTCTGCGCTTAAACCAATGGTAACAATCGCACCTTAAATGTATTGTACACTATAATGAATATGTAAATAAATACATCTTTTACACTCGTAAAGGAGCCCTTTATTTTCAATTCTCCAATATTAGAAAATAACTAACGTCTATCTATTTATCTATCTATCTATTTATCTATATCTATATCTATCTCTCTCTCTCTCCCTCTCTCTCTCTATATATATATACATATATACAATCTCTCTCTCTTTTTCTCTCTCTCTCCCTCTCTCTCTCTCTCTCTCTCTCTCTCTTTGTGTATATACATGCTTCATATATATATACATATATATACAACCATACATATATATATATATATATATGCTTCATATATATATATGCTTCATATATATATATATATATGCTTCAAAGGAGTCTAATGATAGATGAGAAAAACTTTCTATCAGGGGCCCCACTCTCAAAAAGTGTTTTAATACTTTTGAGATGTGTCCCTTGGAAACGATTTTTTATTTCATTCATTTTTATTTCATCAATTCATTCATTTTACCATTAATTTTTAACCATATATATATATATATATATATAAGTATTTACTAAGCTTAGCTTAGATGTGGCACAAGGCCAGAAGTATGGGGCAGCCAGTAAGAATCAAACTCTCTAACGATGATTAGCTTGCTAACTATTACACCATATATATATATATATATATATATATATATATATATATATTATATATATAATATTCAAAGCACAGAAACCCGAAACCACAAATAAATTGGGGAGAGGGAGACTTCTACACAAAAATAATGAAATAAGTGGGGAGCGGAAGAGAAGAGAAGATAATGGGGAGGAAGGGAAGGAGAATGAGAATAAAAAGGGGAGAAAAGAAAGATTAATCTTATAGGGGTGGCAGAGGAAGAGATCACTAAACAGAGATTGGATGGGGGGAGGGTAGAGGCTAAAAGTTCCCATCACTGCCAAAAATGAAGTGAGACGCAAAAGACAAGCTGTACAACTTATGTCGGTTTGGGCGTCCATCAGTTGTCACTAACGGGCTTAGTTTTGGCGCGAAATCTGGCATAAACTTTCATGGTCTACTGGCCGACGCCTTAACTCTTTATGTCATTCAGAGGTACATACATAATAATATCTATTTCCTCATATATATATTATATTATATATATATAATATATATATATTATATATGGTTTATAATTGGAGGATGACAGTTTCTATCTATCTATCTATCTTTTCTATCCCTGTTCACATCTATCTATCTATCGTTTATATTTGGGATATGAAAGATTACTTTCTTGCTTTCTTTCTTTCTTTCAATATATATAATATATATATATATATATAATATATATATATATATATATATATATATTATATCAGTCTGTTCATATCTATCATTCTATATATCAGGTTTATACTTGGTAGATGACACAGTTTTCTGTTCATGAATCTTCTCTCTCTTCTCTCTCTCTATATAATATATATATATATATATATATATATATATATATATATAAAATGACGACTTAATACATGATAGTTTTTATATATCTATCTATCGACGCCTTAGCTCTTTATGTCATTCAGCCTCCTCCGATCTATATAACTTACATAGGTACATACATAATAAAATCTATTTGGACATATACATATATATATGTATATATATATATAATATTATATATATATATATATATATATATATATATATGAGAGTAAAATAGTGAATTCAATGCGACAGTATGTAGGAAAATAGAAAAGCAAGAAGTGTTTCAAAAGATGAGTTTATTCCTGATGGTGAAATCGGCGTTTATAACATTTCGGTTTGTGCAAGCTTCATCAGGACACGTGGAAAATCTTTATGTGGTGATCGTGAAAACTTGAAAAACAGGAGAAATACTGGGTTTATATGAAAAAGTGGGAGTAACCGGTGTCGACCTGGTGTTAATTCCGGGACTCATGGAATCATTCAAAAAGTGGTGTGGAGCTGTAGTAACTTTTGGGATGAGCAAGGATATAGGACGGGGAGGAACTAAGTTGATAGAATTGGTTCTAATTAAACAAAAGTGGGAGAATATTTTTCTGGCAGGATTTATGAAAAAGAAGAAGAAATATGGAAGAAAAGCAAACAAAAAAGAGAAAATAATAGTAATGTTAGAAAGTTTTTAGAAAGAAAGAAAGAAAGAAAGAAAGAAAGAAAGAAAGAAAGAAAGAAAGAAAGAAAGAAAGAATAAAACAGAAATGATGAGAGAGAGAGATAGAATACAATATCGAAGAAAAGAAAGAAAAGAAAAGTAAAGACAAAATAATAAAAAATGGTAGAAAATGTTTCGAAAGAAAGAAAGAAAGAAAAAAAGAAAGAAAGAAAAAGAAAAGAGAGGGAAAGAAAGAGATATAAAGGGAGAGAAGAAAAAGAAGGAAACAGTAGAAAAGAATTAGAAAGAAAGAAACAAACAAACAAACAAACAAAGAATGAAAGAATGAAAAAATAAAAGAGAGTGAAAGAAAGAGATATAAAAGGAGAGAAGAAAAAGAAGGAAATAGTAGAAATAAAAGAACGAAACCAAACAAACTAAAGAAAGAAAGAAAGAGACAAACAAACAAACAACCAGCAAATCAAACTAAGTAAAGAAAGAAAGAAAGAAAGAAAGAAAGAAAGAAAGAAAGATATCCCAAATTTCTAACGATCTGAGAATTTACATAAACGAAATAAGTGCAAAAGGTAAAACTTAAGTGAATCGTTGTTAATAATATTTAATATTCATTGCATATTTCGTTTGTTCTAAAGTATTGAGCCCCCTCTCGCAATTTTGTTTGTTTGTCTAAAAGCAGATGCAAAAACTTGCCGCTATTACCGGGGGGGGTCTGATTCTTCCTGAAAATCCAATTAATGCATTGGAATTCCAGGGAATACAGCTGAAAGGTCTGCTTCCGCACGAATAAAACTTTTTTGTTTAAAGAGAAACTAAATGGTGCTATTATTTTTTTTAATAACACAATTCTTCTGCCTACACAGCAAAATTCCCTGAGTACAAGTCCATAAGGCATATGTTTTAGCATGGCTGAACCCTGATATATATATATATATATATATATTATTATTATTATTATTATTATTATTATTAGCATTTCAGTCTTGGAAGACTACAAAATAGTTTTACACACACACACACACATATATATATCTTATTATAATGGAGATTGTGTGTTTTTCTGTCTGTAACCGAAACTATATTACTAATCGAGTCACAATTAACATAGTTATTTACATCCCATTCTTCATGATTTTATTTATATTTAAACCTCAATTATTAATAAAATTGCTCCACCTTTTTATTAGTGTTGTCCATATCTACATACTAATAACATGCTATTGTATTTATATATACAAAAAATATCGGTTTGCAGTGTGAACGGGAAGGCTAATTTGCATATTGATATTAAAAATGTGATGTTATTAAATATGTGCTTAGTATTATTGATTTTTAATTGTTTGGTTTTATTTTAATGAATATAAGTAAAAGTCTCTCCAATGAATCTTAAATGAAATCCATTAGCAAGAAAAAATAAGTGTAATTTTATTCTTTATTCCCTAATTTAACTAAATAGTTAAATAAGTAAAATTCAGCAATGAAAGACGGGAGTGATGGAAGAGTAAGTTTCATTTCTATTTTTCTATTATAACCCCACTCTGTTTCAAATCTTTTTATCTGCATTCTTATTAGACTTTCTAATTTAATACGATATTTCATTACATTAAAACTTAAATACTTGCACCCGGAGGGTGCATATATTTGCTAGTATATATATATATATATAGTGGTTAAGCTGTCCGACTCAATCGGAATGCTGTTGAATCAATCCCGGCTGTAGGTAGCTCACAAAATGTTTAGCCACACTGAAGAGACTTGATATGAAGAAACACGTGCCCGTGGAGGACTATATATATATATATATATATATATATATATATATTATATATAGTTATTTACTAAGCTTAGCTTAGATATGGTACAAGGCCAGAAGTATGGGGCTCCCAATGAGAATCGAACTCACTAACAATTGTTTGCGAAGCGAGCTTGCTAACCATTACACCACGTGAGGTGCCCATTAAATATATATATACACGCGTACACACACGAAGAAAACATATATATATATAAACACACATACACACGTATATATATAAATATATATATACATATATATAAGTTAGGGAATCGTTCACATGTGGTCATCACTGGTTGATTACTGACAGTTTCTCCCATATCTCATTTTCAAAACAATATATATATATATATATATATATATATATATATATATATATATATATATATACACTCCGCATATATATATATATTATGTGTGTGTGTGTGTGTGTGTGTGTGTGTGCGTGTGTGTGAGTGAGGTATCCAAAACTTGGTAGTAAGGGATGATTCTATATGTGATATCTAAGACACACTGTATTATTATTGTATGATCCAGTATGTATAAATCCAGTGAATCCTTAAATCACTACAGAGAGATCAATGTATAATAATCTTTTTAGATTATATACAGAGCAATATTTATCTTTGAAAGGAAGGAAAAACTTAACACCGTTATTCCATAATAAATTTATTTCGACCAAAATGGGGCCTATATAAATCTAAGTTGATTTAACAAAGCTCCCAAATCAAGTCTCATCAGATGGATAATCATCAATAATTTGAATTGCATAACAGAACATTTTCTCAATGTAGAATCTTTTTCTCCCTCAAAAAATTTTTTTGCAAAATGTATACATTAAAAGACTGTCACTATGATGAGAGGAAGTCATTGCAAATGAGAATAAAGAACATTTTTCAGAGTAAAGTTATTATGGAGTAACGGTATTGAGTTTTTCCTTCCTTTTAAAGATATATATATATATGTGGAGGAAAGTAGACAAACATTAGACCATCTTCAGGACTTGGATATAGTTCTTACTCCAATGATGGAAATTCTCAAAATGCTGAAAACGGAAGGTCGTCAGTAGGGGGAGGTGTTGTCTAATAAGAGACCGAAACGTTGCACCGTCGACAATAAACATCAAGTTTCCATAACATCCCGTATTTGTCTACTTTTTTCCACATACTGTCGGATTAACTTCCTCACATTTCTACCATATATATATATATATATATATATATATATATATATATATATATATATATATATATATATAAAGCAGGAGATATCCTGCACAAACAGTCACAGATGCAGACTATGCTGATGACCTCGCACTTTTTGCATATACACCGGCACAGGCTGAGACACTACTGCATAGCCTGGAGGAGGCAGCAAGAAGCATCGGCCTGCATGTGAACTCTGATAAAACGGAGTTCATGAGCTTCAAAAAGAAAGGAGACATCTCCACATTAGACGGTAAGCCCCTTAAGCCAGTGGAACAATTCACATACCTAGGGAGTAATATCTCATCCACAGATAGCGATGTTAATACACGAATAGGAAAGGCGTGGATGGCCACGAACAAATTATCTGTCATATGGAAATCTGATCTCACTGACAAGCTAAAGCGACATCTCCTCCAGGCTGTAGTCATATCAGTATTGCTGTATGGCTGCACCACCTGGACCCTAACGAGGCGCCTCGAGAATAAGCTAGATGAGAGCTGCACAAGAATGCTGCGAGCAGTATTGAACAAGTCGTGGAGACAGCACCTCACAAGGGAGCAGCTGTATGGTCACCTGCCCCCTATCTCACAGACCATCCGAGTGAGACGGACTAGGCATGCGGGGCACTGCTGGAGAAGCAAGGACGAACTCATAAGCGATGTTCTCCTGTGGAAGCCAACACACGGACATGCCAGTGTGGGCCGCCCAGCAAGGACCTACATTGACCAGCTATGTAAAGATGCTGGCTGCAGAGAGGAAGAACTCCCTGGGGTGATGAATGATAGGGAAGGTTGGCGAGAGATTGTCATGGATAGCCATGCTGCCTGCGCGACATGATGATGATATATATATATCCGTATCTCTTATATGATACACTGGTTGTTCTCTCTCACATAACCTAAACTTCCTATTCTCCTGTGTATTATATTTTAAAAACAATCTTCTTTATCACCAAAATCAAGGACGGATTCCCATGCCACTCTCGCACCACCCGTACCTATTGACCATCGGTCATAGTTGATTATCTTTACTTCATCCAGTGTCAGCAATGTGCTGATGAATATAAATCCTTGATTGTCGGGCAGGAGAACGTTGCTTTTCAGTTCGCCTTTGCTTCTCCAGTGGTCACCAGCACCTGGTAGCTGGCTTCAAAAAACATGTCTTGTAGCGACGAGTTATTGCAGCGAAAAAGAAAGACTGAAGGAACCAATCTTCGAAATTTGGCGGCTAAACTAAGCCTAGTAATATGTGTTTTGATTGGTTGCCGACATTGGCCTTTAACCAATCGCACAAGGTCTCTTATCAGAGGATGGTTAAGTGCGGTAACTGTGTAAGGTCATATTATTTCTTTTAATAGATAGACAAGACGTAAATAAGATAGATAAATATATATGAACGGAATGAGAGACAGAGGCAGAGACAGAAAGAGACAGACAGACAGACAGACAGTGGATGAGAGATAGACATATAGTATCATAAATACTATGGTATATTATATATATATATATATATATATATATATATATATATATATATATATATATATATGAGATTACATAAATAAACACTGTGTTTATTTGATATGGCTTTTAGCCGACAGTTTTTGGAGGATATGTGATTAATTGAAGTCATACCTAATTTTTGAAAATTAATTAGTTAATAATTAATGAATTTTCAAAAATTAGGTATGACTTCAATTAATCACATATCCTAAATATATATATATATATATATATATTATATATATATATATATATATAAAGATAACTGTGCTCATTATCATGGATAGAGCATTTATATATAAGTTAATATAGAGAGGACAGTTTCTCGCCTATGCGATGTACACACATACACACACATACACACAAACACATGTATATATATATATATATATATATATATATATATATATATAGAGAGAGAGAGAGAGAGAGAGAGAGAGAGGGAGGGAGAGAGAGAGAGAATGAGGGTAAAATGAATAGATAGATGTTTCTCTTGTTCTAATAATATAGATAGATAGATAGATAGATAGATAGCGAGAGAGAGAGAGAGAGAGAGGGGGGGAGATATATATATTTATAGATAGATAAATGTTTTTTGTTACTCTCATAATATATATTCTATGATCATCTCTCTCTCTCTCTCTCTCTCTCTCTCTCTCTCACACACACATACACACACACACACACACATATATATATATATGTGTGTGTGTGTGTGTGTGTGTCTGTCTCTGTGCGTGTGTGTGTGTGTGTGTGAGAGAGAGAGAGAGAGAGAGAGAGAGAGAGAGAGAGAGAGAAAACTCCTAATATATATATATATAGATATAGATAGATAGATAGATAGATAGATGGATTTTTGTTTGTACTTTGCTGATAAATATTCTATAACAATTATATATATATATATATATATATATATATATTCATCCCGTTGTGTGGGTCAAAGAGACGAGGTAATACGGCAAGCCAAAGCGACAAACAAGCGAAAGATTACAAACCAATGAAGTGAAAAGGGGGTTTTAGCGCCATCTGGCGGGAAAAACAGGCGACCTTAACATGTCAGAGAAAGATTGATAAACATGTTTACGATAATTGGCGAAAACGAAGATTTCGCGAGGGGGGGGAGCTATCCACAAACGATATGTCCACTGTGTATGCAGCAGTCCGGTCTCCCCCTCTTTCTTTCTACTTCGCGTCTAAAGAGCTTTACGAATCAACCCCCCCTTTCCTCCCCCCCCCCTTCTCGATCCATGAAAAAGACTTTTCTCCTTTTCTCCTTGATATTTAGTAACTTGTATTATTCGTATCAGGGCCGGTTTAGCTCAGTCGGTAGAGCGTTCGGCTAGGAATCACAAGGTTCCTGGGTCGATACCGGCCCTCGCTAACTCAGCGTATGAGTAGCACAGGGAACTGTGCGGTAAAGTGAGGAACTGTCAGTAGGTGTGGCGCTCCGTCGCAGGCGCTAAAAATATCTACTTGGTCTAGCGCTATTGAAAAGGGGATAGTCTCCCTCGCTGATACTGATTTTAGGCCACCCCGACGACCGACGATTATTGTATCTCTAAGAGTCCAAAAGATTTATTGAAGGCATCTTAGTGAGATTTGAGGCTGAATAGATAAACATCATGAAAATAACCCGAAAAGCATACCCCTCCTCTCTCTCTCTCTCTCTCTCTCTCTCTCTCTCTCTCTCTCTCTCTCTGGCACGCGTGCTAATTCTCTCTCTCTCTCTCTTCCTCCCCCTCTCTCTCTCTCTCACTCACTAATTCTCTCTCTTTGTCTCTCGTTCCCCACTCTCTCTTTCTCTTTTTCTCGTTCTGGAGCTGTGGGGAATGTGGAGCACCCCTTCATCACCATTGCTCCCTGGTCCACTCTGACCCGGAGTGGTTGTACCTTTTAGGGTCCCATCTATGGGTTAAATAGAAAAAAATGAGTATTTGGAAATGTTTTTTTAAAAATTGAGTTGGAAATATCCAGTATGCATCAAGAATATATAAAACATAAACGTCTTCGGTAAAAACAAGGGTTGACAACCCGTAAAATCCAACCAACCAACCATATAACCCACTTAAAAAAAATAAGTCCCATGTCACAGATGTCTTTAAACTGAAGACATAATTGAGTATTTGGACATTTAGTTGGCGGTTTGCTTTAATGGCATACCAAATCTTTTGGGCTATTTAATGCCAAATCTTGTATTTATACATATGATAATTAGTATTTTCGAATCTCTAGTCCAGAAAATTTATTGAATGCATCTTAGCGACTTTTGATGCTGATAAAATACGAGGGTGAGTCAAAAAGTAATATAATTTTGCTTAAGATAAGTATAATTACCATCACAGGAACATGTATCATACATCAAATTGAAGCTGGTCCTCTGTGGATCACATCCCTACATCTCCACATAGTCACCGTTTCTCTCAATAGCAAAGTTCCACCTTTGAATGAGAGCATGTACGTGGGGGAGACAAAAGGTAGTGCCATTTTATTTAGGACAGGTATAATTACCAACATGTATCATACAGCAAAATGAAGCTGGTCCTCTGTGGATCACATCCCTACTTCGCTACATACTGTTTCTCTCAATAGCAATGTTCCACCTTCGAATAAGAGCATGTATCCTTGTCCCGTAAAATTTTGTTGACTGTTCTTTGAGCCACTCCTTCACAACAGATTTCACTTCCTCGTCACTGGAATAATGTTGATTTCTCAAACACTCTTTCAAAGAGCCGAAGAGATGAAAGTCCGATGGCGCTAAATCTGGTAAATATGAAGGAAGCAGTAAAGTTGTCCACCCGAATGAGGCAATTTTGTCCCTTGCGCTTATGCTTGTGCGTGGTCGAGTATTGCCATGCAGAATGAGGACATTGTCAATTGGCAAGTTGGGTCTTACTCGATGGAATCGTATTCTGAGCCTCGTAAGGGTCTGAATGTAGGTCCTAGTTTTATGAAAAGAACTTCACATGAAATAAAGAATGTTGGAATACTTTTGTATATATATATATATTTACCAACCCTCCACACGAGCAGGATGTGACACAAGGTCAATTTTTAAGCGGAGTTTAACAGGTTTGAATTCAGAGTTTTCCTTCTCCTATACCTTTTGCCTAACCAAGGTTAAAGAGCCCGGTCTGCCCTACTATTTACCCATAGCTGGAGGTAGAGTAGGATTCATACCTTTCCCAAGGGTATTAGCGCTAAGTGAAATTTAATTATCACGTCCAGGATTTGAACTCGCGGCGACGAGCCCATTACCCATGACTTTAACTATTACACCAAGCACTCTTACAATATTTTTGTATATAAGTGGTGCTCCAGTTCCCCACCTGGATTTATAGACTAGCTTAAGTCACGTGGTTTACTATTCCGGCCAATCACCAACCATACTGCGCGGCCGATGCACTACTTAACCCCCCCCATATTGGCCATAATTCTAATTGCACTAATTGAGGAGGGACACAATTTTTTTACATTTATGGTTAATTCAAAGGCTGTACAGGCTCCGAAGAAATAATCCACACACCACATACACATACACACACATACACACATATATATTATATATATGCATACATATACATACAGACACACGTTTAATGAATGTGTGTATATATATGTGTGTATATATTTACACGTGTGTATATCCACATGTATGTGCATATATGTACGTGTATGTGTGTATGTATATATATACATTTGAATTTTATCAATATATATACATATAAAACATATATATATATTATCTACACACACACACACACACACACACACACAGACACACACACACACACACACACACACACACACCACACACATATATATTATATATATATATATATATATATATATATTTCAATTTTAATTTTTTAAGAACCCATCTGGGCGAACATTAACAATAGTTTAACTTTAAAATATCTTTTTTAACTGTTTTTTTTAATTCTTTTCTGCGACAAATAGTTGTAAAGTAATTAAATTAAATAATGTTTTCTAAAATAGGATAGATAGATAGATAGATAGATAGATAGATAGATAGAGACAGACAGACAGACAGACGGACAGAGACTGAACGTAAAGAAGAATGAAAGAAACGGAGAAAAAATGAAGAAAAAAACAGAGAGAGAACAATATAGATAGATAGAATTAGAAAAGAGAGGGGAGAGAGAGGGGGGTCAGTTTTGATAGATTAGTAGATCAAATGAACAGGGAAACAAGAGAAAATGGAAGAAAGAAAAAAAGAAAAACAGTTTATGTGTGTGTGTGCGATAGAGGGAGAGGGGGGGAGGGGTAGACAAAAAAACTGTAAATATATTTCTTAATTTGATTATTGAGGACCTAATACCAAACATTTACTTAATTCGATAAAAGAATACTCAGGACTCATTACCAAGGATTCAATTCCACTGAACAAGCGCTCTGGCTTAAGGTCAACAAGGATCTTTATCAAGGGATTACCAAGGATTACCAGACAATTATCAATACTCAGGAATCTTTACCAAAGAATTACCAAGGAAGACCCAAATCATGTCCCATAAAAACTTAACAAAGAAAATGGTATTACTTTTTAACTAACCCTCGTATATATCATCAAAATAACCGAATTAATAAATTGGTAGGAATAATTTTCATTAACTTCATATGTATTAATAAATAGGGTACTTGACCCTCAGCCACTGACTTCTAGTACCTATATGATAAAAAGGTGATGGAGGCGCGTGGTGTATTGGTTACCGTCGTAAGAATGGACACGTCGACTCGAATTCAAATCCTGGATGAGGTTATTTGCATTTCACATAGTGCTAATACACTTGGGAAATGTATGGATCCAATTATATTCTCCCTCCGGCTATGGGTAAATAGCAGGGCAGACTGGGCTCTTTAACCATGGTTAGGCAACCAATCTAGGAGAATGAAAAGTGAGTTCAAACCTGTTAAACTCCTGCTTAAGAAATTGACCTTGATCACATCCTCCTCGTGTGGAAGAGGTGGTATATATATATATATATATATATATATATATATACGAATGGATTTTTGGTACAGGTGAACTTATATAATACTAAAAGTGGAGGAATCATATGTAAATATGGGGGTAATATTTTATTATAAAATAAAATATGAAATAAAGGGAATACGGTCGAAAAGAACTTCGTATTCCCTTTATTTTATATTCTATCTTATAATAAAATATTACCCCCCTATATACATATGATTCCTCCACTTCTAATATATATATATATATATATATATATATAGTGTACAATTGCCGCTTTTCCATCAACTTTTCACATACACTCACACACACACACACACACACACATATATATATATATATATATATATATATATATATATATATATGTGTATGTGTGTGTGTGTGTGTGTGTGTGTGTGTGAAATGTGAGTGACTTTAGCGTCCAATTTTCTTTGCGGGGTTGGGATTATTCTCTTGTTTATTTCCGCTTTTTGTTCTTTATTAATTAATTGATTAATTTAATTAATTCATATCAGTATGCCCTGATGATCCACACGGTCAAACTTGACTAGGCTATTTTATATATATATATATATATATATATATATATATATATATATATATATATATAAAAGTGTCATAAAAGTATCGAGATTGAAGCTGTATTTACCAAGATAGAAATGAACAATAAATGGAACGTTCAGTTTTTTCAGAATACTAGGTGTTTCTAAAAGTATAAAAATCTCGATACATTTTTGACACACTTTGTATATATATATATATATATATATATATATATATATATATATATATATATATATATATATTATGCATCCGTGGATTTTTATCTTTATAAGGACATATCTAAGCAATGATACATTTATTGAATGAATGAATTCTGTACATGAAGACACAGATAAAGACTAGGGCAACGTATGTAAATAGGTTTAAGTCTCCAGGTTCTGCTGATTAGATACACCGGAAGACAACAACGTCTGCACTGATCATGCGCACACCTTATCTCGCGTTTCATCCATATCTGATGACGCTAGATGTGCCAATATTTTAAGCAATTTTATCAAATTCATTTTCAGAAATTCTTTCTCTTCCCTTTTTTATTTTTTTTTATTTTCCTATATTTTTTAATTTTTATTTATTTCTATACGTTTTAGTCTTTTTTTTTTATTTTCTAAAAGAAGATCTTTTTTTTTTTTTTTACTTTAAAACGTTTCATGAAAATTACGCTTTCGTCTTTGCTGGGTTTTTTTTAAATCTTTTTTTTTTTTTTTTGGTTTGTTCCTCAAAGAAAAATTGATTGAATTTAAAGGGGTGGAAATAATGGTGGACGATCGAGGGAGGTAAAAAGAGGGTGTGTGGATGGTTAGGGGCGAATTGGGAATGAAATTGTAGTTCAGAAAAGTGGGTGATCATCAAGGAAAGAAGCTTTGATTTCTTAATTTACCAAAAGCCGTGCCGTCGAAAAGTGTAAACATATTTCTCCTAATCACGATCTATCTAACAATATATATATACATATCAGTGTCTTCAGATCTATCAATCTATCTTCTCTGATTTATCAGTATTTATATTTTCAGCCTGTTTATGTATATATATATATATATATATATATATATATATATATTATATGTGTGTGTGTGTGTGTGTGTGTGTGTGTGTGTGTGTGTGCGTGTTCCTCATATCTCTACGACATATTCATATATATATATATATATATATATATATATATATATTATATATATATATTTATATATATATATATATTTATATATATATATATATATATATATATATATATAATATTATATTATATGATTATCACCACTAGCTCACTTGGTGATTAGTGGTGAACCAAGTTTTTTGCGGTATTATCAGTGGCGTGCTCAACATCCGTGATAGAACTATTATATATATATATATGTATATATAATATATATATATATATATATATATATATAATATATATATATATATATATTTCATGGAAGTAATTCTGTGGGTTTTATACCTTTCCGGTTATCATATATATATATATATATATATATATATATATATATATATATATATTCCTTGACATATTTCTATCTACATTTCTTTGTTTCTATCCATTGAACTATACCAGCTTTTTAGTAATATATATATATATATATATATATATATATATATATCGGTCTTTCCGAATATGGTTGCCCGATTATTTTTCTCTCTCTCTATCTCTCTCTGTCTTTGTCTCTCTGTCTGACTCTCTCTCTCTCTCTCTCTCTCTCTCTCTCTCTCTCTCTCTCTCTCTCTCTCTCTCTCTCTCTCTCTCTCTCATTCATTCTTACATACATACATAGGGCGTACCGTTGTGGTGTAATTATTTGCAAGCTAGTCTCACAAATCCATTACTACTAAAAGATTTTGACGAACGGCTCGGGAAAAGAAGTCATCCCATCGTGGTTTAATGTTTAGCAAGCTAGTCTCGCTAATCAATTACTACTGAAAAGCGAGTTTGATTATCTGCTGATGCCCCATACTTGTGACATTGAGTCACATCCTACCCTTGGTGAACTGGTTGGGAAAAGAAGGTTCCACTTCAAAGTTTGATGGTTAGATAACTAGTTTCGAATCGCCCATAACTACATCGCTGGATGTCCCATAATTTTGACCTTGTGTCACATCCTGCCCTTGTCGAACTGGTTGCGAAAAGAAGGCTCCCCTTCAAAGTTTGATGGTTAGCAAACTAGTTTCGAATCATCCAGAACTACATCGCTGGATGTTCCATATTTGTGACCTTGTGTCACATCCTACCCTTGGCGAACTGGTTGCGAAAAGAAGGTGCCCCTTCAAGGTTTGATGGTTAGATAACTAGTTTCGAATCACCCACAACTACATCGCTGGATGTCCCGTATTTGTGACCTTGTGTCACATCCTACCCGTGGCGAATGGTGTTGGTAAATAAGGTCGTCCGATCGTGGTGTAATGGTTATCAAGCTACATATTTCCAGAAACAGGATTCTTAACAGATTAACTTTCTATTAACTTTACCTTTTAACTTAATTAATCAAGTTTTTTTATTATTCAATAAATCTAGAAAACTCATTCAACTGTGGCATATAGAAATCTAACATATTGCAATGGAGATATCACAATAGTAGTTAACTTTATCTATTTCGTTATTGCCTAAAAGAACTACAATGGCTATTTTTTTTTCAATACTAATAGTACCGGGTACTCGTTTGGTTACCCCCTTTTAGGAATGACCATACCTTTAGAGGTAGCAGATACATTTTACAATATCCTAATTTTTCTTTAAGGATCTGACAGATCAGACGAATAAAGAGACGCATAAGGTTTTTTCATCGAAATACGTGCTTATGATTTAACTTTCAGTATTGTATTTAAGTATTTAACATTATATTTAACTTTAAATATTGTATTTAATTAAAACTTTTTTGTTTTTGTATAATGCTCTTGGCAGATCTTCCTTTATCATGAAGATTCGCAATCCGTACACACGCTATTACATGCCTGCAGACAGACTCCCCCGTAAACTACGTTACAGTGAACTCAAAGATAACACGCAGAGGCAGGAGACTCAAAAAAGCGGTTCAAAGACCATATTAAGACAACACTGAAGAAATGTAAAATCACGCCTTCAAGCGTAGAAGATCTGGCCTCCAACAGACAGGGTTGGCGAGACGCTTGTCGCACAGTGGCTAAGCAGCTCAATATCGAGATAAACAGGACTGCAAAGCGGCTATGTCTTCGTCGTCATGAACAACCAAATGTAGATGGGAATTTCCCCTGCAATGTGTGTGACCGCATCTGCAATTCAAGAGGGTCCATAACTGTTGAATCCATGGAGTGACGTCATCGTCCTCTGCGACAGACTTCCAAAGAAAGAAGAAACTCTAGATAGATATCACATATTTCTGGCAAAGAACCAGTTTAGTGAAGCATCTAATAAAATCTGAACTTTTCAATTATTCTCAATAATATGCTTCTTACACACTTAGCTACGATATATATATATATATAATTCCTCGAATTTGCTTGTCATGATTATTACAATTATATAAATAAAAATTTCTCTCTATAAAAATAAAATTTCATATATTTCTATGCTCAGCATGGTTTTGAGTACGTGGATACGTGCCATCATGCCGGGAAGACGTGACTCCGAGAGGTAACGAAACGATGCTGCTAAAACGTCACATTATGTTATAGTAGTTGCGCACTTATGATTGACAAGTTGATTTGGCGAGGTTCGTGTGTGACGTGTCCGGTTGGCCGAGGGGTAGAGTCTCTGACTCTGCATTCTGGGTTCTCCGGTTCGATCTCTAACGGGGGGGGGGGAGATCGTAGGTATACACTGTGATGAGACCAAATTAGGTCGAAACAGCTGTACAGTGTTCCTCACGCCACACACGGTATCCGCCGAATTTGCTTGTCATGATTATTCAATTATATATATATATATATATATATATATATATATATATATTTACCAACCCCTCCGCACGAACAGGATGTGATACAAGGTTAATTTCTTAAGCAGAGTTTAACAGGTTTAAATTTAGAGTTTTCCTTCTACTAGACCGGTTGCCTAACCAAGGTTAAATAATCCTGTCTGCCCTACTGTTTAGCCATAGCTGGAGCGAGAGTAGGATTCATACCTTTCCCAAAGGTATTAGCGCTAAGTGAAATGCAATTACCACATCCAGTATGGGAACTCGGGGCGATGAGTCCATTTCCCATGACTCTAACCATTACACCACGCGCTTCCTAGCTACGATAGATATATAAGATGTATATCTAAATTGAGAGATAGATAACAAGGAGACCGAGAGAGAATGAATATGGTCATGAACTCTAATCAGAATCCAACTCATACACTCATTTGTAGGAAGCGCGTGGTGTAATGGTTAAAGTCATGGGAAATGAACTCGTCGCCCCGAGTTCAAATCCTGGACGTGGTAATTGAATTTCACTTTATGCTAATATACTTGGGAAAGATATGAATCCTACTCTCCCTCCAGCTATGGGTAAATAGTAGGTCAGATTGGGCTCTTTAACCTTGGTTAGGCAGCCAGTCTAGGAGAAAGAAAACACTGAATTCAAACCTGCTGAACTCCGCTAAGAAATTGACCTTGTGTCGCATCCTGCTCGTGCGGAGGGGTTGGTAAATATATATACACTCATTTGATTTTAGAAGTTCACCAAAGTAATTTGCCGTTACGGTGCTGGAAGATACACCACTCCTCAATTTTCCAGAAGAAAAGTTGTGTTATGCCTCAAAGCTACGTGATTCAAAGACCTGAAAAAATGTAGATGTTTTTCAATAAAATAACTAATGCTTTATATCTTTAAGCCCTTAATATATCAACACTGAAAATTTCCTTAAATTCGGTTAATTGATTTTTGGTATTTATTTTCTTTCGACAGGGTGACATACAATGGTGGTATTTAGGTCCGTTAAGTTCGATTTAACCCGACAGACTTTCCATGTAACTTCTGGTGTATCCAGGGACGTCAGAGTTTTGGTACTGGACACGTATGCCGCGAAGAGGACTCCTCTTAAAATAGTGATATATTCAAAAGTATCTGGTACGTCTAAAGGAGACGGCTTCATTCCTGAAATGAGTTAAACAACCGAGTGCTTAGTACTATCGGTAATTTTGTAATGAAACCATATAGACAATGATAAAACAGAGAGAAATGAATAGGGTTATGAACTCTGATCAGAATCCAATACACTCATTGGATTTTAGAAGTTCACCAAAGTACTTTGCCGTTACGGTGCAGGAAGATACACCACACCCCAACCTTCCAGAAGAAGTAACTAGCTTCATACAGATAAATTAGATCTAAGGGTTTTGTTTGGTGTCGGCCATCGAAGCGAAGACAAACATGCTAAAATTTCGTCTGTCCAATAAGTCAATATAAATACAAAGTGTTTCTCTGCTCTAGAGCTATAATCACATAGCTAAAGTCGCAAGCGATTGAAAGTAAATTCCATATCTAGTGCATTGCAATTGGAAAGACAAATCCAACGCATCGGCTCTAAGCATATATCTGCTACCGTGTCAACATCGACGTGATGACCATCTTGTACAAATACCAAGAATTCAATGCAAATGCCTACCAAGTTGGTATTTTATATATAACTCTGTCCTAGGGCAGATCATCAGTTCTGCCAAGACACAGGGCAGATCATTCTGTCCTACTGTTACGTTTTTATGGCCACTTTATCCTTCAAGCAAGAGAGCTTGTCCAGCGGAAATCCTTGGTAATCCTTTGGTAAAAGAATCCTTAGTATTGTGAGTTCCTTCGTCAATGGTTGTAAGTGGCTATGAAAGACCAGTGTTTAAGTAGTTAATCTTGGTCAGGTTTATGCTGCTGATTGGCGAGAATAAAAACCACGTGAGCTCGCCCAGTCTATTAAATTTAGGTGGTCTGTATTGCAGGGACACCTTATATTAACAAAACATTCCAACACATTACCGATTACAATGGCCTAGAATATATTCATTGTATTTTGCCATACCATCTTACGTTCTTCACAGAGCTGTTATATCGGTTCTATCGGTCCATCTCTTCTACCTTCTATATTAGCCTAGGCTTGACCTGTCTTATCTTTTGGTTGGTCAGGGATGGTGGCTGATTTTGTAATCTTCTATTGTTGTAATTGAAGATATTAAAAGAAGGTGAAAACAGAAATAGTGTCTTCCGGTTTGATCGAGGCAGGGAGAAGACGAAAAGAGTAACAAAGGACTTTTCCGGGTAAAGCGAACAAAGAAGTAGGCGTAACAATAAGTTCGTAAATAGATTGTCCCGCTGATGAAGATAACAAAAGAATTAAAACGCGTACGAGTTCGATATATATAAAAGGAACTCAAGATCCCAGGTCAGTTAGAGAGTAAGACAGCGGACGGCAAACAGTGCAGATGACCGTCGACACGGAATCCCGTCTCGCGGCCAAAGGGCGGTGAGACGCCACCAGCCGCCCCTTTACCTCAACAATCGGCCAGATCCCAACAGTAGTAGTAGTAGTCACGTCAACCCGTGGGAACTCATTGTAAGCTCTGCGCCTTTCACCACCCACACACCGAAAAAAATAAAGAAGGGGTCCTCTTTTTGTACATATGTATCTGTGTTTATTGAAGTCCAATAGTCGAGTTAATAGCTGACTACTACATATATCGACTAGGGTTAGTGACGATACCTGCTACGTATGCAGATACACGAAGTAGGCCATGAATTTTGATGCCCATATATAACACAAATATTTGGTACAGTGAAAACCCCGCTTTATGCCACACTATCGTCTACTGACTGGTAACTGTTCTGCGACATCTTGTGTTATTTTGTTGTTAATTAATTAACGACACCAGACTTTCTTTTGTTTCGAAATCTTTTTATATTTTATGAATAAACCCAGACCTATCAAAGCAAAACGAGCCTGAGATTTTTGTGACAATTTTCTGCCCTTTCGGTGTGGTTGTAAGACAGCCATGGTGCGCTCTTACTCATCTCAGCCAACATTATCTTACTCTATTTGTTCATATTATTCTAAAGTGCCGATTCTTCAAAATATAAAAATATCCCTAATTTCTATCCATTCCTAGTACGTACTGGAAATATGATACGGTAAATGAATTCAGATGTGGAGCTTATAAACTCTCTAGTTCTCCTAACCCTTTCTGTTGGTAGAGATTTTCGCCCCTCCCCCCATACCTAAAGAATATAATAAACATCACCCACCTTCCCGTAGAATTATTATTCTTGAAATACGTACGGCTACCGCTATTTCTAAATCTTTATTCATTTATACTCCAATTCAAGCTATCTTCTTGCGTTTACAAAAAATGATTTTTTGTCTGAAGCAAGACAAACCTAAGTCTGAGAGTGTAGGTGTTTTTTAGCTGCTATTTGCCTGGTGACTGAACAAACTGATTCAAATTAGATAAACAGTTTGCTCTATCACTCCTAATTTTTGTCTCGTTCGTTTTCGAATATACATTTCCTACTTTTTTATTATTCTATTACTAGAAGCTTCTTGTCTGTAATCATACTTATCTTGATTCTGTTTTCTCCCTTCAACTCCCAGTTTCTATCTTAGTTCTTATCCGTGTATCGTAACTACAGGGAGGATAGATAAAGAACATGTTGACGGCTTGAATCAATAAAATATTTATTATCTTGGATGATATAATGTTAACATCAATTCATTTAAAGTCCATATTCCTAATTTGTTGATAAGTCATCCTCTATTGAATAGATTTGACGAGCATTTGAAGCCATTAAAGATAAATCACCATATAAAAAAAAATGAAATACAATTATATGTGAAGGAATATAAATCGTGCGATCGTTGCCCATTGGCGACTGAATCAAATATATACCCAAAAGATCTGATGTAACAACAAATGTGCGAAGACACACTACTCCCACCGTGACACTGGCGAGGAAAGAGATAAACAACCATCCACGCAGACTGTGCACTGCCCCATGACAAACTACCATTGCTCGTCCTGTGCGAAGTGAGCAACGTGTTTGTTGGCTGATCGCTTTATACATTGTTCACATTCTTCTAATATCCGTCTTTTGTACTATTACAGCCGTATATATCACGTATAGTAATAAAAAAAAAATTTTAAATGCTACATCTATCATCAATAACATTATGTCAATTGAATCAATTGAACAAACTCAAAAAAAAGAAGACATTAAGGGTCATGCGAGCATGTCGATAATAGAAATCCGTAAAACCCTGATAAGTGTCAATGCGATACATTCACAATTACATATACCCTGCCTTTATGTACAGTATGCGTAAAACAAATAATCTTGACGTACAGTTACTATGGCCATAATCAACTAAAAAAAACACACGAGAGGTATATCGATGTATAAATAATAATCCTGATTGAAATCTTATATTTCTAACACTACCCCATACAATTATGGTTTAAAACAGCTAACAATTAATTATTATAATAGTATATTGAAAGCGTCTGCTCCTTTGCCTCAATTTCATTGGGTAAACCATGAAGTTATTATGAACGATAAATTTAAAATTCCTTTTCTACCTTAATACCAGAATTCAATTTGTAACAATAAATTAAACTAAAAATGAGAAATTTGAATATTACTAGTTCCTATAAGTGTGATGGCAGTATAAAGAGTAAAAAAGTCGACCCAAGTAGTAGCACCAACAACTAAGCCTCTTCAAACGATTTCAAATTGTTTAATTCTTTTTTAATTCTTTTACTTACTTCTTTATGGTACAAACTTCCTCTGTCATTAAATGTTTGGACCGTATTGACCTTTTAGTACCCCTGTCTTGATCTCGATAAGAGATATACGACATTTGTAGTTCCGAACATCGGTCAGAGAGTATCCGGTTATTGCCCACCACCTACTATTCTATTATGCGAGGCATTTTTAAAAAAACAATAATAATACTAAAACCCCTCTAGCATTATTCGTCTCCCGAGCGCAACCCCATACCCACAAAGTGAGAGCTCCCTATACCTTATACCCATTTACAGCACAAGACTCTACCCCCGGTTGCTACTCATTACGCTAACATAAGAGATGCAACTGTAGCCCGGGTTGTTAAATGAAAATCATCGACTCTTAGGCACACCTATTTTCTTCTAGGATATTCTAGATGATCAAAAAGATGGCGCGTGAACCGCTAAATAGCGCTAGGTAATATCGCGAGCGTGTATGCTACAAACCAGTGTAAACTTTACTTTTCAACATACGCAAGACCATGGATATTATATGTGCGAAAAATTGTGTTTATCTTACTTATTATATAAAATTTAATTTATTTTTTACTTACCTACCTCCCCGGGCGGTGAGCGTTTTGTCTTGTTTGCTAGTCGTCTATATAAAATGTAGTTTATTTAACTGCGATTAACTAAAAAGTTTACAAACTTAAGGTAACCAAAACATAACCTATCATTAGTACGCACATTTTTTTCATAAGGGACCCGCAATTTTTGCATAGATGCTCCGGTATCTAAACATTGAACCCCCTTGGTTGTATCCTAAATCTTATTAATCTGCCATTAAAAAAAAGAGGAAGATTGAAGTACCATGGACCAAGATTAGAGAGATTATTGATGAGGCAGATGATGTCAACGCAAAGTCAAAAAAAGGGGATCTTTTTTTCTCAAAGGTTTTCGACATTTAAGTGACGCCAAATGAGTCTTTGGGATCAAGGGAATATCATGAGCGGCTATGGCTCCATTTTCTATATAGGACCCTATGGTATTTTTGTATTATTTTGTTACATTTTTTTGTTAATTTAAATGACTTGGATTAATTAGCCATGACAGAACTTAGTCCCACCCTCCATCTCTCCCTCTCTCCTCTCTTTCGTTCTCTCTATTGCGCACGGAGACGATGAATTTTATACTGGACTATAAATTCGATTATCTCTTAGCTCGTCATCAATTCTCTTATTTTAGCGGATATCTTTTTATTGATGTCAGTTGTTTTCTTAATACTGTTTCGGCCGGATCGGCGCTCGTATTATCGTTTTATCTATATAATCGTTTATTTATCTTAATATATATTATATATATATATATATATAATAATATAATATATACATTATCTATAATGGTAACCATGTAATAACTATCGGTTTCACCATAAGGATCTTCAGGGTTAGAATCCCTGGGTTAATTCAGATATTGATTAATTGCGTGAGTGTGGCAGGTTCGAAAAGGCTTCTGTTTAACTTTGCTGAGCTAGCGAGTATTTATTGAGAATTGACCTAATAGTTAGGGCCGCGGTTTGGGAGGATAACTCTAAAAATCAACCAGTAAACTCTCGTTTAAAGATTGACTTGTGTCACATTTGCCTCGATGTGTGTTGGTAATCACAAACAAATTCTACTGTACACTTTTGGGGCGGGGGACATTAGCTCGGTCTTGACCGGTAATGTAATTAAGGCGTGTTCCAGGGGGCCATCCAGCAAACCTGTCCTTGATATAGTGGCAGGGCTACGGTTTATGCCAGTTGCTAGGGCGCCCCCTTGAGGTGGGTTACGACGGATCACTGCATTTTTGCACGCCGCTATCATAAGCTTTGGTTCAGTCATCGGGCGGACTAATTAGGTATCATCGAGACAGCGGGAGTCTATCCCCTTTTCACTTTAAGCTAGACAAGGAGATTATTTCATTTGTGTGTAAGCGCACACTAATAACGACTTCATTTAGCCGACATATCTGTCTATCATACACTGGAGTTGCGAGGACGGGTATAGACCAAGACTTGTGGTTTAAGCCGAGACGTGCTACCGATGGTCTAAACCGGGTCTTGTGCCTACAGCATACGCGGATGGAGTAAATAGCATAACAAATGTCAATTCATCATTTGTCTGTGTATAAATTATCAATAATGTACAGAATTTATTTTCTCTTACGTACTGTTTTTTTTAAATTTTAATTTAACTTTTTTTATTATTTTTCTTAGTCAGTGTTTTGATATCTTATTTCTGTCAGGGTAAGATTATGTGTATTGCAATTTGTCTTTAGGCAAGAAGAATTTTAAAAATCCGAAACCAATTCATTTTTATAATGATAGATATATAGCATCAGCATATAGGTAGACTAGATAGATTCTAAAAGGATTTAGTGGTTGTAAGTTCAATATTAGAATTCGAATTTTAAATACATGAAATACACTAAAAAAAAGTGGAAAAATAAAGTATATAGACACATCTTGAAAATATACAACAAAGAAGACTTAGTAACACCAATTCAATTAAAAATAATTAAGCCTACAAATTCACATTAAGATTATTAAAATAAAAGTAAAAAATCAAGCTCTCAGCGTTCGTTAATTTCATGTGATGCATCTATAGTAGCATGCACACTGCAGTTGGAAGATATCTAAGTTCTTATCTATATCAGAGAGGTCAGAAAATCGGAGTCATGTGTTTTAAACAAGAACTCTTCCCCATGAGTGTAAGGCTTTGGAAAATTAATAGACAGTTCTCATAGCTAGGTATAATATCTCTCTAAATCACTGTTGGATGTGGTGAAAAAAATTTCAATACCAAACAATTACGACATAAAGCAAACAATCAGACAATGAGTTGGCAGTTTAGAATACGCAGAGGTATAACAGAATAACGGCACAATGCCACGCCCTTGCTTCTACGTCGTCTCCGACAAGGACTCTCACTGAAAATTGAACATCGGATGGAATGAATTCAGAGGGTCTCGTGCGCGGCTAGAAAGTAACTATAGCCTAGGTCTCACGAGAAGAGTAACGTCAAATACGGTGTATGTGACAAAACACACCACACACACACACCTATTATATATATATGTAAATATAATATATATATATTAAATGTAGTAATGTCTGGGGCGGCCTAAGTGGTATCAGTCAATAGCGAGTGTATATCCGCTTTCCCTAGCGCTAAACAAGAGATTGTTTTGCGTCTGATGTGGAGCGCCAGGAGCTACATCAGCTCTTACTTCAAAAACCAAAAAACCCCCAAAAAAAAAAATAAAAAAACCCCAAAATAAAAACCGCACAGATGCGCAGAGCTACTCATACGCTGAGTTGGTGAGGGCCGGTATCGAATAGGAACTTGTGGTTTTTAGTGAATGTCTACTGATGAGTAACCCGGCAAATATAGGTGGTTCATACTGAATTACCGGTTTTCGCTAGTCTCACCAACAAGGTGAGCTTGTCTCATACTTTCTTTCTTTCTTTTTTCGTTCTTTTTTGAATTTCAGCATATGACCTTGTTTAATTTATAGCCGAAGACATTTGTTCTATTCTCTGATTTTTAGAAGAGGTTTACAATTTTTATATTTGGATTATTCGATAACTATTCATCCTCATCTATCTTATAGAATGTGGGCAGATGTGCCATACAGCTTCTTAATGTATTTCTTGTCGAACTCGGAACCTTCTCGAACACGGGAAACTTCTCTTGAACTCGAGAAAACTTTTTTCGAACCGAAATTTTTTTGTCGTAAATCGGAAGCTTTCTCAGAAACTCTGACCAACATTATCATCAACTGTGTTATGGTTCCGTATACATGCTTGGGTCAAGTGTTAAGGCTGTTTAATATTATTCTATGTTTACTGTCACGTCTTGCAGAGGGATAAACTCACAATGTGGCATCTATGTGGCGTGGGGTGGCACCCCATGATGCTTAAGGATAGGCCAGTGGATGAGCAGTGCCATGACTTTCACATCACTTGATAGAGGGGCGTCGGAGAGGTACCGTCGATCAATGGCTGTCAAGTCAGCGTAGCACTATATATTTGCCCAGACCCTATTGCTCTTATGGAAGCCCCACTTTTTTATCATATGGTGCTGAAGCGTGGCTGAAGAGGCTAACATGTCCTGGAATGAGTTAAACTTTTTCAGGTTCGTTTTGGAGATTGGGGAATGTGGAGTACCCTTCATAAAAGCTCCGGTCCACTCTGACCGGAGTGTATACCTGTTAGGGTACCTATCATGGTTTGAATGAAAAGACTGAGTTTTAACAAACAAATTGGTATATCCATTAAGAGAATTTATTTCACATACTTGTGTTCGCATTAAAATGACCACGAGGTTGATTATGCCGTAAACCAGAACCTAAACAAACGAAACCAAACTAAACAAATAATTTTTAAAATATATTTTTTTCCACAATTTAATTATTAACGCATAGATAGGACTGGATAGACTTCACTGCGTCCGGGTGGACGGGGAGTAGTGAAATACAATAGATTTCCAGAATTGATAGTTTAAACGTCCCTAGACATGAGAATATGAACCAGCTTTACATGTATGGAATAAAAATGGGTTTGGGGTTTTGCATGATGCAAGGGTTTAAGACAATATATGGATGCTTAGGACTTGACATGACAGCCGATTGATTGAATAGGGCTCTACGACGCCCGTCTATGCGTCTAGTAAGGTAACTTGGCCTATGTGAAGTTCAATAAAAATGAGTTTCATTGATTTAACAGAATGGAAACTTATTAGACTCGATGGTAACGTTAAAATGGTAGTAGTCAGTTCAATACCTAAGGATCTATAATATCACCGCAGAAAAGCAATATAATACACGATATGAGCTGACGACTATAGCAAATTATCATCATAGAAAAATCTATTTCAATCTGTTTGTATTCAGTACTACAGTAACGATGCATCACTTTGGACCTAAGGGGGCTGAGAAATAAGCTTGATGGAGTTTACAAAGATGACTTCATGGGTCTATACAATCGTGAAACAACAACCACAGGAAATTATTATACAGTAGCCTCTATCATGTAATAGAACAAGTAAGACGAACAGCACATGTGAATCTTGTTGGATGAAGCAGGATGACTGTCAGCAAAGTAATTTCTTGATGTGGACCTGAAAGGGCAGTAATTGGGCACCAGTAAGGAATGCAGCAAGAGACTCCTGAGAAGATGAGATATAGGGCTGGTTTGTCGAGAGATCGTCTTAAGAAATCCGTACCATGCACGACATGATGATATATTAATTGATATTTAG
The DNA here is from genome assembly GCA_023376005.1 of Doryteuthis pealeii. NCBI lineage: Eukaryota > Metazoa > Mollusca > Cephalopoda > Myopsida > Loliginidae > Doryteuthis > Doryteuthis pealeii. The sequence continues at coordinate 37,076,083 of CM042167.1, forward strand.
TTCTTTATTATGTTGTCTGGGTCTCTTTCTTAGTTCTCTCCTCTCTCATCCTCTCGTCTCTCTCTTATATATATATATATTATATTAGTATATTTATATATATTATTATATATTATATATATATATTATATAGGTCATTCATC
>CM042167.1:37076325-37083825 GCA_023376005.1 Doryteuthis pealeii
GAAATACGCTACAATTTCCCGAATATACCTCCAAATAAATACTAAATTGTTCAGCACCTCATTTCCCTAACAAATTCAGAGACAAATAGACCACCATAAATGTTCTTCGGTATTAACAACCACTTGTATAATACCACATGACGTTTGATATTCGTAAAATTCATATACAAGACACGAATCAAGATAAGGAAAGCAACAGATGAGACAAGCTTCACCTTGTTTTGGTGAGGGAACTAGCCGAAAACTTGTAATTTCCGGTGTGACTATCACCTTAACCAGTTTGTGGCTCTCCGTGTCAGCTACCAGTCTGGCACGCGCGTATCAGCTAGAAACCGCAAGATTCCTCAATTCTCGGATTACCGGCCTCTGCCAATTCTCAGCGATTATGAGAGCATTGGGATCTAGTGCTGGGCTAAACGCTACAGGACCGCTTGGTCAGGTTGATGGCTGCTACACCTATCAGACCGCAACATAAACCACTCAAATCTCTGGTCCTAGCGCTTAGGGGAAAAAGCGGGACTATCACTGTCCTCTGCTTGACTCGCCTGTACCCGACATTAGGCCGCCCAAGATTTACTTAACATTATATACTAGTATATATATACTAGTATATTATATACGTCCCATATCATTATATACACTCATCACTTGATTAGAACTTAAACACAACAAGGCCCAATCTCCTGTTTAACAATTTTTTTATCCACCCAATTCCACCCAAACATTTAAAAAGTTAGCCAAAAACTCGAAAAGATCAAAAATAAAACTGTTAAACAGGAATATAAATTGTTTAATTCTACATCGTATAAATGAAAGAATGCTGCCCAAAATTTCACAACACACACACCACACTCACACACATATGTGTGTGGTGTGTTGTGTGGGTGTGTGTGTGTTGTTTGTGCACAAACCGTATTTTGACGTTTACGTCTTCTCGTGAGACTAGGCTGAAATTATTCTTAGCGGCGAGCGAAACCCGACTGAAATTTTCATCAGTCCGATATGTCAATTTTTCGAGTGAAGAGGTCCTATTTGGAGAAGAAACAGAGCGAGCGTGCCATTTGTTCCATACTCTGTATCCTCTGCGTATTCTAAAACTGCACTATTGTTCTTGTTCTCCCATGTTCGTAATTGTTTGGTTATTTTGAATTTTTTTTCACAATCCAACAGTGATATTAGATGAGCTTTACTACCTGGTATTTAGAACTGGTCTACTAATTTCAAGCTTCCTCCCAGTGGGAGATTGATCTTGTTTAACCACATGAACTCCGTTTTCTTGACCTCTTGATATGATAAGAATAGGAATTCTTCCCAGCTGCAGTCGTGTCAGTGCTACTATATGCTGCATCACATGTAAATTAACGGAACTCTGTTGAGCTTGATTTTTTATTTTATTTTGGTAATAATCTTTAATGTTGAATTTTGTAGGCATAATTATTTATTAATTGAATATTGGTGCTACTAGTCTTCTTTTGTTGTATATTTTCAGATGTAGTCTATATACATTTATCATTTTTTTTAGTGTATTTCAATGTATAAATTCGTAATTTCTTAATATTGGAACTTACAACACTAAAGCTTTTAGAATTCTATTAGGTCTACTATTATTTAGTGAGTCTGAATATTCTAATAGTTTAAGGTAGAAAAGATGAATGTGTGCTCGGATTTTAAAAGTTCTTCTGCCTAAAGACAAATTGAATACACATTAATCTTTACCCTGACAGAATAAAAAAGATATCAAAAAATCACTGACTAAGAAAATAAAAAAAATTTAAATTAAAAAAAAATTAAAAAAAAAACAGTTACGTAGGAAATAGATTCTGTATCTTATTTGTAATGTTATACACAGAACAATATGATGAATTTAGAATTTTGTGTATGCATTATTTACCTGCATCCCGCGTATGCGGTAAGGCACAACGGACCGGTTTAGTCAGTCGGTAGAGCGTTCGGCTAGAAACCACAAGGTTCTTGGTTCGTAGCGGCCTCGACAATTCAGCGTATGAGTTAGCACAGGGATCTGTGGGTAAAGATTAGGCGCTTGATGTAGGTGTGGCCTACAACACAGATGCTAATAATCTCCTTTGGTTAGCGTTAGTGAAAAGGGGATAGACTCCCTCGCTGTTCGATGATACCATATTGTACCGACCCGATGACTGAACCTCAAAGCTCTATGGGATAGCGGTGCAAAAAAGCGGGGAATCCCGTCGGTACTCCCCCTCAAGGCGGGCGCCCTAGGCACTGGGCATAAACGTAGCGTGCCATTTATATCAAGTGGCAGGTGTTGTCTGGGGGGATGACCCCTGGGAACACGCCGTTAATTACCTTTACCGGTCAAGAGGTCGAAGCTTATGGTTCCCCTTCGCCCCAAAGATGGGTAAGTGAATTTTGTGTTTGTGATTACCCAACCCACCACACGAGCAAGATGTGCACAAGGTCAATTCTTTAAAGAGAGTTTAAACGTTTGATTTTAGAGTTATTTCCCTCCTAGGATCGGTGCCTCTATTAAGGTCAAGTCTCAATGAATTATTGGTTCTCGCTAGTCTTCCAGCAAAGTTAGAAGGTGAGCCTTTTTTCAATCTCTGCAATCGACTGCAATTAATCAATACTTGAGATTAACCCAGTGGATTTTAACCCTTGAAAGATCCTTATGGTGAAACTCGGAGTAGTTATTTACCGTGGTAGCATTATGTAATTATATATATATATATTATATATATATATATAAATATTATATATTAAGATAGATAAGACGAATATAGATAACGATAGATACGAGCGCCGATCCGGGCTAAACAGATAAGATAAAACAGACTGAGATCAATAAAAAAGATTCGGTTAAATAAGAATGAATTGAATTGACGGCTGAAGAGATAATTCGAATTTAATAGTCCAGTTATAAAATTCATCAGTCTCGCGCATGCGCAAATAGAGAGAACGAGATGAAGAGAGAGGAGGGTAACGGTCTGTCCATGGCTTTTAATTATCCAGTCATTTTAAATTAACAAAAAAAATGTAACAAATATTACAAAAATACATAGGGTCGTATATGAAGAATGGCGCATAAGTCCGCTTCATGATGATTCCCTTGGATCCAAAGACTCATTTGCGTCAATTTAAAATGTCGAAAACCCTTTTTTGAAAAAAAAAGATTCCCCTTTTTTTTGCTGTTGACATCATCTGCCTCATCAGAATCTTCTAATTCTTGTCCATGGTATTCATCTTTTCCTTTTTTTAATGGCAGTATAGATCTAGGATACACCAGGGGGTTCAAGTTAGATTACGGACATCTATGCTAAAAAATGGGGTCCCTTAATGAAAAAATGTGGTACATGAGAAAAAGTACTTCGCATAACATTTATCATATTGATAGCAACAAAAACGTCCCCGGGCGGTGTAAAAAAATTAATTTTTGAATACCATTCCCTAGGGGTTAGGAGTTAAACATTTAGACCATATTACCTTTAGTACTCTTTGATCTCGATTAAGTTGGACATGTTTCATTACCACCGTCAATATCGGTTTGCTTGGTTACGGTTTAGTGGTTTAGGGTCGGGGTTGGGGTTTAGGGATAGGGGTTAGTTTTATAATTTTTTAAAAAAATCTAAAAATGGTCTGTTAAAACAAGCGCGGATTATTTGACGATGTAAATGAAAAACATGTCCTTTCTAATCGAATCAAGAAGGGTACACTAAAGGGTCATACGGTCAACATTTAATGCCAAGAGTTGTACCATAAGAAGTTAAGTCATCAAATTTAGTAAGAGTAAAAAAAAATTTAACATTTGAAATGAGAACTTAGGTTAGGTCTATATTGGAAGTCCTGCTCTAACAGTACGACTAATAGCTTATGATTGTTACATAATTGATAGGTAGCCTAACACACTGGTTTACAATGAAATTGAGGCAAGCAACAAAAATAGCTGTTTTAACCCTAATTTGGGGTGCAACTGAATTCAGATTTCAAATCGTTTTTCTCATTCACCTTCTAGTGTTTTTAGATTGCACTACTGTATATTTTGTTACATACTGTACATAAAGGCGTATATTGCATTCAGGGTTATTCTAACATTGTGTGACTTATTCTTCTTTTGTTAGTTATCATGCAATAATGTAGAGTTATAGCATTAATTATATCTATATGATTATATATAGCCTATATATCAAGACGGGATTTGGGCAGTTAAGCGTAGCAACACGTCTCATCAACAGCCAGTAGTGCCACTGGCATCGCGCAGAGGTTGTCACCCTTACTAGCACAGAATGTGTCCTCGACAATTGGTTACACAATCTTTTGGTATATATTGTTATTACAATTTCCAACGTCGCACATTATTGCCTACATATAGATTTTAAATTTTACTTGTTTTTGTTTTTTTTTTCGTATCTCCAATGGCTTCAACCTCGTCAAAACATCGAGGATGCCTCACAAGGCCAATTCTTTCTGAATTGTGACATTGTGTCAACCAAGTATATTATTCCATCCAATGTTCTTTATCTATCCAGTTTATCTTTGTTAATTAGCTGTTGCAACTTTTGAATAAGCACGTATATACTTGGAGTATTACTTAAAATGAGACTATTTTAAAAGACAGAACAACTAGAGGTGATAGAGCAAAACTGTTTTATAAATTGAATTCAGCGCACCCAAATTAGTAAAAAAAACAACCTATTCTCATTCTTGCTTCAGACAAAAAATATTTTTTGTTAAACCAGTGTAATTATATTACAAAAAGGCGTAGATTCAAAATAACGTGGTTAGTGCCCGGAACACACAGGAAAGATGATTTGACAGTTTTACCGCTGTGTTTACCTACTTCCAGTACGTTACATGGAGAAATTAGTTAGAAAATCAGATTTTGCTGATCTTGAATGAGTAAGAGCACCTGGCTTCTTTACATCCAAATAGCCAAAATTTCAGCTCGTTTCTTTTGATGGTCTGGATTATTTAAAATATAAAAAAGATTCGAAACAAAAGAAAGCGTTCGTTAATTTAATAACAACAAAATAACACAAGATGTCGCAGAACATTACCAGTAGGACGATAGTGTGGCATAGCGGTGGTTTTTCATGTACCAAATATTTGTTTATTATACTGCATCAATTCATGGCCATACTTTCTGTATCTGCATACGTAGCAGGTATCGTCACGTGAACGCCTAGTCATATATGAGTAGTTCAGCTATTACCGACTAATTGGACTTCAATTAAAAAACAGATACGTATGTACAAAGAGAGGACCCTTCTTTATTTTCTTGGTGTGGGTGGTGAAGGCGAGAGCTTACAATGAGTTCCCACGGGTGACGATGACTACTACTACTACTGTTGGGATCTGGCGATGTTGAGTAAGGGGCGGCTGTGCTTCACCACCCTTTGGCCGCGACGGACCGTGTCACGGTCACTCACTGTTTGCCGTCCGCGTCTTACCTCTCATAACTGACCTGGGATCCTTGAGTCCTTTTATATATATCGAACTCGTACGCGTTCTATTTGTATCTTTAACAGCGGACAATCTATTTACGAACTCATTGTTACCCATTACTTCTTGTCCTTCCCGGAAAAGCCTTGTTACTCTTTCGTCTTCTCCCTTTGCCTCGATCAACCGGAAGACCCTTATTCTGGTTTTCACCTTCTTATTAAATATCTTTCAGATATACAACAATAGAAGTTACAAATTCAGCCACCATCCCTGACCAGCCAAAAGATGACAGGTCAAGCCTAGGCTAATATAGAAGGTAGAAGAAGATGGACCGATAGACAGATATAACAGCTCTGGTTGAAGAACGTAAGAATGGTATGCAAAATACAATGAATATATCCTAGCCATTGTTATCGGTGGTGTTGGAATATTCTGTAATATAAGGTGTCCTGCAATACACCAACCTAAATTTATAGACTGGGCGAGCTCCGTGGTTTATTCCTCCGCCAATCAGCAGCCATTAAACTGACCAGATTAACTACTTAAACACTGATCCTTTTCATAGGTCACTTACAACATTGAGAAAAGGAACTCACAATACTAAGGATTCTTTTACCAAGGATTACAAGGATTTCCGCTGGACAGCTCTCTTGCTTGAAGGATAAGTATTGGCCATTAAAACTTACCCAATAGGGACAGAATTTCATCTGCCCTTGTCTTGGCAATTCTGAGTGATTGCCTTGGACAGATATATATAAATAGACACTTGGAGGCATTTGCATTGATTTCTTGGGTATTTGTACCAAGATGGGTCATCAACGTCGATGTTGACACGGTAGCAGATATATGCTTAGAGCCCGATGACGTTGGATTTGTCTTTCCAATTTGCAATGCACATAGATATGGAATTTACTTACATCGCTTGCGACTTTAGCTTTATGTGTTATAGCTCTAGAGCAGAGAAAACTTTGTATTTATATTGACTTATTGGACAGACGAAATTTTAGCTGTTTGTCTTCGCCTTCGATGGCGCACCAAACAAAGCCCTTAGTCCAATTTATTGTATGAAGCAAGTTACTTCTTCTGGAAGGTTGGGGTGTGGTGTATTTCCTGCACCGTAACGGCAAATATAGTGAACTTCTAAAATCAATGATATTATTGAATTGATAGATTTTCACAACCATAGTGTGATATATTAAGGATGAAGATATAAAGATTTGTTTTTTCATTTGAAAAATTTACGTTTTTTTCTGTCAGTTAACTTTGAACCAGTAGCTTTGAGCATAACACAACTTTTCTTCTGGAAAATTGAGGATGGTGTATTCTTCAGCACCGTAACGGCAATTACTTTGGTGAACTTCGAAAACCAATGAGTGTTATATTTTACAACCCCTCCGCACGAGAGGATGCGACACAAGTCAATTTCTTAGGCGAAGTTCAGGCAGGTTTGAATTCAGTGTTTTCCTTCTCCTAGACCCGGCTGCCTAACCAAGGTTAAGAGCCCAACTGACTACTATTTACCCATAGCTGGAGGGAGAGTAGGATTCATATTTCTTTCCCAAGTATTAGCATCAGTGAAATTCAATTACCACGTCCAGGATTTGAACTTCGGGGCTTACGAGTCATTTCCCATGACTTTAACCATTACCACACGCGCTTCTACAAATGAGTGTATGGTTTAAGGATTCTGATTAAGTTCATGACCATATTAATCTCTTCTCGCGTCTCCTTGTTATCTTATCTCTCAATTAGGTATAATCTTATATATCTATTGTTAAGCTAGGAAGCGCGTGGGCTGTAATGGTTACATCATGGGAATGGATTCATCGACCGACTTCACATACTAGATGTGGTAATTGCAATTTCACTTAGCGCTTAATACTTTGGGAAAGGTATGAATCCTATTCTCGCTCCAGCTATGGTAAGTAGGCAGACATGATTTTTAACCTTGGTTAGGCAACCGGTCTAGTAGAGAAAAAACTCTAAATTCTAAACCGGTTAAACTCTGCTTTAACGAAATAACCTTGTATCACATCCTGTTCTTGCGGAGGGTTTGGTAAATATATATATATATTATATATA
>CM042167.1:37088825-37103825 GCA_023376005.1 Doryteuthis pealeii
CTTAAGCAGAGTTTAACAGGTTTAAATTTAGAGTTTTTCTTCTACTAGACCGGTTGCCTAACCAAGGTTAAATAATCATGTCTGCCCTACTGTTTACCCATAGCTGGAGCGAGAGTAGGATTCATACCTTTCCCAAAGGTATTAGCGCTAAGTGAAATGCAATTACCACATCTAGTATGTGAACTCGGGTCGATGAGTCCATTTCCCATGACTGTAACCATTACACCACGCGCTTCCTAGCTACAATAGATATATAAGATGTATACCTAAATTGAGAGATAGATAACAAGGAGACCGAGAGAGATTAATATGGTCATGAACTCTAATCAGAATCCTTAAACTCATACACTCATTTGTAGGAAGCGCGTGGTGTAATGGTTAAAGTCATGGGAAATGAACTCGTCGCCCCGAGTTCAAATCCTGGACGTGGTAATTGAATTTCACTTGATGCTAATATACTTGGGAAAGATATGAATCCTACTCTCCCTCCAGCTATGGGTAAATAGTAGGTCAGATTGGGCTCTTTAACCTTGGTTAGGCAGCCGGTCTAGGAGAAGGAAAACACTGAATTCAAACCTGCTGAACTTCGCCTAAGAAATTGACCTTGTGTCGCATCCTGCTCGTGCGGAGGGGTTGGTAAATATATATACACTCATTTGGTTTTCGAAGTTCACCAAAGTAATTTGCCGTTACGGTGCTGGAAGATACACCACTCCTCAATTTTCCAGAAGAAAAGTTGTGTTATGCCTCAAAGCTACGTGGTTCAAAGTTAACTGACCAGAAAAAAACGTAAAAGTTTTTCAATAAAACAACAAATGCTTTATATCTTTCATCCCTTAATATATCAACACTATGGTTGTGAAATCTGATCAGAATTCAATATACTCATTTGATTTTAGAAGTTCACTAAAGTACTTTGCCGTTACGGTGCAGGAAGATACACCACACCCCAACCTTCCAGAAGAAGTAACTTGCTTCATACAGATAAATTGGATCTAAGGGCTTTGTTTGGTGTCGGCCATCGAAGCGAAGACAAACATGCTAAAATTTCGTCTGTCCAATAAGTCAATATAAATACAAAGTGTTTCTCTGCTCTAGAGCTATAATCACATAGCTAAAGTCGCAAGCGATTGTAAGTAAATTCCATATCTAGTGCATTGCAATTGGAAAGACAAATCCAACGTCATCGGGCTCTAAGCATATATCTGCTACCGTGTCAACATCGACGTGATGACCATCTTGTACAAATACCCAGAATTCAATGCAAATGCCTACCAAGTTGGTCTATTTATATATAACTCTGTCCAAGGGCAGATCACTCAGATCTGCCAAGACACAGGGGCAGATAATTCTGTCCTATTGTTAAGTTTTTATGGGCCATCCTTTATCCTTCAAGCAAGAGAGCTTGTCCAGCGGAAATCCTTGGTAATCCTTTGGTAAAAGAATCCTTAGTATTGTGAGTTCCTTCGTCAATGGTTGTAAGTGGACTATGAAAGGATCAGTGTTTAAGTAGTTAATCTGGTCAGGTTTATGGCTGCTGATTGGCGGAGGAATAAACCACGTGAGCTCGCCCAGTCTATAAATTTAGGTGGTGTATTGCAGGACACCTTATATTACAGAATATTCCAACACCTACCGATACAATGGCTAGGATATATTCATTGTATTTTGCATACCATCTTACGTTCTTCACAGAGCTGTTATATCTGTCTATCGGTCCATCTTCTTCTACCTTCTATATTAGCCTAGGCTTGACCTGTCTATCTTTTGGCTGGTCAGGGATGGTGGCTGAATTTTGTAATCTTCTATTGTTGTATATTGAAGATATTTAAAAGAAGGTGAAAACAGAAATAGGGTCTTCCGGTTTGATCGAGGCAGGGAGAAGACGAAAAGAGTAACAAAGGACTTTTCCGGGTAAAGCGAACAAAGAAGTATGGGTAACAATAAGTTCGTAAATAGATTTGTCCGCTGATAAAGATAACAAAAGAAAACGCGTACGAGTTCGATATATATAAAAGGAACTCAGGGATCCCAGGTCAGTTAGAGAGTAAGACAGCGGACGGCAAACAGTGAGTGACCGTCGACACGGTCCGTCGCGGCCAAGGGTGGTGAGATGCCACCAGCCGCCCCTTTACCTCAACATCGCCAGATCCCAACAGTAGTAGTAGTAGTCATCGTCAACCCGTGGGAACTCATTGTAAGCTCTGCGCCTTCACCACCCACACACCGAAGAAAATAAAGAAGGGTCCTCTCTTTGTACATACGTATCTGTTGTTTATTGAAGTCCAATAGTCGGTAATAGCTGACTACTACATATATCGACTAGGGTTAGTGACGATACCTGCTACGTATGCAGATACACGAAGTAGGGCCATGAATTTGATGCCAGTATATAACACAAATATTTGGTACAGTGAAAACCCCGCTATGCCACACTATCGTCTCTGACTGGTAACTGTTCTGCGACATCTTGTGTTATTTTGTTGTTAATTAATTAACGACACCAGGCTTTCTTTTTGTTTCGAAATCTTTTTATATTTTATGAATCCCAGACCATCAAAGAAACGAGCTGAAATTTTGGCTATTTGGATGTAAGACGCCATGGTGCTCTTACTCATCTCAGCACTCAGCAAAATCTGATTTTCTAAACTAATTTCTCATGTACGTACTGGAAAGTAGGTAAACACAGCGGTAAAACCTGTCAATCATCTTTCCTGTGTGTTCCCCACTAACCCGTTATTTTGAATCTACGCTTTTTGTATATAATTACACTGGTTTACAAAAAATATTTTTTGTCTGAAGCAAGAATGAGAATAGGTGTTTTTTTACTAATTTGGGTGCGCTGAATTCAAATTTATAAACAGTTTTGCTCTATCACCTCTAGTTTTCTGTCTTTTAAATAGTCTCATTTTAGTATATACAGAGTATATACGTGCTTATTTCAAAAGTTGCAACAGCTTATTACAGATAAAACTGGATAGATAAAGAACATTGATGGAATAAATATACTTGGTTGACACAATGTACACAATTCAGAAAGAATTGGCCTTGTTGAGGCATCCTCGATGTTTTGACGAGGTTGAAGCCATTGGAGAATACGAAAAAAAAACAAAAACAAAGTAAAATTAAATCATATGTAAGGCAATAAAATGTGCGTCGTTGGAAATTGTAATACAAATATATACCCAAAAGATTGTGTAACACAATTGTCGAGGGACACATTCCTCCTGTGCTAGTAGGGATGACAACCTCCTGCGCTGACTGCCAGTGCACTACTGGCTGTTGATTGAGACGTGTTGGCTACGCTTAACTGCCCAAATCCGTCTTGATATATAGCTATATATACATATAGATATAATTTAATGCTATCACTTACATTTATTGCATGATAACTAAAAAAGAAGACATAAGTCACACAATGTTAGAAATTAACCCTGAATGCATATACGCCTTTATGTACAGTATGTGTACAAAATATACAGTATGCATATCTAAAAAAACTAGAGGTGATGAGTAAAAACGGATTTGAAATCTGAATTCAGTTGCACCCCCAAATTAGGTTAAAACAGCTATTTTTGTGCTTGCCTCAATTTCATTGTAAACCAGTGTTGTTAGGCTACCTATCAATTATGTAACAATATAAGCTATAGTGTACTGTTAGAGGCAGGACTATCCAATATAGACCTAAACCTAAGTCTTCATTTCAAATTGTTTTAATTTTTTTTTACTCCTTTACTAAATTTGATGACTTTAACTTCTTATGGTACAAACTCTTTGGCATTAAATGTTTGGACCGTATGACCTTTAGGTACCCCTTCTTGATCTCGATTAAGAAAGGACATGTTTTTCATTTACATCGTCAATATCCGGTTGTTTTAACAGACGATTTTTAGATTTTTTAAAAATTATAAAACTAACCCCTATCCCTAACCCCAACCCCGACCCTAACCACTAACCGTTAACAAGCAACCGGATATGACGGTGTAAATGAAAAACATGTCCTAACTTAATCGAGATCAAAAAGAGGTACCTAAAGGTAATATGGTCTAAATGTTTAACTCCTAACCCCTTAGGGAATGTATTTCAAAAATTAATTTTTACACCGCCCGGGGACGTTTTTGTTTGCTAGTCAATATGATAAATGTTATGCTGAAGTACTTTTCTCAGTACCACATTTTTTCATTAAGGGACCCCCATTTTTAGCATAGATGTCCGGTATCTAAACATTGAACCCCCTGGTGTATCCTAAATCTATAACTGCCATTAAAAAAAGGAAAAGATTGAATACCATGGACAAGATTAGAGAGATTCTGATGAGGCAGATGATGTCAACGCAAAAAAAGGGGATCTTTTTTTTTCAAAAGGGTTTTCGACATTTTAAAGTTGACGCCAAATGAGTCTTTGGGGATCCAAAGGGAATCATCATGAAGCGGACTAATGCGCCATTCTTCTATATACGACCCTATGTATTTTTGTATTATTTTGTTACATTTTTTTGTTAATTTAAAATGACTGGATAATTAAGCCCATGACAGACCTTAGTCTCCCTCCTCTCTCTCTCACTCTCGTTCTCTCTATTGCGCATGCGCGAGACTGATGAATTTTATACTGGACTATTAAATTCGATTATCTCTTCAGCTCGTCAATCAATTCATCTTATTTTACCGATATCTTTTTTATTGATCTCAGTCTGTTTTATCTTAATCTGTTTCGCCCGGATCGGCGCTTCGTATCTATCGATTTATCTATATATCGTCTTATCTATCTTAATATATATATATTATATATATATATATATATATATATATATATATTATCATAATGCTACACGGTAATAACCTACTCGAGTTTCACCATAAGGATCTTCAGGGTTAAATCCACTGGGTTAATCAAGATATTGATTAATTGCAGTCGATGTGCAGAGTATTGAAAAGGCTCACCTTGCTTAACTTTGCTGAGACTAGCGAGAACCAATAATTTCATTGAGACTTGACCTTAATAGTAGGGCCACCGATCTAGGAGAGGAATAACTCTAAAATCAAACCAGTTAAACTCTCTTTAAAGATTGACCTTGTGTCACATCTTGCTCGTGTGGTGGTGTTGGGTAATCACAAACACAAAATTCTACTTACCCACTCTTTGGGGCGAGGGACCATTAGCTTCGACCTCTTGACCGGTAAAGTAATTAACGGCGTGTTCCCAGGGGGTCATCCCCCCAGACAACACCTGCCACTTGATATAAATGGCACGGCTACGTTTATTGCCCAGTGCCTAGGGCGCCCGCTTGAGGGGAGTACCGACGGGATCCACGCATTTTTTGCACCCGCTATCCCATAAGCTTTGGTTCAGTCATCGGGTCGGACTAATATCGGTATCATCGAGACAGCGAGGGAGTCTATCCCCTTTTCACTAACGCTAGACCAAGGAGATTATTAGCATCTGTGTTGTAGCGCCACACCTACTATCAGCGCCTCACTTTACCGCACAGATCCCTGTGCTACTCATACGCTGAATTGTCGAGGGCCGCTATCGAACCAAGAACCTTGTGGTTTCTAGCCGAACGCTCTACCGACTGAGCTAAACCGGTCCTTGTGCCTTACACGCATACGCGGGATGCGAGGTAAATAATGCATACACAAAATTCTAATTCATCATTTGTTCTGTGTATAACATTATCAAATAATGATACAGAATTCTATTTCTCTTACGTAACTGTTTTTTTTTAATTTTTTTTTAATTTTAAAATTTTTTTTTATTTTCTTAGTCAGTGATTTTTGATATCTTTATTCTGTCAGGGTAAAAGATTAATGTGTATTCAATTTGTCTTTAGGCAAGAAGAACTTTTAAAATCCGAGCACACATTCATCTTCTACCTTAAAACTATTAGAATATCAGACATCACTATAATAGGTAGACCTAATAGAATTCTAAAAGCTCTTAGTGTATGTAAGTTCCAATATTAAGAATTACGAATTTAAATACATTGAAATACACTAAAAAAAAATGATAAATGTATATAGACTACATCTTGAAAAATATACAACAAAAGAAGACTTAGTAACACCATATTCAATTAATAAATAATTAAGCCTACAAATTCAACATTAAAGATTATTACCAAAAAATAAAATAAAAAATCAAGCTCACAGAGTTCCGTTAATTTCATGTGATGCAGCCATATAGTAGCACTGACACGACTGCAGCTTGGAAGAATTCTATTCTTATCATATCAGAGAGGTCAGAAAAACGGAGTTCATGTGTTTTAAACAAGATAATCTCCCCACTGGATGGTAAGGCTTTGAAATTAGTAGACCAGTTCTCATACCTAGGTAGTAATATCTCATCTAATATCACTGTTGGATTGTGAAAAAAATTCAAATACCAAACAATTACGAACATGGGGAAAGAACAGAACAATGAGTGCAGTTTAGAATACGCAGAGGTATACAGAGTAATGGACACAATGTGCACGCTCGCTTCTGTTCTTCTCCAAATAGGACTCTTCACTCGAAAAATTGACATACGGACTGATGAAAATTCAGTCGGGTTTCGCTCGCGGCTAGAAATAACTATTCAGCCTAGTCTCACCGAGAAGACGTAAACGTCAAAATACGGTGTATGTGCACACACACACACACACACACACACACAAACACACACACACACATATGTGTGTGTGTGTGTGTGTGTGTGTGTATTTGGGCAGCATTCTTTCATTTATACATGTAGAATTAAACAAAATTTATATTCCTGTTTAACAGTTTTATTTTTGATCTTTTCGAGTTTTCTGGCTAACTTTTTAATGTTTGGGTGGAATTGGTGGATAAAAAAATTGTTAAACAGGAGATGTGCCTTTTGTTTAATTCTACATATAATATATATATATATATATATATATATATATATATATATATAGTTAGTAAAGTCGTTGGGGCGGCCTAATGTCGGTATCAGCCAGTCAGCGAGTGAGTATATCCCCTTTTCCCTAGCGCTAGACCAAGGAGATTGTTTTTGCGTCTGATGGTGTAGCGCCACACCTACCATCAGCTCCTTACTTTACCGCACTGATCCCAGTGCTACTCATACGCTGAGTTGGCGAGGGCCGGTATCGAATTAGGAATCTTGCGGTTTCTAGCTGAACGCTCTGCCAACTGAGCTAACCCGGCCCAAACTGTTAAGGTGAAGTCACACTGAAATTACCAGTTTTCGCTAGTCTCACCAAAACAAGGTGAGCTTGTCTCATACTTTCTTTCTTTCTTTCGTTCTTTTTTGAATTTTACAGAATATCAACTCTTGGTTTATTTTATACCGAAGACATTTTGTTCTATTTCTCTGAATTTTTTAGATGAGGTTTGACAATTTTTATTATTTGGATTATTCGAACTATTATCCTCATCTTATCTATAGAATGATTCGGCCGATGTGCCATCCGGCCTTCTTCATGTATTTCTTGTCGAACTCGGAACCTTCTCGAACACGGAAACCTTCTCTTGGAAATTGAGAAACATTTTTTTCGAACTCGGAAATCTTCTTGTCGTAATCGGAAGCTTTCACGGAACTCTGAACCCAACCATTTATTCAATCACGGGAGTATACTGTTATCATTCCGATAAATATGACTGGGTACATATGTTAAGCTGTGTTAATTATTATTCTATCTTACTGTCACCCCTGACCAGGATCGAACCTGCAGTCTAAAGATAATTGTCATTTATAACTTTCTTAAATCAACGCCTATAACCACTACGCCCTGTATCCAATAACAATAAAGATGAGGACAATTGTACGAATTATCCAAATGATACGTTTTGTTCTATTCATTCTTGGCGGGTATGGAAATTCGTTTTCTTTTACTGCGCCCTGCACCTCTGCATAGGGGTAAAATGTGGCCACCTGTTGGCCGTGGGTGGCGATCCGTGATGCTTAAGGAAAGGACCCAGGTGGATGAGCAGTCCATGACTTTCAACACTCCACTTTGGCTAGACGGGCGGTCGGAGAGGTCCCCTCCGATCAATCGGCTGGTCAAGTCAAGCCCTAGCACCTATATGATTGCCTCAACCCTATTGCCCATATGGCAACCCCCAACCCTTTTTATCATATGTGTGCTAGAAGGCGGTGGCTGAGGGGCTACATGTCCTGGGAATTACGTTAAACTTTTTCGGATGGTGAGGTTCCAGTTTTGGAGATTTAGGGAATGTGGAGCACCCCTTCATCACCATTGCTCCCTGGTCCACTCTGACCCGGAGTGGTAGTACCTGTTAGGGTCCCGTCTATGGACTAAATAGAAAAACATGATTTTATAAACAAAATTTGATTATCCATTAAGAATGAATTTATTTCAAAACTTTGAAAAAGGTTGATATGCCGTAAAACCCAAACCAAACCAAACCAAACCAAACCAAATAAATTTTTAAAATATATTTTTTTCCACAAATCTTTAAATCTATTTAACGCATAGATAGGACTGATAGATACTTCCACTGCGTCCGGGTGGACCGGGGAATAGTGACAATTATCAAAATTCCAGAATTTGATTAGTTTAACGTCCTAGACATGAGAATAAGACACTCAGCTTTTACATGTATGATAAAAATGGGTTGGAGGTTTGCCATGATGGCAAAGGGTTTAAGACAATCATATGGGTGCTAGGACTTGACATGACCAGCCAATTGATTGAATAGGGCCTCTACGACCACCCGTCTAGCAAGGAACATTGGCCCCTATGTGAAGTTCAATAAAAATGAGTTCATATGATTTAAACAGAATGAAGACTTACCTAGACTCGATGGTAAACCCTTAAAATTGGTAGACCAGTTCACATACCTAGGGATCTTATATATCATCCGCAGAAAGCAATTTAAATGCACGCATAGTGAAGACATGGACGACTATAGACAAATTATCAATCATAGAAAAATCTATCTTCCAATCCGTAGTTGTATCAGTACTACTATACGACTGCACCACTTGGACCCTAACGGAGCGCTGAGAGAATAAGCTTGATGGGAGTTTTACAAAGATGCTGCATGCGGTCTTATACAAATCGTGGAAACAACACCCCACAGGAAATTATCTATACCACCGCTAGTCTCCTATCACGCTAACTAGACAAGTAAGACGAAAGGCACTTGCTGGATACTGTTGGAGAAGTAAGGATGAACTCACAAGTGAATTCTCTTGATGTGACCTGCACAAGGGCATGCTAATATGGGCAGCCCAGTAAGGACATACATCGATCTGCTCTGTGTGGATTCTGGATGCAGACCTCCTGAGAACGATTAGATATAGGGATGGCTGTCGAGAGATTGTCTTAGAAATCTGTACCACTAGCACGACATGATGATATATTACAATTTGATATTATATTTCTTTATCTCTGGTCTGTCTGTCTCTTTCTTATATTCTCTCTCTCTCTCTCCCTCTCTCTCTCTATATATATATATATATATATATATATATATATATATATATATATAGGTCAGTTCATATAGGTTCATGGTTTGATACCGGCTCTTGCCAACTCAGTGTATGAGTAGCATAGGAATCTCTGTGAAAAAGAGAGAAGCTGATAATATGTGTGACCGCGCTGCACTTTGCATGCTAAAAACAATCTCCTTGGATTAGCGCTCGTGAAAAGGGGATAGATTCCCACGCTGTCTGGCTGGTACCGACTTTAGGTCAAACCGATGACTTTACTTCTATCCTGGACCTGTCTGTTTGCATTTCAAATAGCACTAATATCCTTGGGAAAGTATGAATCCATATATTCCCCTTTCCAGCTATGGTTAAATAGTAGGGCAGACTGGGTCTTTAACCTTGGATAGGTAACTAATCTAGGAGAAGGGGAAAAATGAATTCAAACCTGTTAAACTCCGCTTAAGAAATTGACCTTGTGTCGCATCCTGCTCTTGCGGAGGGGTTTGCATAAATATATTATATATATATATATATATATATATATATATATATATATATATATACCGTATTTGACGGTATATAAAACGCACGGGTATGTAAGACGCACCCCCATTTCAGCTGGTCAGATTCAGGAAAAAAACTTTTTAGCATATTTAAGCATATACTGTTGAAAACAGTTTAGCTCTGCATTACACAAGCAGAAACATAGCTTTATAAAAGCAATTTGGCAGTACAGGCGAGCAATAAGCAAACACAAGACATCTCAATAGAAGGAAATAATAATAATAATAATAATAATAATAATAATAATAATAATAATAATAATAAAAATGTACCGGGGGATACAAATTTAGTAAGTCACAAGAAAAGATCAACCACCTTATGTACATGGATGACATTAAAAATTTTGCAAAAAATGAAAAAGAATTGGAGAGCCTAGTACAAACTATTAGGATATATAGCCAGGATATAGGGATGGAATTTGGAATCGAAAAATGTGCTATGCTTGTAATAAAAAGAGGTGAAAGAAAACTAATGAATGGAATACAACTACCAAATCAGGAAACTATAAAATCTCTTGAAGAAAATGAAAGCTACAAATACTTAGGAATTTTAGAAGCGGACAATATCATGCAAGCAGAAATGAAAGGAAAAGTTAAAAAAGAATATCTCAGGAGAACTAGAAAACTTCTAGAAACGAAACTTAACAGCAGAAATCTGATCAAAGGAATTAATACCTGGGCTGTCCCCATTATAAGATACTCAGGACCATTCTTAAAATGGACAAAAGAAGAACTCCGACAGATAGACCAAAGGACGAGAAAATTAATGACCATGCACAAGGCTCTCCACCCTAGAGATGATAGAGATAGATTGTATGTGTCAAGAAAGGAAGGGGGAAGAGGTCTTGCCAACATAGAGGAATGCGTAGAAACCACAATCCAGCAACTTGAAGATTACACAAGGAAGAGCAAAGACAAATTACTTATAGCGGCCAACAATAGTAGAAACGGCAGATGGACAAACAGAAAAACGACAAAGACTAGAAAACAAAAATGGGAAGAAAAACAATTATATGGACGCTTCAAACGACAAATAGATGAGGTTGCACATGGAAAGACTTGGACATGGTTAAGAAAGGGAAACCTCAAAAGAGAAACAGAATCACTCATAATTGCTGCACAAAATAATGCCATAAGGACAAACTACATCAAAGCGAAAATTGATAAGACCCAACAAAATAGTAAATGTAGACTTTGCGGTAATAGAGATGAGACTGTTAACCATATACTCTGCGAATGTAGCAAACTAGCACAACGAGAATACAAAACTAGACACGACTGGGTTGGGAGGTGATCCACTGGGAATTATGCAAGAAATTAAATTTTGACCACACAACAAAAATGGTATATGCATAAACCAGAATCTGTTCTTGAGAACGAAACGCACAAAATTCTCTGGGACTTTGAAATTAAAACGGATCACCTTATCCCAGCAAGAAGACCAGACCTAGTGTTGATTAACAAAAAAGAAAGAACTTGTCAACTGGTGGATTTTGCAGTGCCAGCGGATCACAGGGTGAAGTTAAAGGAAAATGAAAAAATTGACAAATATCTGGACCTTGCCAGAGAACTGAAAAAGTTATGGAATATGAAAGTGAAAGTTATACCAATTGTAGTTGGTGCACTTGGAACAGTCCCAAAAGGATTAGAAAAAGGTTTGGAAAGTTTGGATATCAGAGGAAGGATTGAAACCATTCAGAACACTGCACTGCTGCAATCTGCCAGAATACTCAGAAGAGTCCTGGAGACCTGAGGAGACTTGCTGTCACTCAGACACCAGTTAAAGACCATCAGCTAACACTGATGTGAAAACTCAAAAGGAGTTAATAATAATAATAATAATAATAATAATAATAATAATAATAATAATAAAAATAATAAAACGGTAGGTCTCAAATTTTACCTACGATGTATAAGACGCAGAGCAATTTTTTTAGGCATTTTTTAAAAATAAAGTGCGTCCTATATGCCGTCAAATACGGTATATATATATATATATATATATATATATAATATATATATATATATATTATCGGTCATTTCCTATCTATCTATCTGAATCTGTTTACATCTGTTTCAGTCTGTTCGCATCATCTATCGATTTATCAATCCAAATGGTTTCTCGCACCACCACCCATCCACCCTATCCACCCCATCCACCCCATCCACCCCCATGAGTCAATCGAAAACAATTCCTTTGATGCTACTTCTCTTAATTATCAATAAATATAAAGTGGTCATCATTTTCATCTGATGAAGAGAAGATGACTTCTTAGAGCAATTTCCACATCTCTTTTTTCTTCTTTTTTTTACTATTTTTTTTAACATTTTTTTTTTTTTTTTTACCATTTTTTTCTTTTTAACCATTTTTTTCTTTTTTACTTTTATCTTTTTGTTGTTTTTTTTTGTTTTTTTTTCTTTTATTACTTTTTTCCATACGACTTGATTTTTTTCTCGTCATTTTTTCTCTCCTTTTTTATTTTTACTTTTATGTATTTTTCACTTTCTTCCACATAAGAACCACCATTTAGGTTCATTTAAGTAAAAGAAAAAAAATGCTACTATTATATATATATATTATATATATATATATATATATATATATATATATATATATATATATAAAAGATTTTAAATCATGTATATATGTATGATTATTTGTATATATGTACATATGTAAGATTTTAAATCATGTATGTATAAATATATGATCATTCATATGTATATATATACATATACCAGATATTTAATAATATATATATATATATATATATATATATATATATATATAATTATTTATATATATGTATAAACATATATATAATTTAATCATATATTATATATATATATATATATATATAATTATTCATATATATGTACATATATATAATTTTAAATGTATATGTGTTCATATCTAGATATACATATATATATATATATCTGTGAGTATATTGCGCAATATATGTGGACGTTTGCCCATATTGTTTTTCAAGTGCTCTTACAGGAAGTTCTTTAAACGCATGCGCAACCGTTCGTTTATTTTTTTATTCTAATCACGTGTAGTTGGTCGACTTTGTAGGAAAAAATGTTTCGTAATTTCAATGCCAATTCAAGCAATAAACGTTCGAGTGCAAATGATGGATGTCGTAACTTCAAATGAGGTGCAAGGTCGTTTCTCTCCAAAAGCTAAGAGGGCGTACCCGAAGGCGAAGTGTGATGGACTGCGGAATCGTTGTAAGCGAGTTCGAGCTCCAATTACGCTATTACGTTGTTTGTTTGAGATTCGCCTGTGCTATTAAACAGCGCTTGGTGGCGTTGTTAGTTAAGTTATTATTAACTGGTTCATTAGGGGTGGGGTTCGGTTCTTTCAATATAATACCTCCCTTGCTAGTTAGACCTCCGTAGAGATTCTTAAATCCTAGTGTGTTACCGGTCTTGTTCAACGCTAGCAGATAAACTGGCTTTAAATTTTGGACTAATATCCCTGAGAAAAATATGAACCACCGCATCACCCCCAGCTATGTGTTAATTAATAACACTACTGTTAAAAAAATCGAAACCAAAAAAAATCGAAACCAAAAGCTGATCTTCATCAATGAAAAGTCCAGCAGTAGGCGTTCAATACAGTTAATGCTAGAGTGAGTCAGAAAGTAATACCATTTTCTTTATTTCATGTTATAATTAATTTTATTGAAATCCTAACGAGGCTCAGAGTAACAATCCGACGAGTAAGACCCAATTTGCCAATTGACAATGTCCTCCTTCTGCATGACAATGTTCGACTATACTCAAGAATCAGGACAAGGGAAAAATCACCTCATTCGGGTGGACAACTTTACCGCATCGTCCATACTTAGCAGATTTATCGCCTTCAGACTATCATCACTTCGGCCTCATGAAAGAGGGTATAGAGGCAAACATTATTCCAGTGACTTTTCCAGTTTATTTTAATTATATGTTAATTGGTTTCTATATAAAATAATCCATACGATTGATTTTAATATGCTGGAGAATAAAACAATAATATTAGAGATCAATAACACCAGGTAATCATTTATTAAACCCTGTTTTGTTAAAACCAGTATGCAAATTAACCACACCATATATTATGTAAACCTATATTTCTTAGTGATATATAAAACACATTGCAGGATTTTAGACATACTAATAATATAGGCTGTTTTGAGGGAAATCTAACTCAGATTTTCATGGAGACATCATTAATAAATAAAATTTATTCTATGTATCAATAATGATTTTGAGTATAAATTAAATACTCATTGATAAACTTATGCTGTAGTTAAAAAAATGTTCAAAGAAATGTCAACAGAATTTTACGGGTCAGGGATACATGCTCTCATTTGAGGGGGGGGCTCTCTATTGAGAGAAACGGTGTGGACAAATAGGGATGTGATCTACAGAGGACCAACTTTGTTTTGTTGTATGATACATGTTCCTGTTTTGGTAATTATACCTATCCTAAAATAAGTGGCATTACTTTTTGACAAACCCTCGTAAATGCCGTAATCTCAAATGGGGTACAATTTCAAGGAAATTGGTTTCCATTTACATGTGATATAAACACTGTAGAAATAATTTCTGCCTAGAAGTAAGCTTAGGTTGATTGGATATTACAGCATGTCAACACTTGCTGGGTTATTTTATGCGGAAGACATTTTGTTTTATTCATTCCTGACGGGTATTCAAAAAGAATATATATATATGTATATATATATATATATATATATATATATATATATATATATATGTGAGTGTGTGTGTGTGTGTGTGTGTGTGTGTGTGTGTGTTGTCATCCACAGACACCGTGTTTCGACGTATCACGTCTCCTCAGTATGACTAGACTTAGCAGGCTGGGATAGAAACCCGACTGATTTTGCATCAGTCCTGCGTCTTAACCACTTGGTCATCAGCCACTTGCTGGGAATGGTTAGATTTTAACTGATAAATACATACATAGATGTACATGTTACAGTCACTAGAGAGCACACATCTGGTTTAT
>CM042167.1:37106325-37121325 GCA_023376005.1 Doryteuthis pealeii
TATATATATATAATATAGCAAACATCTGCTTGCTTAAGCCGAACTTGTTGCAACATTTTTTTCATGGTTGGCCGAGGATGTAATAAAATCTTTATTGGAAGCTGGTGAATTGTCGCATTCTGCCGATCCTTGAGATACCTATAAAAATCTATTGTTGCTTTGTGGAGGGAAGCTGCAAATTCTTGCATGGCAGCTGCGTGTGTGCCAGAAGTTAGCTCGAATATTTGCGACACCCAGTATTTTGCTTGCTGTCTTTACAATATAAACATGGCTGCTCCACTAGTAGTATGTACCAAGGAAGTGACCCGATATCGCTGGTTGGAAGGAGTGTCAGGTGATGAAGTTTATTGGAAGCTTTTAGCACAATACAGAATATATATTTTTTGTTAAACTCTGACAATTCGTATCGGACGAGTTTTTGTTCGGTCCTTTCTGTCTGGCCATCCTTTTTAATACCAGGGTGGAATTGGTGTAGCAATCCACCAAAGGTTTTTTCATGAGCACTTTCTGCGCCATCATCAGGTATGAAACTGGTGGAATGTTTCAGTTGTCTTGCTTTTAAAACAAGCAGTAGCAATTAGGAGGGGCTCACAAGTTCCGTTTAAACGAACAGTGGCACAAAAACTCGTCCGACAAGAATTGTCAGTAGAGTTTAACAAAACATGTTTAAAAGAAAAAATGCTACCAAAATATACTTTATATATATATATATATTATATTATATTAAGTTAGCTCGAATATTTGCGACACCCAGTATATATATAATAAAGAGGGTTGGGGGCTTGCATATTCGGGAAATCGGTTTGGGACAATCATATAAGTGCTAGTGCATCACATGACCAGCTGACTGATCTATGGAGCCTCTCCGACCGCCCGTCCAGCCTAAGTAAGGTTTAAAGTGTAATGCTGCATGTCATGAGCCCCTCAGCCACCAGGGTTCTGTCCTCAAGGTATTAGGTTGAAGTGAAGGGAATGTGATGTTGATAGGAAGGGAAGCGAGAATGAAATATAAATGAATTATGGAATGAAAATGAAAAAGGAAAAATGAAATCGTGGAGAAAGAAACGAATCTTAAAGACAGCACCCCACAAGAAAGTAGCCATATGTCCACTTAACTTTTATCCTAGGATTATGTCATCAAGCATCAATAGTCGACCCCACGGCCAACAGATGGTTCAATTGGGGGTGGGTTACCCCTTTGCAGTGGTGCAGTCGGCGTAGTCTACAGCTTTAACCGACAGGGCAGATTGGGAATTGTGCCAGACTAGAATTTTTCAACCTCTTTCATCTCACGGAACAGTGAGCTGTGCAATAAATTGATCGAGGTACACCATCAGTATATAACCATATAATTATTTTATCATTTAAATTTTAAAATAAAAGGAAAACACTGAATTCAAACATTTGCTTGCTTAAGCCGAAATTGCCGCAACGATTTTTCATTGTAGGCCGAGGATATAATAAATTCTTTATTGGAAACCATGGCTAGGTAACCAGACTAGGAGAAAGAAAAACTCTGAATTCAAATCTGTTGAACTCCGCTTAAGAAACTGACCTTGTGTCACATCCTGCTCGTACGGAGGGGTTGGTAAATATATTATATATATATATTAGCTCAGTTGGTAGAGCGTTCAGCTAGAAACCACAAGGTTCCTAGTTCGATACCGGTTCTCGCCAACTCAGCGTATGAGTAGCACAGAGATCTGTGCGGTAAATAAGGAGCTGATGGTAGGTGTGGCGCTCCACCTCAGTTGGTAAAACAATCTCCTGGGTCTAGCGCTATTGAAAAGGGGATAGACTCCCTCGCTGACTGGCGGATACCGACTTTAGGCCACCCCGACGACTTTACTTTTTACTTATATATATCTAAATAATTGGAATAATCATGACAAGCAAATTCGGCGAATACCGTGAGCAGTGTGATGAACACTGTACAGCTGTTTTGACCTTTTGGTAAATATATATAAATGTTACAAAATTATTAGATTCCTAAAACTTATGTACCATTAGTGTAGAAACCAAAATGGCTGTTATAATTTGCAGCCGGCGGCCTTGAAGGATTAAGTGACTCGGCTTGACCTCAGTCTGATCCTCCTTCTGGGGGATACCGTGAGAAACGGTGGAGAAGACCCTCTTCCGGTTTAGATTAGAAAGAAAGTTTAGTTCAGTATCGGCCAAACCACGAAAGTGGTAAGTCGTGTTAAGCGCACGACCGACTCAATCTGCGCAGGTAGTCTGATGGGGATTTCGGAATAAAATATGATCTAAAGCAAATCGAAGTCTTGGGTTATTATCTTAAAACTACCAATGACACAGGGCTTCTGATAAAGAGAAATCCCCAATGGAACACCAGACACGAAGTCCCCAAGACGAAGTCCAGACGCTAGAAGAAGAACGTAAGATACCAAAGATGAGCAGAAGAATAATAGAAGTAAAGAGAGTATATATCATAAAAACCTATTGTTCCTTTGTGGGGGTAAGCTGCAAATTCTTGCTGCATAGCAGCATGTTTGCCAGGAGTTAGATCGAGTATTCGCGACACGCTGGATTTTACCATTTATAATAATAATAATAATAATAATAATAATAATAATAATAATAATAATAAGTGAAGGCAGCCAACTAGCATAAAAGATTACCAAACTAGGTAGGAATGGGTTGGAAAGGTGATCGACTGCGAACTGTGCAAGAAATTATATTTCTATTTTCGTATCCATACTAGAGATTGAGACATAAAAATCCAAGAGACTTTTATACAAACGGAAGGGAATAGCTTGAAAAACACCTGGGTCTTACCAGAGAGCTAAATGTAATAATAAATAATAAAATAATAATTAATAATAATAATAATAATAATATAATGGTGATGACAATAATAATAATAATAATAATAATAATAAGAAGAAGAAGAAGAAGAGAAGAAGAAAAGGGATTTTTTTAAATAAAATTAAGAAAAGTAATAAGGATAGGGCATATATATATATATTATATATATATATATATATATATATATATATATAATCAGTCACATAAGTGGTGAAAGAATTGGATAATTGTATTAGCATTATGTGAAACCCAAACAGCCACATCCAGGGTTTGATCTCAGATAGCAATATCTATTTTATACGACGATAACCGTTACACGACACGTACGTAGTTTAAATAAGAATTAAGTTTGTCTACTATAAATTGGAAGTACGATTATCCCCCGGCTACAAGGTGATAATCATTTTAACTCAAAATATATGGTGTTGATCGTCACCATGGAAACTGAAAGAAAATATAATTGCCACGAGATGCAAAATAATTTGCAATTATAACTGCATCAATGAATTGCATCAAATCTGCATCATCGTCGGAAGAAATCCATTCCACCTGCCGCTTTAGCTCATCACCAATTCCATAGATAGTCTACAAGGTCATCTGCTTATTTTTCAAGTCTATGTCTGGTTGTCATGGTGCCAAAAATTCGATTTTCTGTCGATGGCAAAATAGAAAAAAAAAAAAACAAATCTTTTTAATCGCTAATTCTTAATCGCTTCCGATAGTATATAGAGATCGCCACGTCAATCAGGATTTCATAGCGTGTACATTTGTACGGCATTATTACATCCGACTGTAAACAAGAGTACGTGTTTGGACCCCAAAAGTGATGTCCTTGGTATGACACTAAACTGCATCTGATAATATAGTTCCAGTTCTGGGGATTTCGGGCATGGGGAGGTTCCTTTCATTTTCCTTAGCCGCAGGTCCACTCTCACCCGGTTGACATGTCGATGGCAAAATAGCGTAAAAATCTTAAAAATCGCTAATTTTTAATCACTTTCGATAGTATATAGATATAAAGCACCAGTTATTTTATTTAAAGACTTTTACCCTTTATCAGGTCAGTTGACTTTGAACCATGTATTTCTGAGGCGTAACACATATTCTCAAAGATACGCGGTTCAAAGCTAACTGAGCTGAAAAAATGTAAAAGTTTTTAAATATAATAACTGGCGCATTATAATCACTTTCGATAGTATATAGATATAAAGCACCAGTTATTTTATTTAAAGACTTTTACCCTTTATCAGGTCAGTTGACTTTGAACCATGTATTTCTGAGGCGTAACACATATTCTCAAAGATACGGGGTCAAAGTTAACTGAGCTGAAAAAATGGAAAAGTTTTTAAATATAATAACTGGCGCATTATAATCACTTTCAATAGTATATAGATATAATGCACCAGTTATTTTATTTAAAGACTTTTACCTTTTATCGGGTCAGTTGAATTTGAACTACGTATTTTTGAGGCGTAACACATATTCTCAAAGATACGCGGTTCAAAGTTAACTGAGCTGAAAAAATGTAAAAGTTTTTAAATAAAATAACTGGTGCATTATATCTAATATTTATTAATATATCAACACTGAAAATTTCATTAACTTCGGTTAATTCCCTGATTTTTGGTATCATTTTTCTTCTTTCGGTGGAATGATATACGATGGTGGAATTTAGGTCCGTTAAGTTCGATTTAACCATATTTGTTATATACTTATACATAGAGTATATAATGGAGGAGAGTTATTGGGTGTATAATGGAGAGAGAGAGAGAGAGAGAGAGAGAGATAGAGAGAGAAAGAGAGAGAGAGAGATTAGATTAGAAATGATAGTGATAATAGTTCTTACTGTCTTTATTTTCTTTATTGCTGGTTACTGGTTACCGACTCGTTGTTTACGGCTCCTGCTGATTCTTCGTCTAGGTCAGTGGTTCCCAAACTTTTTTGTATGGCGACACACCAATGAACTATTTAAAATTTTCGCGACACACCCATAAAAGGAATACATTCTATAGATCCAAGAATGAAAGAATACGAAACTATTTATTATTCATAGTTATTTATTTCTATTACATTGGCAAGATTGGTATTTTCAAAGCAACCGCATGTTTTAATTCGAAAATAACATAAAAACTGTTTTTAGTAACAGCTAACTTCATTTCAAATAATGTGCAAGTACAATTTCATCGCTGGAATTTTTTGTTGGTTAAATAGGATTTTACCAAGTTTAGCTAGTTTTAATAAAAGTAAATATAATGTCAGAACACTAGACACTACTGTGTTGGTGTAGATTCAACCTATAGGACTTATTTCATGCACTAAGATAGGCTCTACTGGAACAGTGAGCAAGGGTATTGCATTGAAATTCTGTGTACAGATATAGTCTTCGGTTCTAATAATCACCGAGGAGTTTTTCATATCGCCCTACATTGTTACAGTGAAGTTTTTTCCTACTATATTGCAGTTTCTCCAACATCAATATATATAGTATACAGGCCAGACTTTGTTTAAATAATATTTTCGTTTATACCTTAAATATTGAATAGTTTCCCGCACACACCTAATGACATCTCATGACACACCAGTGTGTCGCGACACATAGATTGGGTACCTCTGGTCTAGGTCATCTAACTCGTCATCTACCATGTCATCTGGTTGACTTCTTTTAAAGGCTCCTGCTGAGTGTTGATTTTCGTTGTTAGTTCTTCTTGCTGGCTGGGCTGGATATTGCTTGTTTCAATAATCAATTAATAACAAGACTTGGTTGTACTTGATCAAGCTTTTTATTTCTTAGCCCATGATTCCGCCGCGAGGAGTGATGGATCCCTGGAGCTAACAATCGCGTCTGCTCTCCTTCGAAATCAGGTCGCATCTGCTCTAAACTATAACCTATTCCCACGCGTCCAATCGCGCATCTTTTAAAAGGTCAAAGGTTATTAACCACCACAAATGTCGGTAATTTTCTATAGGACCACATGATTTTAGATTAACGGCCCTAATTCAAATTTCTAGCGACAGATACGTTCACAATTTATGATTGCCCATAAATTGTAACACATCAAGGGTCGGTTGAGTTTAGTTTAGGGTAAACTCAGCTGGAAGAGCGTCCGACTAGGAACCACAAGCCCCGGGTTAGATACCGGCTTCTCGTCAACTCAGCGTATGAGTAGCACAGGGATCTGTGTGGTAAAGTGAGGAGCTGGTGGTAGGTGTGACGCTCCGCTTCAGATGCCAAAAATAATCTTCTTCATCTAACAGAAGTTAATAGGGGATAGACTCCCTCGCTATCTGGCTGATACAAACTTTAGGCCACCCCGACGACTTTATTTGCTTTTTTTTTATTACTTATCTTTAAAACAAAAGTTCGTAGTCAAAGTTGTTCCCCTGACTTCCTGGAATACAGTAGAAACATACGTTCAAATAAGCAAATTTAATTTTACAGAATAAAGAATATGCGAAGAAGGCCGGAGGCTACTCGACCGAAATACTGAAGAAGAAATAAGAACATAAACAAACAAATAATTCAGGGAGCTGTATATTATTAGAGCTCTCTTTAATGTTGTATGCATGTAACAGGATGGAAGGTTTGTATGTAAACCGTCAAAAATCACACATCATAGCGTGATCTTTATTAGAGCAACACACTTTCAATGATCTTAAGTGAATAAAGTAAATTCCAGTCAACTTTGCAACTGAAGGAGTTGGCGTTTTACTTAAAAGTCATTTTAATCATCTTAATTCTTAATATACATTGTTGATTGTATAGGCCACCACTTGTTCTGAATTCAACATTTATTCCTTCGCTTCGATCTGAGAATGCTTTCTCGAGCATAGCAGAAAAACAATGCAAATAGAAGTGTGGCAAGAACACAGCATTTCTTAGTACGGTTTTAAACAGAACAGGTACTAGATTGCTCGCTACTGATCTCACAGAAGCCCTCATTCCTTAATGCAAAGAGACGATGATCTGAAGCATTTTATCTGGGACTCCTAATTTCAACAATACTTTCAACAGAGCAATCCGGACACACTATCAAATGCTTTTGTGAAATCCACGAAAACAATAAATAAGTCTTTGTTTTGCTCTCAGCCTTCTCCTGAGCCTTTCTAAGACAGAAAATCATATCTACTGTTCCTCTACCTGAGCGAAAACCGCACTGAGTTTCTGGTAGTGCTGATCCTGGGACAAAGTCATAAAGCCTGTTAAGGATGATACGACCAAGGATTTTGCCCAGCAACCAAGAGAAATATTTCCTCTGTGGTTGTCACAGTCATACTTACTTCCCCTGTTCTTGTACAAATGGACAATTGATGCGTCCTTAAATTGTTGCGGGACTTCACCCTTGTCCCACACAAGGTTGAAGAATTTGCAGAGCCTGTGTGTCAAAAGATTGGTTCCATATTTATATAATTCAGCTGAAATTCTATCTTCGCCAGGTGTTTTGATTTGAAATTTGATTGATAGCTTTCTTCACCTCATGTATTGCCGGATTAGCAGAGATGGTTTTTACAACTGGTCACTGGGGAAGATTGTCAATTACATGAGTGTCGAAAGAAGATTTCTGATTCAGGATTGTAGAGAAATGTTCCGCCCAACGTTTGACAATATCACTTTTGTCAGTCAAAAGAGTGCTATCCACTGACAAAATTGGTGATAGATCATTGAAAATTGGACCAAAATCACCCTTTAGATTTTGATAGAATGATTTAAGATCATGTTTGTCAGCAGCCTCCTGCAAAGCTTTTGCTTTTGATGTCCACCAACCCTCCTTCCCCTTCCTCAATCTTTCTTGTGATTTTCCTTTGGTTGTTTTAAATGCATCTTTTCATTTTTTATCGTTCATCCAGACTTGATGATATTTATGCATGTTTTCAAGGAGAGGTTGTATTTCAGGATCATTTGAATCAATCCAATCTTGATGTTTCCGATAGGCATACCTAAGTGTTTCTTTTGCCGAGCTATAGAGAATTTCGCGCAGACCCGACCTTGCCGCTTCAACTTCATCCCCAATGTCGAAAGACATGAGCTTGGATTCAGATAATGTTTGGAAAGAGCTCAAGATTTTCGTATCTTTTAATTTTGTTACATTTATCTTTCTTGGTGGTTAAGCTCTGTTGTTTCGAACAGATTACCATACAAGCATGCCAATGCAAGTGCTAACAATCTTGTGATCTGACCAACATTACACAATAGCTAGTGATCGAGTCAGCTTTATGTCACGACAATCACGACCACGAACTATAATGTAGTCAATGAGACGTTCGTAGCCTGATCTAGAATGTCACCAGGTAGTTTTGTAACTGTTCCGTTGCTGAAAAATCGTGTTAATATATATATATATATATATATATATATATATATATATATATATATATATATATATACCAACCCCTCTGCATGAGTAGGTTGGTTGGTTAGTCGATTGGTTAGATTTTACGGCATGTCAACCCTTGTTGGGTTATTTTATGATGAAGTAATTTTGTTTTCTTCATTCTTGGTCGGTATTGAAAATTCTTTTTTTAACTCAATTTTTTAAATACATTTTAAAATGTTTTTCTATTTAACTGATAGATGAGAACCTAACAGGTTCTACCACTCCTGTTCAAAGGGGACATAGGAGTAATGGCAATGAAGGGGTACCCCCTCCCCCAGAGGTCCAGAACTGGAACTTCACCATTAGATGCAATTTAACCCAGGACACTGCACAAGTAGGATATGACACATGGTAAATTCCTTAAGCGGAGTTTAACAGGTTTGAATTCGAAGTTTTTCTTCTAGACTAATTACCAAGCCAAGGTTAAAGAACTCAGGCTGCCTTACCCATGGCTGGAGGGAGAATAGTTGGATACATACATTTCCAAAAGTTATTGGCATCAAGTGAAAAACGCACCGCTTCTACCAGGATTTGAACTTAGATCTCCGAATCCATTTCCTACAACCATAAACTTCATATGCAACTATATTTATACTTCATTCTCAATATAATGGAGATAATTATGAAACGCTGTATGGAATTCTTTACTCCTTCCTAAATAGAAGCACTAATATCATCATGGATAACTGAATGTGTGCACAGGAATTGTAGAATAGAAATAAGTAAAATTATGTCTATATTTATAGAAAGTACACAAGGATAATGTTGAAGACATCATGTCTTCAACAAATCCTGGAGACAGTACCCAATAAATCTGAACGGCCACTTACCTCCTATCACACAAACTGGGAGAGATTTGTATTAATTCAATGGAGCGGATATCATGTTCCTAATATTCTGGGTGGACACATGTCATTTGCATCGGTGACTATTAAAATAACGGCCCGGCTCAGTCTATTCAAATCTACCCATCTTCATATCTATCTATCTATCTATCTATCTCAATTTGTTCATATTTATCTATATTACTTTAAATACTAAGATTTTTTTATTCATGTTTGTTTAATGTCTTGTTTTTAGTTTAAATAAACAAGAATTACGACAAAATAGATGCACCCCCCCCCCAAATACATTTACTTGTCGAAAATATCTATCTCCATTTGTTCATATCTATCTATATTATTTTGTTTGTTTATCTATCTATCTATCTCAGTCTATTCCAAACTATATATCCATCTTAATATCTAAACAAGAATTACGACAAATTACGATAAATAAACAAGAATTACGACGAGCTGGGGTTGTTATTTTGATAGTCACCGGGTAGCAATTTTTGAGGCAGGAGACCGGGACGCACTTCCTCATAAATTACCCAATGATCGACAAGATATATAACTACAAGAAAATAGAGGATGTTATAATGATGGGCAAATGCATAGATAGATAGATAGATAGATAGAAAAAGTAGTCTGAGAGCAAAAGACTACGATAGATAGATAGATAGATACATAGATACATAATGACCAAATATAGATAGACAGATAGATAGATAGATAGATAATGACCAAATTAAGATAGATAGATTGATAGATAATGACCAAATTAAGATAGATAGATAGATTGATAGATAATGACCAAATTAAGATAGGTATATAGATAGATAGATAGATAAATATATAATGACCAAATTAAGATAGATAGATAGATAGATAGATAATGACTAAATTAAGATAGATAGATAGATAGATAGATAGATAGATAGATAGATTATGATAGAGATAGATAGATAGATAGATAGATAGAAAAAAAGTGACAGAGAACAAAGAACTAAGATAGATAGATTGATAGATAGATCGATGGAGAGATCCACATGTATATGCATACATAGGAGACGCGTGGTGTAGTGGCTACCTTCGTAGGAAAAGGACAGAGCCAGGCGAGTTCAAGTCCTGGACGAGTTCTTTTGCACTTCACGTATAGCTAATAAAATTTGGAAAGGTGTGCATTCAACTATTCTCCCTCCAGCCATGCGTAAGACAAACAAGACATGTTGGACACTGCTGGAAAAGTAAGGATGAACTCATGGGTAACCTTCTCCTGTGGACACCTGTGCAGTAGAGCACTTGGGAGTGTACAGTAGGTGTGACGCTTCACCTCAGAAAAATAATCTTCCTGGTGTGGTGCTAGCAAAAAGGAGATACACTCCTTCGCTGTTCGGCTGATCTCGACAATTGGCTACACATCAGGCTTTACTGCACTGCATAACCAAAACGTTCTCCCGTGGACACTTGTAAGGTAAAGCTAGTAGGAACGTGCGCTTCCCCTCAGAAAAATAATCTCCCTGGTATGGCGCTAGCGAAAAGGAGATACACTCCTTCGCTGTTCGGCCGATCGCGACAATAGGCTACACCTTAGACTTTACTGCATAACCAAAACGTTCTCCTGTGGACACCTGTGCGGTAAAGCACCTGGGAACGTACATTAGGTGTGGCGCTTCATCTCAGAAAAATACTCCCCCTGGTATGGCGTTAGCGAAAAGGAGATACACTCCTTCATTATTCGTCTGATCTCTACAATTTGCTAAACCTCAGGCTTTACTACATAACCAAAACGTTCTTCCGTGGACACCTGTTTGGTAAAGCACATGTGAGCGTACAATAGGTGTAGCGCTTCACCTCAGAAAAATACTCCCTTTGGTATTGCGTTAGCGAAAAGGAGATACACTCCTTCGCTATTCAGCTGATCTTGACAATAGGCTACACCTCCCGCTTTACTACATAACCAAAACGTTATTCCGTGGACACCTGTAAGGTAAAGCACCTGGGAGCGTACAATAGGTGTGGCGCTTCACCTCAGAAAAATACTCCCCCTGGTATTGCGTTAGCGAAAAGGAGATAAACTCCTTCGCTATTCAGCTGATCTTGACAATAGGCTACACCTCCCGCTTTACTACATAACCAAAACGTTATCCCGTGGACACCTGTGTAGTAAAGCACCTGGGAGCGTACAATAGGTGTGGCGCTTCACCTCAGAAAAATACTCCCCTTGGCGTTAGCGAAAAGGAGATACACTCCTTCGCTATTCGTCTGATCTCGATAATAGGCTACACCTCAGGCTTTACTACATAACCAAAAACAACAAAATAGATCCACGTCTTGCGGGTGAGAAGCTTCGTACTGGGAATGGCGGAAGCGATGCCTTTATCAACTGAGCTATAAAACACGCTACTCGCCATTTAGTGGGGGTTTTTTTTTTCCACGCTCATCAAATGTTTATTCAAATAATTAGTTTGTAAAGTATCGAAACGAAAAGCCACAACATGTTCGATTCGATTAATTATTTATTGTCCTGAGTGCAGAGTCTGGGTCCATCAAAAAAATGGTACTTTCTGTGGGTAAAGGGAACGGGCTTGTGCGCCAAGCAGGAATGACCAGTATAAATATCTAAACAAGGAATGACCTCAAAAGGTAAAGGAAGACAGGAAGAAGAGAAGAGACGAAGACAGAACCGGAAAATGAAAACTGAATCGTAAGAAAAGAGAACCGAAGAAAAGAAGAGAGAGACAAGCAAAAGAAAGAGAAAGAAGGAAGAAAGAAGAAAGAAGAAGAGAAGAAAAAGAGAGAAGAAGAGAGATAGCAGGAGAAGAGATAAGAAAATAACAACGAAAAGAAGAAGAAAAGAAGAAGAAAAGAAGAAGAAGAAGAAGAAGAAAAGAAAACGAGAGAAAAAAAGAGTGAAAAATGAAAAGAAGAAGAGAAGAAGAAAAAGCAGGAAAGAAGAAGAAGAAGAGAAAGAAGAAGAAGAAGAAGAGAAGAAGAAGAGGAAGGAAAGCGAGGAGAGGAAAAAGAAAGGAAGAAAACAACACAACTCGAAAAGAGAAAAAAGAAGAAGACAAGAGAAGGAAAAAACAAGAAGAAGATCAGATGATAGGAAAAAAGGGATAGAAGATGAAGAGAAAAAAGAAATGAAAACAGAAAAAAGAAAAAGAAAGAAAAAGAAAAGCAATAGCGAAAAAAAAGAAGAGAGAAGAAGGAAGAAGAAGAAGAAGAAGAAGAGAAGAAGAAGAAGAAGAAGAAGTGTTTCATGGGCATGGAGAAATAAAGAAAGGATAAAGAAAAAAAATGAAAAACAATGAAAGAAAAAAAGAAGAAGAAAAAAAAGAAGTAGAAAAAAGAAGAACAAAAACAACACCAAACACAAAACATGGATAGGGATAGAGAAGTGAAGAAAGAATGAAAGAAAGAAAGAAAGAAAAGAAGGAGAAGAAATTTCACCAGCAAAAACAATATAATCGTTATACTCATCACCAAGAAGAAAATGAAAACATAGCTAAGAAGAAAGACAGACATAGGGAAGAAGAAGAAGAGAGAAGAAGAAGAGAGAGGACCAAAAGAAGAAGAGAAGAAGAAGAGAAGAGAAGAAGAAGACAACAGAAGAAGAAGAAGAAGAGAAGAAGAAGAAGAAAGAGAAGAAGAAACAGAAGAAGAAGAAGAAGAGAAGAAGAGTAGAAGAAGAAGAAGAAGAAGAAGGAGAAGAAGAAAGAGGAAGGAGGAGAGAGGAAGAAGACAACAAACAACAACGAAGAAGAAGAAGAAGAAGAGAAGAAGAAGAAGAAGAAGAAGAAGAAGAAGAAAGAAGAAGAAGAAGAAGAAGAAGAAGAAGAAGAAGAAGAAGAAGGGAAGAAGAAGAAAGAAGAAGAAGAAGAAGAAGAAGAAGAAGAAGAAGAAGACAACAACAACACACGAAGAAAGAAGAAGAAAAGAAGAAGAAGAAGAAGACAACACGAAGAAGAAGAAGAAGAAGAAGAAGTAGAAGAAGAAGAAGAAGAAGAAGAAAAGAAGAGAGACAACAACAACACGAAGAAGAAGAAGAAGAAAGAAGAAGAAACAACACGAAGAGAAGAAGAAGAAGAAGAAGAAAAAAGAGAAGAAGAAGTAGAAGAAGATGGAGGAGGAGGAGGAGAAGACAACAACAACAACAACACGAAGAAGAAGAAGAAGAAGAAGAGAAGAAGAAGAAGAAGTGGCAGCAACAATAACAGCAAAAACAATACCATCATCATCATCACCACCACTACCAACAACAACAACAATAAAAGAAAAATAATACAGGAATAAAATAAAGAAAGAATTATTTCTCATTGGTTCAAATGGTGCAATTGTAGGTGTGGTTTAGTTGGGGGAGAGATAAACAGGCCAACGTCTGCAGAACTTATCCCAAATGCTATTACGTTGGTTAAGTTAATTAACACGAATTTTGAAACAAGACAAATTGGGCTTGATGGTTAGAACTGAGGACGAAAATATCTTGAGGTTCATTCGCTTTCATACAGAAATTGATAAAAAGGCGAGCTCACCCTCTAAAAGGAGATGGGAGTAATGAATAAGACAGATTAGCATATATAGGTAGGTAGGTAGATTGATAGATAGATGGATATATAGATAGATAGATAGATATAACAATTCATAGATAGATAGATAGATAGATAGATAGATAGAGTAACTGGATGACTGATAGATAAATTAGGCTTGATGGGTAGAACTGAGGACAAAAATGTATTGAGGTTCATTCGCTTTCATACAGAAATTGATAAAAAGGCGAGCTCACCCTCTAAAAGAGATTGGAGTAATAAGAAAGATTAGCATATATATATATATATATATATATATATATATATATTAATATATAACAATTCATTGATAGAGAGATAGATAGATAGAATGATTGAATGATTGATAGATAAATAGATTGATTCAGGCCACACACAAAACCGAAAAGAAGTAATATACGCCGGACTGCGTATTGGGCACACCCACATTACCCATTATCACCTTATAAAAAGGAAGGACGCCCCAGTATGCCCAATATGCAAGGTACAGCTCACTATCAAACACATCCTCCTAAATGTTAACAGCCTCAAACAAACCCGCACCAAATATTATCAGAGAAAACCTAAAAAAAACTTTAAAAATACAAACCCTGAAACATTTTAAATTTTCTAAAAAAAAAGCAACCTTTTCAACAAGATATAGCAAAACATAACTGAACGTCTCCATAGAACCACTACTTTTAAAGACTGAAATCCATAATAACCTTTTCTGGCATTAAATGACCCACAGAGGTAGATATATAATAAATATAGGTGAATATTTAACTGCTACATTTCTAAGCGGAAATGAATTAACTAGAGTGCTCAAACTTTGTAAACAATGCGGGGGTTAGCTACACGCCAGAACGGTGAACTTTTGAATTAAATCCCTATTTAGAGAACTCTACCAAAGTGGGAGTATATATATATAATAAATAAGTAATCCACAGACACGTGTTTCGAGGTATCACCTCTCATCAGTGCGGTTATACCTTAACAGCTACCCCTGGCCGGGTTTGAGAGTTTAGGCTGTAAACCGCCCTTTGGCTGTATCTATAAAGCCAAATGAGTTTGAGTTTGAGTTTTGTTTAACGGCATATCAACCCCTGTGGGTCATTTAATGCCAAAAAGGTTATTTTTGGATTTCAGACTTTAAGGTAGTGGAATGTAGAAAATATGATAAACAGAATATCCCAAAAGAATATGAATTTATTCTTGATTGTGAAGTCGACGTTTAAACGTTTCGGATTATATTAAAGCTTCATCAACACAATAAAATAGGAAGGAAAACGTTGTTATTTATCTGAGTTTTTTTAGACAAGACTTGATTATTTGCATTATTTGGATTATTCGGACTATTGTCCTCATCTTTATCGTTAACTACACAACGTTTCGACCGATGTGCCCACCGGCCTTCTTCAGGTTCTTGAGTTT
>CM042167.1:37128825-37150624 GCA_023376005.1 Doryteuthis pealeii
AAAGATTAATTGGAACATGTTTATAAATATGATAACATCACACACATTATCTTAAAATAGGGAGCTCCGTCATAGTCTAATGGTTAGCAAGCTATTCTGGCAGATCCATTATTATTGAATAACCAGTTCGTTCCTCGCTGGATGCCCAATACTTGCGACCTTGTGTCACGTCCTACCCGTTTCATACGGCTTGGATGCATTGACACTACATTAACACAAAATATTGTGTATCGGTAGTAGAATGATTATGAAGACTTCCCTCTGCTAGAGTAAATCGAGTACAGCCCTCACCTAAGAAGCAGTATTTTTGTATTCACTACAAGGTTGGCATCCTTCCGTCTACAAAAGACGATGGAGTAGTGTCAGGTTTTTGTTAACTTGAACTGTATAGCCTGTGCGGTTTCATATGGAGGATGGGCTGTTGCCCGTGCAGCAAATCCCCCCTCTCCACACTGCCGCTGTGATCCAAAGGAAAGGTAAGGGACCAATGCAGTTTGGCAACGGTAGTGTCGCGGGAATTAATGGGTAGCACTGGA
The DNA here is from genome assembly GCA_023376005.1 of Doryteuthis pealeii. Lineage (NCBI taxonomy): Eukaryota > Metazoa > Mollusca > Cephalopoda > Myopsida > Loliginidae > Doryteuthis > Doryteuthis pealeii. The sequence continues at coordinate 37,129,362 of CM042167.1, forward strand.
TTTCAGCATCATACCACCGTAGGGACTCCAGCTCATGATTTATTTTCGGGGTTTACTCCCCTAGCCTTTCCTTGAGGGCAACAGAGGTTCTTTGTCGGACCTCTTGAGTTGATGGGTTGCCGACCAAGGCTAAGGAGCCCATTTCAAAGCCATTCACTACAACCACACACACACACACACACACACAAACATATATATATATATATATATATATATATATATATATATATATATATATGTATGTATGTATGTATGTATAGAATAAGGTAAAATTATCATAATTGAATTAACTCCTCGTGTGGAGGGTTTAGCTGTTTCAATGTTATAAAATAAAAAGATATAAAGAAGGAAAAAGAAAGAATGAGGCAGAGAGAGAAAGAGAGAAAGAGAAAGAGAGAGAGAGAAAGAGAGAAGAAAGAAAAGAGAGAGAAAGAAAAGAGAGAGAAATTAAATCAAGATCATTGCATTTTTTTACATATTGAGCAATTTAAAGTATATTATATATATATATATATATATATATATATATATATTTATTTATATTTATATATATATATATATATATATATTATATATAATTATATATTCATCATGTTTTCGTGTACTCTGAACACCGAAACGTGGTTGAGAGAATAACTTTTCTAGAACTATATACAGCCTCCCACTATCAATTGTTATTACCCGCCACTTCTAATTCCTTGCTACTACTCGTTCTCGTTAAAAACGAGACACGAAACCATACCAACGTTTCCTACCTGATGATGGCAAACTGTATTGCGCCGAAAAGCCTCGTTTTGAAAAAACTTTGGTAGACTGTTACACCAGTTACACCCCCGACATAAAAGAATGGCCCGAAATTAGAAAGATGAACCCAAAAACTTGTTCGACAAGAATTGTCTCAGTTAACAAAACTGTATATATATATAATATTTATTATTATATATATATATTCATATATATATATATATATTAGATAGATAGATAGATAGATAGATAGATAGTTTAGTTTTTTTTTTATTGGAACAATCATTATTCAGTAGTGATTGTTCCAATAAATAAATAAAAAATAAAAAAAGAAAATTTCACTATTAATGCTCTATCACAGATATTGAGCACTATTTTAATAACACTGTACGTTGAATTACTACTGTTTCTCCAAGTATAATAGTGCAACCACACACATTGATACACACACACACACATAACACACACACACACAAATATATATATATATATATAATATTTATTTTAAGGGTACATTTCATCATGATCACCTATATAGGTGGATACGAAGGAAAAGGTGAAAAAAAAAAAAAAAATGGTTTTTTTAATTGAAAAAAAAACCCAGGGCCCTTTCGTCCGGTTGCTCATCAAGGTTTTTACAGCCGGAAACCTGACTAAAAGTCAAATTGTAATAAATTGGGTATATATATGAGGGGGGGGGGGTTAGGGAAAAGAGAAGAAAAGAAAAAAAAATTTTACTTTCTTCTTTTAAGTCCACATTAAGTGACACCAGGACGAAAGGGGCCCTGTTTTTTTTACATCAAATAAAATAACAATTTTTTTTCACTCTTTTCCTTCGTATCCACCTATATAGATGATCATAATGATTACCCTTAAAGTATTATTTAAATTTGCTTGTACCAGAAATTTAATTTATATATATAATATATATATATATATATATATATATATATATATATATATATTATAATATAAACAAAGATTGTAATAGTTAACTCATCATACTGTGTATCCCAGCTAGTGTTGATATAGCTTACTAATTAGCAAAGAACGTTTGAATAATCTACATACACAACACACAGAAACACACACAACACACACACACACACACTAACACACACAATACACACAGACACATATATATATATATGTTATTACCCGCCACTTCTAATTCCTTGCTACTACTCGTTCTTGTTAAAACCGAGACACGAAACCATACCACGATATATCATAGCAAAGATAATATACATACGAAACCAGAGCAAGATATATACAACACCAACACCTACACACCAAGATCACCACACGGTCACTGACACACACACACACATTATCTATATATATATATATATAATATATTAATATATATATATATATTATATATATTATTATATCCCGCTAGTTCGTAATAATTACGAGAAAGTAATCAGTTTACATTTTTCATTTTTTTCATTTTTTATTTGACATCAAAAACCTTTGTGAATTATTAAATTCTTTGTTAGTTTTGTTTTCCAACAGGTTGAATTTGTTTAATATACACAACAAAGGAAGAAGTCCTCTGGCGTAATGGCTAATAGGATGAACGTTGAAACAAAACAGAAGAGATATATGTGTTTAGCTGACAAACTAATATAATTAATTGATTATGTCTAGACTCTGCAGTGTCGTCTAAGACCGAATTCATTGTATCATTAAAATTCATGTGAATTTATTATATATATATACATATATACATATTATATATTTATATATGTGTGTGTGTGTGTGTGTGTGTGTATGTGTGTGTGTGTGTGTGTGTGTGTGTGTGTGAGAGAGGAATAAATCCGACGGTATGTAATATAAAAAAAAAAATGAAAAAACACAGGTATAAATATATTTATAATTTATATTTAAAACCTCACCACTTAACCCATTTATACCTGTGTTTTTCATTTTTCTTTATATATTACAATATATATATATATATATATTATATATATATATATATATATATATATATATAAATCTAGCAAATATATGCACCCCTCGGTTGCATGTATTTAAAAGTTTTAATATAATAAATATATACATATTAAATTAGAAAGGCTAATGAAACTGAATAAGAATGTAGATAAAAAGATTTGGAACAGAGGGGGATGATTGAAAAAATAGAACAACTTTGAAAGTAACTCTTCCATCATTTTCCGATACTCCGTCTCTTTCATTGGTAATTTTCCTAAATTTAACTATTTAGTTAAAATAGGAAGTAAAGAAATAATATTAGTTATTTTTCTTGTTAAGGGATTTCTTTTAAGATTTATTGAAGAGATTTTTGCTCATATTCATTAAGATAAACCAAACAATTAGAAATCAATAATACTAAAGCATATATTTTATTAAAAATCAAATTTTTAAAACATAAATATGCAAATAAGCTTCCCATTCATACTACATAATACGCGCGTATTTTGTTTTATATATTAAAAACAATTGCATGTTAAATAGTATGTAGTATGGTCAACATGATAAAAGTATTGTAAAACAATTTTATTAATAATTGAGGTTTAAATAAAAAATAAAATCATGGTAAATGTGATGTAAATAACAAAGGGAATTGTGACTTGTATAATAAATAGTTTCGGCTACAGACAGACAAAACACCAATCTCCATTAAATAATATATATATATATATACTATATAATATACCCGTTTATATATGGGGGGGTAGAATTAACAAAAGGCAGGTCCTCCTGTTTAACAATTTTAATTGGATGATCTTTTGAGCTTTTGGCCAACTTTTTTTAATATTTGGATGGAATCCGTGGATTAGTCCACCGAAGTTCATATCCCGAGTACTTTCGGCACTTCGAAGTACCATCATCAGGGGTGATCTGTTCCAGTTTGTTCTGTTTTTGTTTTGTTTTTTGATTTGTTTTTTTGTTTTTGTTTTTCAAGTTAGTATATTAATGGATGTGGAGGCTGGAAGGAGGAGAATTGGTAGGAATTGATTGATAGCCTCCACATCCATTAATATACTAACTTGAATAAAATGGAACACACCAACCCTGATGATTGCACTTCGAAGTGCCGAAAGTACTCGGGATACAAACTTCGGGGGACTAATCCACGGATTCCATCCAACTGTAAAAAAAAAACTTGGTCAGAAAGCCCGAAAAGATCGTTAATAAAATTGTTAAACAGCAGACGTACCTTTTATTTAATTCTACATGCATAAATGAAAGAATGTTGCCCAAATACACACACACACACATATATATGTATATATATATATATTTGTAAAATGAAACTGGAAGTGAATCCGACGGTATGTTGAAAAAATAAATAAAGGAAAGAAAGTATAGAATGGATAAATAGGGTATTTTAATCAATTTAACTTACACGTGTTTCGATGGATAAACTCCTGAGCGAAACACGTGTAAGTAAAATTGATTAAAATATCCTATTTTATCCATTCTATACTTTCTTTCCTTTATTTATTTTTTCAACATATATATAATATGTGTGTGTGTGTGTGTGTGTTGGCTGTCAACTCGTGCTCGAGTAAGACAATTGCCTGTTCTTTTTTTTTCATAGTTGAGTGCCAGTAGCATTTGGCACTGTGTCCTGTGTCTTCTCACATGTCTCACCAACCAGACACATATTCATAGTGTCTGGTCACCTATTTTTCAGGTGCAGATCAACGCAATGACTTTTTTTTACATATGAATTTTAAGGGGGCATCCTGCGAGGATCCAACTCACGATTCGGTAATAATGGATCTGCGATACTAGCGTTTTGCTCCCCACCTCCTTTTCCCAGGCGACACCAAGTAGCCAGTTCTAGTATTCTGTTAATTCTAGTCCTAATACGCATATAACAGATGACTATGTGCCGATTCTCACGGTCGCTGTTTTTGGCCCTGGGTGTTCTGCACGGCCGAATGTTAGAGTTGGCAGGCAAGTGCTGCTGTAGGACTGATGTTACATGTGGTGACCTTAGATAAGGAAGGTCATGCGGGTAAATGTAAATGGTGTAAAGGAATCAGTGAAGAAAAATCGAAAAAGAAAATATATTCATCTGGTTTTCAAGGGGAATGAGAGGCAGGGTTTTTGGAAGGGGTCAACACAGAGAAGCAGCAACAACAATAACAAGAAAAAGAAAAAGAGAAGAGAAGGAATACTATTTTTCAGGAGTAAAGGGTAAAATGATAATAATAATATAACATAATAATAATAATAAATAAATAAGGAAGAAAGAAAGAAGAAGAAGAAGAAGAAGAAGAAGACAGGGCTTGAGGTAGAGAAAATGTAGAAAGAAGAAAGAACGAAAGAAGAAAGAAGAAGAAGAAGAAGAAGAAGAAGAAGAAAGAAGAAGAAGAAGAAGAAGAAAGACAAAGGCATTGGGGTAGAAAATGTATGAAAAGAAAGAAAGAAAAGAAAGAAAGAAAAGAAAGAGAAGAAGAAAAGAAGAGAGAAGAAAGAGAAGAAGAAGAAGAAGAAGAAGAGACGAAGAAGAAGAAGACAGTGGTTGAGGTAGAGAAAATGTATGAAAAGAAAGAAAGAAAGAAAGAAAAAAGAAGAAGAAGGGAAGAAGAGAAGAATAAGAAGAAAGAAGAAGAAGAAAGAAGAAAAGAAGGAAGAAAGAAAGAAGAAAAGAAAAAGAAAAGAGAAGAAGAAATGAAGAAAGAGAAGAAGAAAACGAAGAAGAAAAATTAATGAAGAAGAGAAAGAATTATGAAGAAGAAGAAGAAGAAGAAGAAGAAGAGAAGAAAGAAGAAGAAGAAGAAGAAGAAGAAGAAGAAGAAGAAGAAGAAGAATTAATAGAAGAAAGAAGAAAGAAACTGAATTTTTTTATAGAATCAAATAAGATAATGAAGGAAGCATATCAAAGGAAACAGGACATTTAAACACGCAAAAACGCTAACAAAATGGCGGCTAAAGAAAACAAACATTAGTCAAAAACAGACAAAAAGACCGCGAAAACAGGGGCACATTTATAGGCCGTGGACAAATAACACACTGGGACGGGCGGATGAATACAAAAAAAGAAGGAGGCAAAGGAGATGCTGAAAAGAGCGAAAGAAATCAGAAAATGGCAAGTAAAAACGCTTTGAAATGCGCGGAAGAAGACAAAGGAAGAAGGGGAAAAACACGCTTTAAAATAGGCGGAAGAATATAAAAGGTAGCAAAAAAGAATCCTTAAAATAGGCGGAAGGATATAAAATTAGATGAGCGAAAATTATGTGAGACCAGAAAACGAATAGAAAAATTGACAACTGATGCATTGAAATAAAACGATAACTCTACAAGTCAACATACACACACACACACACACACACACCACACACATATATATATATATATATATATATATATTATATATATATATATTATAAAAAAGAAGTTCCACAAATGGATTATGTTTTTAGAAAAAAAATTTATTATTTTTATCTCACATTTGCGACACGTGTTTCAGATCTTCTGGTATCTTCTTCAGGCTTTGATCTATCATATGAAAATGAATTTTTACATGTATATATATATATAATATATATATATATATATTGTGTGTGTGTGTGTGTGTGTGGTGTGTGTGTGTTGTGTGTGTGGTGTAGAAATTTTTGTAGAAAAAACAAGATGTTAAACGTTTTGCTGACAGAAATTCTGTTTTCGACATTATGAAGATGTTTTTATCAAAGCAACAGGTAAAAACGGAAAGACGAAATAAATATATCTTCATAATGTCGAAACAGATTTCTCTCAACAAAACTTTTAACATCTTGTTGTTTTTTCTACAAAACTTTCTACACATATTGTCGGATCCAATATCCATTTTACTTCTTTATATTATATATATATATATATATATATATATATATATATATATATAATATATATATATACATATATTTATATATATTATATATATATATATATACATACATATATATATATATATATATATATATATAATATATATATATATATATATATAAGTATTTAACTCCTCCCTTCTTGTTGGTGGTGGAGTATAGAGTAATTTATTTTTAACATTTGTGTTTTTAACAGGTGTTTTTGTTTTTTGGGTGGCTGTGTAATCAACTTATAAATTTAGATTTTATGACTATTTTCGTGTCGCAAATGTAGGATTAAAAAAAAAAAAATGTCTTAGAACATAATACATTTTGCGTACCTTCTTTTTTATAAAATATTTAATTTTCTCCCGTTGGAACCGAAACAACACTATATATGTTGAAAAGGGAAATGAAGGAAAGAAAGTATTGAATGGATAAAATAGGATATTTTAATTAATTTAACTTACACGTGTTTCAGTCAGGGGTTTATCCATGTGTACATTATTCTATCTGTCATTATTTTTAAATGACAAAAGGAAATGAAATAATAATAATAGAAAAAATGTAGAAATGTTCCGCACACAAGAAATATTGACCTTCCTCAGAGTAAATCCTTATTTTTTAAAATAAAATTCGTTGGAACGCGGAGAATTTTTGAAATGTTTGAAAATAATGTACACATGGATAAACTTCTTACCGAAACACGTGTAAGTTAAATTAATTAAAATAGCCTATTTTATCCATTAAATACATTATTTCCTTTATTTCTCTTTTCAACATACCGTCGGATTCACTTCCATTTTCATTTTACACACACACACACACACACACACACATATATATATATACACACACACACCACCATATATATATATATACACACACACACACACACACATATATATATATATATATAATAAAACAACCAGAGGATTCTACCCAACACTAAGGAACACCGAGAAACAATCAAAGGATTCTACCCAACACTAAGGAACACCGAGGAACAATCAAAGGATTCTACCCAACACTAAGGAACACCGAGGAACAACCAAAGGATTCCTACCCAACACTAAGAACACCAATGAACAACGAAATGATTCTACCCGACATTAAGGAACACCAAGAAACAACCAAAGGATTCTACCCAAAACTAAAGAACACCAAGAAACAACGAAATGATTCTACCCGACATTAAGGAACACCAAGGATCTCTACCGTCAAGTGCTCTCACTTGCAGCCTATAAATGGCCACAAAAATCGTAACTTCCATAAAAAATTATTTTGAATGTTGGGAGAATATAAATAGTCCTAGAAAAATAGCGCCTTAAAATAGGTGGAACAACACAAGAGAAGATGGTTGACTAATGAGTTCGAATAGATTGAAGAAAAATGGGCAAAGGCTTTGAAACTGGCGGAAGGATAAAGGAAATAGCAAGGAAAGAACACAAAAAAGGCGCAGTAATACAAAAAGCCGTTGCAAAAATAGTTTGAAAATTGATAAACGAATACAGAAAGAAATGTGTAAAGAAGAGACTAAAAGTAGCGAATGAAATGTATTTTTAAATGTGGGTATAGAGGCTTTAAAGGGTGCAGAAGAATACAGAAGACCGTAACCAGAGAATGTTTTAAAATAGGCGGAAGAATACAAAAAAAGAGGGATGTTAAAGAACGCTTTGAAAATTGCTGAAGACAACGTGGATAAATAATACACTGAATTTGGCGGAAGATCTCACAAAATGGCCGCTCTGAAAGGAGTGGATGTGGAGAAATATATTCAAAAAAATAGAAAATTAAAGTTGTTCGGAAGAGGAGACAAAAGTCTAATGTAAAATGGCGAATGAAATAAGTGGAAGAAATTAAAAAAGATGTCGGCGAAAGGTCATGTATGAATTGTTAGAAGACAAGAATAATGATCATTAGGGAAAATAGACAAAAATCCGCTGGCACTTAAGAGCGGGAAATGAATAGAAAATGGCGCGAGAAATTGAGAGAGAGAAGAACATAAAAAAAGACGTGTGCAAAAGAAATCCTTTATTTGCGAATTGGAGATGTAAATAGAGATAGCATTGTAGAGTTAAAAAGAACAGCAAAGAAGGATAACAAAATGAAGGGGAAAATGGAAGAAAAGGAGAAACCTCTTAGAAATTATTTCTGTTGAATCATAAAGAAAAGAAATCGAAAACAGACACACCACACACACACACACACACACACACATATATATATATATATATATATATATATATATAAATTGGTTGGTATATAATAATAATAAATAATAATCTTATTATAATGGAGATTGTGTGTTTTCCTGTCTGTAACCGAAACTATATTCCTACTCAAGTCAAAATTCTCTTAGTTATTGACATCACATTCTCCATGATATTATTTTATCTAAACCTCAATTATTAATAAAATTGTCTTACATTATTAATACTGTTAACTATGTCTACATACTGACAACATGCAATTATATTTATATATACAACAAAATAGCGGTTTACAGTGTGAACGGAAGGCTAATTTGCATATTAATATTAAAAAATCGAATTTAATAAATATGTGCTTAGTATTATTGATTTCTAACTGTTTGGTTTTATTTTAATGAATATAAGCAAAAATCTCTTCAATGAATCTTAAATGAAATCCATTAATAAGATAAAATAACTGTCATTTTATTCTTTACTTCCTCTTTTAACTAAATACTTAAATTAGAAAAAACAACAATGAAAGACGAGAGTGATGGAAGAGTAAGTTTCAGTTATTCCATTTTTTATTATATTCCCTCTGTTTCAAATCTTTTATTATACTCCCTCTGTTTCAAATCTTTTTATCTGTATTCTTATTTAGTTCCGTTAGACTTTCTAATTTAATATAATATTTTATTACATTAAAACTTAAATACTTGCACCCGGAGGGTGCATATATTTGCTAGTAATAATAATATATTTTCATTCGTTATTATTATAGTATTAAAATGAATCTTTTTATTTTTCATTTTTTGTATATTTTTGTCTCATATTTTTATATTAAATATTAAATATTAGATTTATATATTAAATTCTAACGTAGATTAACTTGAAGTTAAAAAAAAAAACAACCTTTTTATTATCATTTTTTAAAAATTTTTATTAAAAATAAAAATATTAAGATTTTTATTTTTATTTTTTTAATTATTTTTCTTATTATAAAAAATATACATATACATGTCTTATTTTGTTTTTTGAGGAAGTAAGTTCAACAGGAAACTGTTTATACTTTGTATCTCTTTCTTAGACTTAGAATTTTAAGCATATACTTGCTGTCTGACCTGAATTTTCTTGTGAAACTGTATTTAGGTGAATTCCTTAATTTTGTGAAATTCGTCTGAAGAGGCTGGCTTCTTAAGGATTTTTAGAAAAAAATAATTTAAAAAGAAAATTCCTGCACATTCTATAAATACAAATATATATAGAGAAAAAATATAAATAAATAAATATATAAATAAACAAATAAAAGGAATGAAATTGAAATTGATTGAACAACGTGGCGTTATAACAACCCACGAGACGCGTGTTTATAACGTCCAGAAGAAAAAACACACAAGACCGCGTCCATTTCAAAAACAGTCTCTGAAGATGAAGTTTCTTCGAAATTGATTAGACACTTGACATTATTTTATTTTTTATACGCATTGTAATTGCCTTCTTAATATAAATAAACAATAATTTTAAAAGCTTTTTCAGCTTCTGGTCGAAATAAACTTATTAAGGAATGACGGTTTGTTAAGTTTTTTCTTTCTTTGAAAGTTATATAACACACACACACACACACACACACAGACATATATATATATATATATAATATATATATATATATATTATATATATATATATCAGTTCAACTGTGTAATAACATCAACTTAGTCAATATAGTGTAGGATCCTGAAAGATCGAAATCGTTATAGACATTTATAATTTTTTTTTCTACAACTAGAAGTAGTTGTTAAGTCTAGCTACACTCATGAGACGTAAATGTCGAAACACGGTATCTGCGGAGTATATATATATATATATATATAATATATATATATATATATATATATATATATATATATATGAAGAGAGGAAGTAAATCCGACGGTATGTAATATATTTAGAAAAATTGAAAAAACACAGGTTTAAATGGGTTAAGTGGTGAGTTTATTGGCCGACGCTGCAGTGTTTCGATCTATTAAATAGATCATCTTCAGGGCATAAGATAAGAAACTATATATCACAGAATGATGAGAAAAAGTGAGTGGTAATCCTTCTTATTCAGTCTGTTTAAAAAAATATTCTGAAGTTTGAAAAAAGGAGACGGTTTTGCAATATGACATCAAATATTCTATTTTAAGGTGTGAGTATGTAGCGCTGTTAGTGTGTGTATTGAAGGAAACATTGTGCATTTTTTAGGTATGTGGTAGTGTGTGTGTGTGTATAAATTTTTTCTGTAGCGATAAACGACAGCGGAAGTGAAACCTCAAGGTTGTGTGTGTGTGGTGTGTGCGTGTGTGTGTATGTGTGTGTGTGTGTGTGTGTATATTGGTAAGAGGTAGGGAGAGGTGTGTGTAAAATAGAATATTTGATGTCATATTTCAAAACCGTCTCCTTTTTTCAAACTTCAGAAAATTTTTTTAAACAGACTGAATAAGAAGGATTACCACTCACTTTTTCTCATCATTCTGTGATATATAATTTCTTATCTTATGCCCTGAAGATGATCTATTTAATAGATCGAAACACTGCAGCGTCGGCCAATAAACTCACCACTTAACCCATTTAAACCTGTGTTTTTTCATTTTTCTTGATATATTACATATATATATATATATATATATATATATATATAGTCATCCACAAATACCGTGTTTCGACGTATCACGTTTCTTCAATGTGGCAAGATATTTGCAGGCTACCTCCAGTCGGGATGAAAACATAATCAATTCATCATGAGTCAGGCTCATTAATCCCTCGGCCATCGTCATCTACAAACTGGGAGGGGGGTTTTAACTGATAAATGCACACCTAAGTGTATATGGAAAGACCACCAGAGAGTGCTCCAACCCATTTATAGGAGGGAGTTGCTTGTAAAGCTTAGTTTATTCTTTAAATCTTTTTCATCTTTTTCTTTCATCTTTCACGTATTTTTCATTCTCGCTTTCAGACATATTAACATAATTCTTTTTCTTTTTTCTTTTTCATTTTTCTGGCTCTTTTTCTGGCTCTTTTTCTTTCTCATTTTTCTTTTTCTTTCTCTTTCTCTTTTCTTTTTTCTTTTTCATTCTCTTGCGTTTCTTTTTCATTTTTCTTTTTCTTTTTCTTTCTTCTTTTTTTCTTTTTCAATTTTCTTTTTCATTTTCTTGCTCTTTTTCTTTTCTTTTTTCAAAAATCATCCCATTTTTTGTCCATTGTGTATTTCATTCTTCTTTTTCTTTTGCTTTCATTCCTTCAACGAGTTTTTTCAGCAGAGCTCGTGTGAGGGGGTGGAGGGAGAAGGGGATGGGGTGAGATGTGTCCTAAATAAATCTGACAACAGTTTTCTATCTTCCCTCTATTCTAAAATGTCGACGCATCATTCATTAGTGAAAAACGATTTGCCGTAGGGTAAAGAAAAAGAAGAAGAAAAAAACGAAGAATATAACACATGAAGAAGGGCGGGAGGAAAATAATGAGAAAAAAAAGGATATTTCTTGTTTGATAATAAAAGGGAGTTGGAAATTTTATAAAATTATATAAGAAAAACGAAAGACAGACGAAGAAAGAGTGAGATATATATAGAGAGGGGGGAGATCAAGAAATATATGCTTAATGGAGAGAGAGATGTTGCGTATATGAAAGCGATGAAAACAGGGAGAGAGAGATATAGAGAAGGAGAAAGAGACAGAGACAGGTTATAAAGAGAAGGAAAACAGAGAGGGGGAAGGTGAGAGAGAAGGAGTGATAGAGACAGAGAGGAAAAAAGAAGTGAGTGAGAGAACAACAGGGAAAGAAAGAAAGGCATACAGACAGTGATAACAAGAAATAAAGAGAGAGAGAGAGAGAGAGAGAGAGAGAGAGAGAGAGAGAGATTTTTTGTAAAGTTTAATAAGAGAAAGAAAGACAGTCAGGGGGAAAGAGTGAGATAGACAGATAGATAGATAGATATATAGATTGTATTTACCTCGTACCCCACTTGTACGGGTTAGGCACAAGGCCCTATTAACGTGGGACCACCCACAAACCGAAGCTTATGGGTGGCGGGTGAAAAATTTCGTCGATCCCGTCGGCATTCCCCCTCAAGAGGGGCGCCTCAGGCGCTGGGCAATAAACCCAGCCCTGCCCCTTTAAATCAACGGGCAGGTATTGTCTGGGTGGATAGCCCCCTGGTATCGACGCTATTAACTTGTAAAGATCCAGGGCCGAAGCCACTGGACCCCCACCCAGATAGATAGATAGATAGATAGATAGATAGATTGCCATTGCTTGATAAAAATAAATTAATAAATAAAAGAAAAGAAAAGAAAAAAGTTTAGAAGTTCAAAGAATACAAGTTAAACGGTGAAATAGATACATACATACATATATATGAAATACATTTTTTTAGAAAAAACAAACAAATGATGTTATAATTCGCTGACAGAAATCTGTTTCGACCTTTTATTAAAGCGGTCTTCATCAAGAGCGAAATGTTTGTGATAGAAAGACGGTGTGAGTAAACCGTTACAAACAAAAGTGGTACAAACGAACGTTCATGTTCGGAGCCGGAATTTTTTTTAAATTTTGAAAATGCATTTTCTGTTTTAAAAAATAAAATAAATTTTGTTTTTTAAAAATCAGAAGCATTATAATCCACAAAGGAAACTCAAAAGAGTTTGTTGTAAATATATATAAAAATGTATTTTTAAAAAGTATCAAAAAGTTCATGATTCCAGCCACTGCAGACCACATTAGCCTCCGGCGTCTTTCTATCACAAACATTTCGCTCTTGATGAAGACCACTTTAATAAAAGGTCGAAACAGATTTCTGTCAGTGAATTATAACATCATTTGTTTGTTTTTTCTAAAAAATATTTATTTCAGCTAATTATACTTACATACATACATACATACATACATAGGGAGAGTGAGAGAGAATGAAGAAATATGTCTTCCAAGGTGGGGAGAGATGTTACGTTTATGAAAGCGATGAATACAGGGAGAGAGAGACAGAGACAGAGACAGAGACAGAGATATAGAAAGACAGAGAGAAACAAAGACAGAGCGAGAGTGAGGTGTTGCATAATCTAGGTGGTAGCATAGATTATTGGCAACACCCTGTAGGAGAATTCTAAGGAGCCAGTGTTTTCATATCACTGAATGGAAAATTACTGGACAGTTAGAATCCCGCAAGTCACGTTAGAATCAGTTATTTAATCAGTTGCAGCCAGACCTTAGGAGGGACAGATGTGCTCTACTTTGGCTTTAACTCCACGTGATGAGTTAGTAAACGGGCAAATAAAATCTTTGATCAAAGCAATAAGCTTTGTTAATCAATTACGCATGCCCTTAGTTAGAAGACCCAATGAAGACACAAACAAGATAGAAGACCAGAAGTAGAAAGAAGCAACAAGTAAAGAATGGCCGAATAGAAAGAGAAAAGAACAGGTAAGTCACGTGTCTATCTGTCTCTCTCTGATGTCTCTATGATGGTCCCCCCTCTTCTCTCTCTCTCTCTCTCTCTCTCCTCTCTCTCTCTCTCTCTCTCTCTCTCTCTATCAATACATACAAACTATTTCTAAATTTTCTCCATATACTGTCGGATTAATTTCGTCCTCTTACTTCCATGTGTCGGTACTGATGTATGGCTGTACCACCTGGACCCTAACGAAGCGCCTTGAGAATAAGCTAGATGGGAGCTGCACACGAATGCTGCGAGCGGTCCTGAATAAGTCGTGGAAGCAGCACCCCACAAAAAGCAACTGTATGGCCACCTGCCCCCCATCTCACAAACCATACGAGTAAGACGGACTAGACATGCAGGACACTGCTGGAGAAGCAGGGACGAGATCGTAAGCGACGTACTACTGTGGAAACCAGCACATGGACACGCTAATGTGGGCCGCCCAGTCAGGACCTACATTGACCAACTATGTAGGGATGCGGGCTGCTGCGCGGAGGAGCGCCCAGAGTCGATGAATGATAGAGAAGGTTGGCGAGAGATCGTTATGGATATCCGTGCAAGTTGCATGACATGATGATGATGATGATATAGAATCATCCCTTACTACCAAGTTTTGGATACCTCTCATATATATATATATATATATATATATATATATATATATATATATATATATATATATACAGAGACAGGCCTACAGAGACAGAGAGACAGAGAGTAACTAATTTTAATATTTTACTGTTTTATCTTTTTACTCTCAATGTTTATAAATATTTTCTTTAATTTCCTTGGCAAATATTTGGATGTTTCTCTTATCTATTTATCGACTTATTTTATTCGGATTTAATCATTTTTATATCGATTTCTTTATCTTAATCTTTAATCAAAGCACTTGTTTATTTAATTCATGTCAATAATTAATGGAGCTTCATTTCGTCTTTTATTTATCGAATGCCAATTAACTTAGGTGTTTTGTTTTTTATCATTTTATAACTTTGCATCTTTTAGATAAAAAAAAATGAACTGTTTTTTTTTAAATATGCTCATTATTTTAAGAAACGGATACTAATGCAGAACTAATGCATACAACTATACTGCCTCCAGCTATGGCTAAATAATAGGGCAGACTTGGCTCTTTAACCTTGGTATGGCAACCAGTCTAGGAGAAGGAAAAGTCTGAATTCAAACATATTAAACTCCGTTTAAAATGACCTTGTATTGCATCCTGCTTGTGACGACGGGTTTGGTAAATAGAGAGAGAGAGAGAGAGAGAGAGAGAGAGCGTAGGAAAACTAGAGTGAAACTGAGATAGATAGATAGAGAGAGAGAGAGAGAGAAAGAGAGAGAGAGAGAGCGGAAGATAATGTTTTAATCATCATCATCATCGTCAAGTAATGCTTCACTTTATTCTCTCCCTCTCTCTCTCTCTCTCTCTCTCATTCTCTCTCTCTCTCTCTCTCTCTCTATATATATATATATATATATATATATATATATATATATCACATTCACACTCTCGCCATCCTACCCTGTCGACTATCAGTCCGGATATGTCCTCTAGTTGGTGTATATCATTCACATGTCAAGATTGTTGACAGCGAAGAGGAAATATTCATTCTTTCTTTTTATTTTTCTATCCATATCATACTCTCTCTCTCTCTCTCTCTCCCCCCCTCTCTCTCTCTCTCTCTCTCTCTCTCTCTCTCTCTCTTCTCGCTCTCTCGCTGTCTCTGGTATTTTTCTTTACATTCTCCCACCTCTCTCTCTCTCTCTCTACTTTCTCTCTCTCTCTCTCTCTCTCTCTCTCTCTCTCTCTCTCTCTTTTTTTTTCTCTCAGTTTCATTCTACTTTCCCTCCGTTTTCTCTCTGTATCTCTCCTCCCACTTTCTCTCTCTTTGATAACTTCCCGTCCTCCCTTTGTTTTTTCTTCATCCAACTATCCACTTGTCGTTGCCATGTAGTCTTAAGGGAAAAGTAAGTTGGACTCGTCCAACGAAGCACATAAATGATACGAACAACACGAGGATATTAGTCGAGTAATAGCTAGTCTTGCCACAGAGATTTTAATTACTGTTGTTGAAAAGCTTCCAGTTGGACTCTATCTTATCTATATCTTTTGTATCAAAGGGTAATAAACCTACGTTAAACTTTCTTCCGGATTTCAATATTGTTATTTTAACTTAGACCCAATATATTGTTGAAAGCGAAAAGGGATCACTCTCGATTGTCGTCTTGATCCGAAACTGGCAATTACAACCAACTACATCCCCTGACCTTGGTAGGCAATAGTTAGGCCACGCGTTCTTCAATGCCTCATTATAATTATCGAATAACCACGTGACCAAGTGTAGAACTTACCCGTTTATTGCATGCTCATACACTCTGCGCAATGTGCATTGTTTGCAGTCAGACATTCAAGGCATACGCACCGCACCGCGCTTGCAATGATATCACGCATGCGCTCATGCTTCTTATATCAGTGTATGTCTCACTGTTACCCTTTCTCTCTCTCTCTTCTCTCTCTTCTTTCTCTCTCTCTCTCTCTCTCTTTCTTTCTCTCTCTCTCTCTCTCTCTCTCTTTCTCTCTCTCTCCCTCTCTCTCTCTCTCTCTCTCTGGCTGTCTCTTTTCTCTGTCTCTTATTCTCTCTCCCCCCTCTCTCTCTCTCTTCTCTCTCTCTCTCTCTCTCTCTCTTGCTCTCTCACTGTCTCTGGGTCTTTTTTCTTTACCTAGTATCCCGCCCCCCTCTCTCTCTCTCTTGCTTTCTTACTGTCTCTGGGTCTTTCTCTCTCTCTCCTCCCCCCCTCTCTCTCTCTCTCTCTCACTGTCTCTTGCTCTTTTTTCTTTACATTCTCTCTCTCTGTACCTCTCTTTCTCTTTCTCTCTCTCTCTCTCTCTCTCTCTCTATCTATCTATCTATCTATCTATCTATCTTTGATAACTCTTCCTCCTCCCTTTGTTTTTTCTTTATCCAACTATCTACTTGTCGCTGCCATGCTCTCTTTTTTTCTATCTAAGACTTTCAATATATGTGAGTGTTAATATATCACACATTATTATCATATAAAATTCATATAATCATATAAAAATGGGCCGGGTAGGCTCAGTCGGTAGAGCGTTCGGCTAGAAACCACAAGGTTTCTCGTTCGATACCGACCCTCACCAACTCAGCGTATGAGTAGCACAGGGATCTTTGCGGTAAAGTAAGGAGCTGATGGTATGTGTGGCGCTCCACCTCCGATGCAAAGACAATCTCCTTAGTCTAGCGCTAGTGAAAAGGGGATAGACTCCCTCGCTGATTGGCTGACACCGACTTTAGGCCACCTCGACGACTTTACTTTTACTTTTTACTTATATATCACTTGAATGTGTTGCGGTGTTTATATCTCACTGGAATATGTGTGTTGGTATATCGATTTAATGTGTGTTTGCGTGCTTGTATATACCTTCAATGTGTATGTCTGTGTGTGTGTGTGTGTGAGTGTATTTCCATGCCTTGAAGCTGTGTGTATGTGTATATTTATTCCATTAATGTTTCTGTGTTTGTTTATATATTCCTTCAATGTGTGTGAGTTTATATTTCTCTTCAATGTGTGTGTGTATGCATATCTTCTTATTATAATCCAGATTGTGGGCTTGTCTGTCTGTAACCGAAACTATATTACTATAAAAGTCACAATTCCTTTAGTTATTTACATCATATTCTCCATGATTTTATTTTTTATTTAAACCTCAATTATTAATAAAATTGTTTTACATTACTTACACTGTTGACCATATCTACATACTAATAACATGCAATTGTATTTATATATACAACAAACTAGAGGTTTACAGAGTGAATGGGAAGGCTAATTTGCATATTGATCTTAAAAAATTGATTTTAATAAATATATGCTTAGTATTATTGATTTCTAATTGTTTGGTTTTATCTTATTGAATATGAGCAAAAATCTCTTCAATAAATCTTAAAAGAAATCCATTAACAAGAAGAAATAACTGTAATATTATTCTTTACTTCCTATTTTAACTAAATAGTTAAATTAGGAAAATTTACCAATGAAAGACGGGAGTAACGGAAAATGATGGAAGAGTTAGTTTCCAAGTTGTTCTATTTTTCAATCATACCCCCTCTGTTCAAAATCTTTTTATCTACATTCTTATTCAGTTTCATTAGCCTTTCTAATTTAATATGATATTTTATTATACAATTTAACTAAAATACTTGCACCCGGAGGGTGCATATATTTGCTAGTACTTCAAATATATTTATGCATCCCTTCATTGTATGTATATGTTTATTTATTCTTTCAATGTTTATGTGTGTGATTATAGATTCCTTCAATGTCTGTGTCCGTTTATATACCCCATCAATGTGTATATGTGAGTTTCCACCCCTCCAAAATGTGTGTATGTGTGTGTGCGTGTGTGTGTGTGTGTGTGTGTGTGTGTGTATCCCTTCAATGTGTGTGTGTGTGAGTGTGTGTTTATATAACTCTTGAATATGTGTGTGCTTATGTATCTTTTCAATGTGTTGACGTGTTCGTATATATATTTACCAACCCCTCCGCACGAGCAGGATGTGACACAAGGTCAATTTCTTAAGCGGAGTTCAACAGGTTTGAATTCAGAGTTTTCCTTCTCCTAGACTGATTACCTAGCCATGGATAAAGAGCCCAGTCTGTCCTACTATTTATCCATAGCTGGAGGGAGATCTATACCTTTCCCAAGGGTATTAGCGCTATGTGAAAATGCAAACAGCTTCGTCCAGGAATTGAACTCGGGTCGACGACTCCATTTCCTACGAGTCGAACCATTACATCCCCTCTCTCTCTCTCTCTCTCTCTCTCTCTCTCTCTCTCTCTCTCTCTCTCTCTCTCTTCTTTCTTCTGTATATCTGTCTTTATGCCTAGACTTAACATTTTTGTATCCCCTTCAACGTGTATGTGCGTCGTTACATATTTCTTCAAATATTGTATGTGTCTATATATCCCTCCAATGTATGTGTGTATTTTTCTATACCTTCAACGCGTGTGTGTGTTACATATCCCCTTAATGTGTGAATGTGTTTATTGTATATATATATATATATTTACCAACTCCTCTCCACGAGCAGGATGTGACACAAGGTCAATTTCTTAAGCGGTGTTTAACAGGTTTGAATTCAGAGTTTTTATTCTCCTAGACCGATTGCCTAACCAAAGTTAAAGAGTTCAGTCTGCCCTACTATTTACCCATAGCTGGAGGGAGAGTAGGATCCATACCTTTCCCAAAAGTATTAGCGCTAAGTGAAATGCAATTACCAAGTCCAGGATTTGAACTCGGGACGACGAGTCTATTTTTTATGACTTTAACCGTTGCACCACCCGCTTCCTTTTTGTGTTTATTGAATATATGCGTGTGTTATAGATCTCATCAATGTGTGTACGTACGTGCTTCTCTATCCATTTAAAGTTTTGACTTGTTCTTATATCTATTCAATGATTGCGCACGTGTAGTGTGTATGCACGAAAGCGTGTGTGTTGATTCAAGTGCAAGCTCTCTCTCTCTCTCTCTTCTCTCTCTCTCTCTCTCTCTCTCTCTCTCTCTCTCTCTTTTGCTCTCTCACTCTCTGAGTCTTTTTCTTTACCTCTCTCTCTCTCTCTCTCTTACTTTCTTTCTGTCTTTCTTTATGCCAGATTTAAAATTTCTGTAATTTTCCTTATATGGTTGAAATTGAAAAGCCCCACGCCATTTTTCCCGCGCGAAGGAAAGCGATTTTTCCCCGCTCTTTTAATTACATAGCGACTTGATCATTTCACAGCACGACAATTAATTTTGTAAAGCCTTGTAATTAAGACACTAAGAGAAGGGAGGAGAAGAAAGAGGAGAGAAAGACAAGTACTCGTGGGGGAGTGGGGATGGGGGTTTGATTAAAAGAGGGGGTTGAAGGGAGGGTAAGGGAGGTAGGGCAAGTGCGCCGGAGCGGAAGTAAAGATGGCGTAACGTAAGGACCGTTTGCCAATATGTTCGCCTCCTCCGCTTGTGATCACCCGGTGATCGTAACTGGTTGATGCAAAGAATGTGTGGGAGGCAGGGGGTGTTGTTAGAAGTGTGGCGGGGGAGGGAAGTTAGTACCTCTTGCCATATGGAATATAGAAGCATGGGATCAGATGCGCAGATTGAACAGATTGGATCTATATATACTACATAAATATGAACTTAGGAGGTTGATCAATAGATAGATAGATAGATAGATAGATAGATGAGTAAATATATATATATATAATCATATATAATATATATATATATATATATAATATTTTTGCTTGAAGGCAACTACAATGCATGTATCGCATAAAATTTCGATACTTTTTTTTTTATAGAAAATGAACTGAAAGTGTAATCCCGGCAAATGATCGTCGTGTGTAGAACATCGTACAGACTGTTTCGACTTTATTAAGTCTCATCAGCGATGTATACTAATGATTTTCTCCAATCATTTGACAAGGTTATTTTCCCCAGGGATTGTTAGCTGTGTACTGTGGCCGAGGCGAGATATGGTTTTTGACTATGGCCTGCTGAGGGTCCCGGGTTTCGATTTCTGTCGGAGGGAAGTCGTAGTATATACATCGCTGATGAGACTTAATAATAGTCGAAGAAAGTCTGTTACGATGTTCTACAAAAATAAAAGAAACACCGCAGCGATCCTTTGCCGGGTATTAACAAGAAACTTGTCAAGTTCATTTTCTATTAAAAAAAAGTATGAATTCGTTATGCGATAAGGAAACAATGCATTGTAGTTGCCTTAAGATGCAAAATGCAATATATAACGACTTTTATCCAACATGATTTTGAATTAATGCTTCTAAAAAACAAAACATCCAATAAGATATACTATAATATATATGTATATATATAATATATATATATATATATATATAATATATATATATATATATATATATATTATCTTTGTGTTGGTGTAGCAAAGTTTCTTGATATAGACATGATTCTAAAAGCTGGTCCCTTTCTCAACAGTAATGTTT
>CM042167.1:37150724-37178600 GCA_023376005.1 Doryteuthis pealeii
CTTGGGAAGAAGAGAGATCTGCGATACTAAGCTTTTGCTCCACCCTCCTTTTTTCCCAAGGCCGACACAAGTCCAGTTCTAGTAAATTCTGTTAAGTCCTAGTCCTATAACCAATATAAACAGATGACTATGTGGCCCCGATTCTCAACGGTTCCCGCTGGTTTTTTTTGGCCCCTGGATGTTTCTGCAAAGCGGCGAAATGTTAGAGTTGGGCAGGCAAGTTGTAGGACTGAATGTTTACATGTGTTGACCTAGATAAGGAAGGTCATGCGGGTAAATGTAAATGGTGTAAAGGAATCAGTGAAGGAAAAAATCGAAAAGAAAAATATATTTCATCTGGTTTTCAAGGGGAATGAGAGCAAGTGTTTTTGGAAGGGGTCAACACAGAGAAGCAAGCAGACAACAATAACAAGAAAAAGAAAAAGAAAGAAGAGAAGGAATACTATTTCAAGGAGTAAAGGGTAATAATAATAATAATAATAATAATAATAATAATATAATAATAATAATAATAATAATAATAAAGAAGAAAGAAGAAGAAAGAAGAAGAAGAAGAAGAAGAAGAAGAAGAAGAAGAGACAGGCTTGAGGTAGAGAAAATGTACGAAAGAAAGAAAGAAAGAAGAGAAGAAGAAAGAAGAGAAGAAAGAAGAAGAAGAAAGAAAGAAAGAAGAAGAAGAAGAAGAAGAAGAGAAGAAGAAATTAATGAAAAAGAAGAAGAAATTAGTGAAGAAGAAGAAGAAGAAGAAAGAAGAAGAAGAAGAAGAAGAAGAAGAAGAAGAATGAAGAAGAAGAAGAAGAAGAAGAAAAGGTATTGGGGTGAGAGAAAATATATAATAAGAAAGAAAAAAGAAAGAATGAAGAAAAAGAAGAAGACAGGGATTGGGGTAGAGAAAATATAATGAAAGAAGAAAGTTAAGAGAAGAAGAAGAAGAAGAAGAAGAAGAAGAAGAAGAAGAAGAAGAAGAAGAGAAGAAGAAGAAGAAGAAGACACGGATTGGGGTAGGGAAAATGTATGAAAAAGAAAGAAAGAATGAGTGAAGAGAAAAGAAAGAAGAAAAGAAGAAGGAAGAAAAGAAGAAGAAGAAGAAGAAGAATTAATGAAAAAGAAGAAGAATTAATGAAAAAGAAGAAAGAAGAAGAAGAAGAAGAAGAAGAAGAAGAAGAAGAAAGAAAGAAGAAGAAGACACGGATTGGGGTAGGGAATGTATGAAAGGAAAAAGAAAGAAAGAAAAGAAATGAAAGAAAGAAAGAAGAAGAAGAAGAAAAGAAGAAAAGAAGAAAGAAGAAGAAGAAGAAGAAAAGAAGAAAAAACTGAATATTTTTTATGAATCAAAATAAGATAATGAAGGAAGCATATCAAAGGAAACAGGACATTTAAACACGCCGAACAAAAAACGCTAACCAAAATGGCGGCTAACGAAAAACAAAATTGGTCAAAAACAGACAAAAAGACCGCGAAAACAGGGGCACATTATATGGCCGTGGACAATAACACACTGGTACGGGCGGATGAATACAAAAGAAGGAGGCAAAGGAGATGCTGAAATGAGGCGAAAGAAATCACAAATGGCAAGTAAAAACGCTTGAAATGCGCGGAAGAAGACAAAGGAAGAAGGGGAAAACACGCTTTAAATAGGCGGAAGAAAATATAAAAGGTAGCAAAAAGAATCCTTAAATAGGCGGAAGGATATAAAATTAGAATGAGCGAAAATTATGTGAGAGCAGAAAACGAATAGAAAAATTGACAACTGATGCATTGAAATAAAACGATACTTTACAAGTCAACATATCCACACACATCACACACACACACACACACACATATATAATATATAATATATATAAATATATATATTATAAAGAAGAAGGTCCGCAAAATGGATTATGTTTTTAGAAAAAAAAAGTATTATTTTTGCGACACGTGTTTCAGATCTTCTGGTATCTTCTTCAGCGCTTTGCTCAATCAATGAAAATGAATTTTACATGCACGTATATAATATATATATATATATATAATATATATATATATATATATAAGTATTTAACCCCTGCCTTCTTGTTGGGGGGTGGAGTATATGTGTAATTTATCTTTAAATTGTGTTTTTAACAGTGTTTTTGTTTTTTGGGTGGCTGGGTAATAAACTTATAAATTTAGATTTCATGACTATTTTCGAGTCGCAAATGTAAGATAAAAATAATAAACATTTTTTTCTGAGAACATAATCCATTTTGCGTACCTTCTTTTTTATAAAATATTTAATTTTCTCCCCTTGGATCCAAAACAATACTTTTATATATATATATATATAATATATATATATATATATATATATATATATATATATATATATATATTGATAACTTAGTTTGCTCTATGTACAATTCAAAGTGTTCGATATTTATATATAAACACATGTATGTATTCATTAGTTAAATTCTTGCTCCAATTTGTAGGTGTGCTGATGGCTCATGATTAAAAACTCTGATTGATGACAAATCGATGGAGTTTCGAGCCCTGCAGGAAGTAGCCTGCTAAGTCTAGCTACATTGAGGATACATGATACGTCGCAACACGGCGTCTGTGGATAGATAAATATATTCCCTCACCCCTCACTACCCAACACTAAGAACACTGAGGAATAACCAAAGGATTCTAACCGTACACTAAGGAACACTGAGGAACAATATAGGGATTCTACCCACACTGAACGCTAGGAACAACCAAAGATTCTTACCGTACACTAGAAACACGAGAACAATGGCCAATTTCTACGCCACACTAAGAACTTCTACCCAACACTAAGGGACACCGAGGAACAACCAAAGGATCTACCCAACACTAAGGACACCGAGAACAACCAAAGGATTCTACCTAACACTAAGGGACACCCGAGGAACAACCAAAGGATTCTACCCAACACTAAGGATCACTGAGGAACACTAAAGGATTCTACACCAAACACTAAGGAACACCGAGGAACAACGAGGATTCTACCGCAACACTAAGGAACACTGAGGAACAACTAAAGGGATTCTACCCAACACTAAGGATCACTGAGGAACAACTAAAAGGATCTACCCAACACTAAGGAACACCGAGGAACAACTAAAGGATTCTACCCCAAGCACTAAGGCATCACTGAGGAACAACCAAAGGATTCTACCCAACACTAAGAACACCGAGGAACAACTTAAAGATCTACCAACACTAAGGATCACTGAGGAACAACCAAAGGATTCTACCCAACACTAAGGAACACCGAGGAACAACTAAAGGATCTACCCAACACTAAGGAACAAGGAACAACTAAAGATCTACCCAACACTAAGGAACACCGAGGAACAACTAAGGATTCTACCAACACTAAGGAACACCGAGGAACAACTAAAGGATTCTACCCAACCACTAAGGATCACTGAGGAACAACTAAAGGATTCTACCAACACTAAGGACTCCGAGGAACAACAAAAGGATTCTACCCAACACTAAGGATCACTGAGGAACAACCAAAGGATTCTACCCACCACTAAGGAACACCGAGGAACAACCAAAGGATTCTACCACACACTAAGGATCACTGAGGAACAACTAAAGGATTTCTACCCACACTAGAACACCGATAAGGATTCTACCAACACTAAGGATCACTGAGGAACAACCAAGGATTCTACCCAAACACTAAGGACACCGAGAAACAACCAAAGGATTCTACCCAAACACTAAGGATCACTGAGGAACAACTAAAGGATTCTACCCACACTAAAGGAACACCGAGGAAACAACTAAAAGGATTCTACCCAACACTAAGGATCACTGAGGAACAACTACAAAGGATTCTACCCAACACTAAGGAACCACCGAGGAACACTACCAAGGATTTCTACCCAAACACTAAGGAACACCGAGGAACAACTAAAGGATTCTACCCAACACTAAGGAACACCGAGGAACAACTAAAGGATTCTACCCAACACTAAGGAACACCGAGGAACAATACTAAAGGATTCTACCCACACTAAGGATCACTGAGGAACACCAAAGATTCTACCCAACACTAAGGAACACCGAGAACAACCAAAGGATTCTACCCAACACTAAGGAACACGAGGAACAACTAAAGGATTCTACCCAACACTAAGGAACACCGAGGACAACCAAAGGATTCTACCAAACACTAAGGAACACCGGGAACAACTAAAGGATTCTACCCAACACTAAGGAACACGAGGAACAACTAAAGGATTCTACCAACACTAAGGATCACTGAGGAACAACCAAAGGATTCTACCACAGGAACAACAAAGATTCTACCCAACACTAAGGATCACTGGGAACAACTAAAGGATTCTACCCACACTAAGGACACCGAGGAACAACTAAAGGATTCTACCCAACACTAAGGATCACTGAGGAACAACTAAAGGATCTACCCAACACTAAGGAACACCGAGGAACAACCAAAGGATTCTACCCAACACTAAGGATCACTGAGGAACAACTAAAGGATTCTACTACCCAACACTAAGGAACACCGAGGAACAAACTAAGGATTCTACCCACACTAAGGATCACTGAGGAACAACCAAAGGATTCTACCCAACACTAAGGAACACCGAGGAACAACTAAAGGATTCTACCCAACACTAAGGATCACTGAGGAACAACCAAAGGATTCTACCGTATACTAAGGAACACCAAGAAACAACCAAAGGATTTTAACAAACACTAAGGAACACCAAGAAATAACCGAAGGATTCTACCCAACACTAAGGAACACCAAGGAATAACCAAAGGATTCTACCCAACACTAAGGAACACCAAGAAACAACCAAAGGATTCTACCCAACACTAAAGGGCACCGAGGAACAACCAAAGGATTCTACCGTATACTAAGGAACACCAAAAAACAACCAAAGTATTTTAACAAACACTAAAGAACACCAAGAAATAACCGAAGGATTCTACCCCACACTAAGGAACACCAAGGAACAACCAAAGGATTCTACCCAACACTAAGGAACACCAAGGAACAACCAAATGATTCTACCCAACACTAAGGAACACCAAGAAACAACCAAAGGATTCTACCCAACACTAAGGAACACCAATGAACAACGAAATAATTCTACCCGACATTAAGGAACACCAAGGATCTCTACCGTCAAGTGCTCTCACTTGCAGCCTATAAATGGCCACAAAAATCGTAACATCCATAAAAATTATTTTTATGAATGTGGGGAGAATATAAATAGTCCTAGAAAAATAGCGCCTTAAAATAGGTGGAACAACACAAGAGAAGATGGTTGAGTAATGAGTTCGAATAGATTGAAGAAAAATGGGCAAAAGGCTTTGAAACCGGCGGAAGGATAAAGGAAATAGCAAGGAAAGAACACAAAAAAGGCGCAGTAATACAAAAAGCCGTTGCAAAAATAGTTTGAAAATTGATGAACGAATACAGAAAGAAATGTGTAAAGAAGAGACTAAAAGTAGCGAATGAAATGTATTTTTAAATGTGGGTATAGAGGCTTTAAAGGGTGCAGAAAATACAGAAGACCGTAACCAGAGAATGTTTTAAAATAGGCGGAAGAATAACAAAAAAAAAAGGGATGTTAAAGAACGCTTTGAAAATTGCTGAAGACAACGTGGATAAATAATACACTGAATTTGGCGGAAGATCTCACAAAATGGCCGCTCTGAAAGGAGTGGATGTGGAGAAATATATTCAAAAAAATAGAAAATTAAAGTTGTTCGGAGAGGAGACAAAAGTCTAATTGTAAAATGGCGAATGAAATAGTGGAAGAAATTAAAAAAATGTCGGGCGAAAGGTCATGTATGAATTGTTAGAAGACAAGAATAATGATCATTAGGAATATAGACAAAAATCCGCTGGCACTTAAGAGCGGGAAATGAATAGAAAATGGCGCGAGAAATTGAGAGAGAGAAGAACATAAAAAAAACGTGTGCCAAAAGAAATCCTTTATTTGCGAATTGGAGATGTAAATAGAGATAGCATTGTAGAGTTAAAAGAAACAGCAAAGAAGGATAACAAAATGAAGGGGAAATGGAAGAAAAGGAGAAACCTCTTAGAAATTATTTCTGCTTGAATAATAAACAAAAAGAAATCGAAACAGACACACACACACATATATATATATAATATATATATATATATATATATATATATAAATTGGTTGGTATATAATAATAATAATAATAATAATCTTATTATAATGGAGATTGTGTCTTTTTCTGTCTGTAACCGAAAACTATATTCCTACTCAAGTCAAAATTCTCTTAGTTATTGACATCACATTCTCCATGATATTATTTTATCTAAACCTCAATTATTAATAAAATTGTCTTACATTATAATATTTAACTATGTCTACATACTGACAACATGCAAATATATTTATATATACAACAAAATAGCGGTTTACAGTGTGAACGGGAAGGGCTAATTTGCATATTAATATTAAAAAAATCGAATTTAATAAATATGTGCTTAGTATTATTGATTTCTAACTGTTTGTTTTATTTAATGAATATAAAGCAAAAATCTCTTCAATGAATCTTAAATGAAATCCATTAATAAGATAAATAACTGTCATTTTATTCTTTACTTCCTCTTTTAACTAAATACTTAAATTAGAAAAAACAACAATGAAAGACGAGAGTGATGGAAGAGTAAGTTTCAGTTATTCCATTTTTATTATATTCCCTCTGTTTCAAATCTTTTATTATACTCCCTCTGTTTCAAATCTTTTTTCTGTATTCTTATTTAGTTCCGTTAGACTTTCTAATTTTAATAATAATTATTACATTAAAACTTAAATACTTGCACCCGGAGGGTGCATATATTTGCTAGTAAAATAATATATTTTCATTCGTTATTATTATAGTATTAAAATGAATCTTTTTATTTTTCATTTTTTCGTATATTTTTGTCTCATATTTTTATATTAAATATTAATATTAGATTTATATATTAAATTCTAACGTAGATTAACTTGAAGTAAAAAAAAAACAACCTTTTTATTATATTTTTTAAATTTTTTATTAAAAATAAAAATATTAAGATTTTATTTTTATTTTTTTAATTATTTTTCTTATTATAAAAAATATACATATACATGTCTATATTTGTTTTTTGAGGAAGTAAGTTCAACAGGAAACTGTTTATACTTTGTATCTCTTTCTTAGACTTAGAATTTTAAGCATATACTTGCTGTCTGACCTGAATTTTCTTGTGAAACTGTATTAGGTGAATTCCTTAATTTTGTGAAATTCGTCTGAAGAGGCTGGCTTCTTAAGGATTTTTAGAAAAAAATAATTTAAAAAGAAAATTCCTGCACATTCTATAAATACAAATATATATATAGAAAAAATGTAAATAAATAAATATATAAATAAACAAATAAAAGGAATGAAATTTAAATTGATTCAACAACGAATATCACGGATCTTCCGCGTGGCGTTATAACAACCCACAAGACGCGTGTTGATAACGTCCAGAAAAAAAAACACACAAGACCGCGTCCATTTCAAAAACAGTCTCTGAAGATGAAGTTTCTTCGAAATTGATTAGACACTGGACATGATTTTATTTTTTATACGCATTGTAATTGCCTTCTTAATATAAATAAACAATAATCTTAAAAGCTTTTTGAGCTTCTGGTCGAAATAAAACGAAACGCGGTGTCTTTGGATTATATATATATATATATATATATATATATATATATATTATATATATATATTTAGTCATCCACAAATACCGTGTTTCGACGTATCACGTTTCTTCAATGTGACCAGATATTTGCAGGCTACCTTCAGTCGGGATGAAAACATGATCAATTCATCATGAGTCAGGCTCATTAACCCCTCGGCCATCGTCATCTACAAACTGATAAATGCACACCTAAGTGTATATGGAAAGACCGCCAGAGAGTGCTCCAACCCGTTTATAGGAGAGAGTTGCTGGTAAAGCTTAGTTTATTTTTTTTAATCTTTCATGTTTTTCTTTCATTTTTCATGTATTTTTCATTCTCGCTTTCATCCATATTAACATAATTCTTTTTCTTTTTTCATTTTTCTTTTTTCTTTTCTTTTTCTCTTTCATTTTTCTTTTTCATTTTTCTTTCTCATTCTTCTATTTCTTTCTCTTTCTCTTTCTCTTTTCTTTTTTACTTTTTCATTCTCTTGCGTTTTCTTTTTCATTTTTCTTTTTCATTTTTCTTTTTCATATTTCTTTTTCTTTCTTTTTTTCTTTTTCTTTTTTCTTTTTCATTTTTCTTTTTCATTTTTCTTGCTCTTTTTCTTTTCTTTTTTCAAAAGTCATCCCATTTTTGTCCATTGTTTTATTTCATTCTTCTTTTTCTTTTGCTTTTATTCCTTCAACGAATTTTTTTAGCAGAGCTCGTGTGAGAGGGTGGAGGAAGAAGGGGATGGGGGTGAGATGTGTCCACTAAATAAATCTGACAACAGTTTTCTATCTTCCTCATTCTAAAATGTCGACGCATCATTCATTAGTGAAAAAACGATTTGCCGTAGGGTAAGAAAAAGAAGAAAAAAAACGAAGAAATATAACACATGAAGAAGGGCGGGAGGAAATAATGAGAAAAAAAAGGATATTTCTTGTTTGAGAATAAAAGGGAGTTAGAAATTTTATAAAATTATATAAGAAAAACGAAAGACAGACAAAGAAAGAGTGAGATATATATAGAGAGGGGGATCAAGAAATATGTGCTTAATGGAGAGAGAATGTTGCGTATATGAGAGCGATGAAAACAGGAGAAGATAGATAGAAGAGAGATAGAGACATATATAGAAGAGAGGAAAGAAGAAGGGGGAAGAAAGAGATAGAGAGAGAGAGAAAAGGAGAGAGGTGAGTGAGAGAACCACAGGAAAGAAAGAGAGGCATACAGAGCGATAAAAAGAAAAAGAGAGAGAGAGAGAGAGAGAGAGAGAGAGAGATTTATAAAGTTTAATAAGAGAAAGAAAAGACAGTCAGGGGAAAGAGTGAGATAGACAGATAGATAGATAGATTGTATTTACCTCGTACCCCACTTGTACGGGTTCGGCACAAGCCCTTTTAACGTGGGACCACCCACAAACCAAAGCTCATGGGTGGCGGGTGAAGAATTGCGTCGATCCCGTCGGCATTCTTCCTCAAGGGGGGCGCCTCAGGCGCTGGGCAATAAACCCAGCCCTGCCCCTTTAAATCAAGGGGGCAGATATTGCCTGGGGGGGATAGCCCCCTGGGATCGACGCTATTAACTTGTAAAGATCCAGGGCCGAAGCCACTGGACCCCCACCCAGATAAATAGATAGATAGATAGATAGATAGATACATGATAGCAGCAAATTCGGGTTCGTGTATTGCTATTGCTTGATAAAATTAAATTAATAAATAAAAGAAAAGAAAAGAAAAAAGTTTAGAAGTTCAAAGAATACAACAATTTCAACGGTGAAATAGATACATACATACATATATATGAAATAAATATTTTTAGAAAAAACAAACAAATGATGTTATAGTTCGCTGACAGAAATCTGTGTCGACCCTTTATTAAAGCGGTCTTTATCAAGAGCGAAATGTTTGTGATGGAAAGGCGGTGTGAGTAAGCCGTTACAAACAAAAGTGGTACAAACGAACGTTCATGTTCGGAGCCGGAATTTTTTTTAAATTTTGAAAATGCATTTTCTGTTTTAAAAAATAAAATAAATTTTGTTTTTTAAAAATCAGAAGCATTATAATCCATAAAGAAAACTCAAAAGAGTTTGTTGTAAATATATATACAAATGTATAAAAAAAAGTATAAAAAAAAGTTCATGATTCCAACCACTGCAGACCACATTAGCCTCCGGCGTCTTTCTATCACAGACATTTCGCTCTTGATGAAGACCGCTTTAATAAAAGGTCGAAACAGATTTCTGTGAGCAAATTATACATACATACATACATACATACATAGGGAGAGTGAGAGAGAATGAAGAAATATGTGTTCCAAGGTGGGGAGAGATCTTACGTTTATGAAATCGATGAATACAGGGAGAGAGAGACAGAGAGAGAGACAGAGATATAGAAAGACAGAGAGAAACAAAGACAGAGCGAGCGTGAGGTGTTGCATAATCTATGTGGTAGCATAGATTATTGGCAACACCTTGTAGGAGAATTCTAAAGGGCCAGTGTTTTCATATCACGGAACGGAAAATTACTGGACAGTTAGAATCCCGCAAGTCACGTTAGAATCAGTTAGTTAATCAGTTGCAGCCAGACCTTAGGAGGGACAGATGTGCTCTACTTCGGCTTTAACTCCACGTGATGAGTTAGTAAACGGGCAAATAAAATCTTTGATCAAAACAATAAGCTTTGTTAATCAATTACGCATGCCCTTAGTTAGAAGACCCAACGAAGACACAAACAAGATAGAAGACCTGAAGTAGAAAGAAGCAACAAGTAAAGAAGACTGGGCGATCACATCATGGCCGAAATAGAAAGAGAAAAAGAGAAGAGGTAAGTCACGCGTCTATCTGTCTCTCTCTCTCTCTCTGATGTCTCTATGTTGGTCCACACACAAACACACACACACACACCACACTCTCTCTCTCTCTCTCTCTCTCCCTCTCTCTCTCTTCTCTCTCTCTCTCTCTCTCTCTATCAATACATACAAACTATTTCAAAATTTTCTCCTAAACATGAGCTCTGCTGAAAAAACTCGTTGAAGGAATGAAAGCAAAAGAAAAAGAAGAATGAAATAAACAATGGACAAAAAATGGGATGACTTTTGAAAAAAGAAAAGAAAAAGAGCAAGAAAATGAAAAAGAAAATTGAAAAAGAAAAAAAGAAGAAAGAAAAAGAAAAATGAAAAAGAAAACGCAAGAGAATGAAAAAGAAAAAAGAAAAGAGAAAGAGAAAGAAAAAGAAAAATGAGAAAGAAAAAGAGCCAGAAAAAGAGCCAGAAAAATGAAAAAGAAAAAAGAAAAAAGAATAAGCTAGATGGGAGCTGCACAAGAATGCTGCGAGCGGTCCTGAATAAGTCGTGGAAGCAGCACCCCACAAAAAAGCAACTGTATGGCCACCTGCCCCCCATCTCACAAACCATACGAGTAAGACGGACTAGACATGCAGGACACTGCTGGAGAAGCAGGGACGAGATCGTAAGGGACGTACTACTGTGGAAACCAGCACATGGGCACGCCAATGTGGGCCGCCCGACCAGGACCTACATTGACCAACTATGTAGAGATGCGGGCTGCTGCGCGGAGGAGCTCCCAGAGTTGATGAATGATAGAGAAGGTTGGCGAGAGATCGTTATGGATATCCGTGCAAATTGCACGACATGATGATGATGATGATGATGATATAGAATCATCCCTTACTACCAAGTTTTGGATACCTCTCATATATATATATTATATATATAAATATATAATATATATATATATATACAGAGACAGGCCTACAGAGACAGAGAGACAGAGAGTAACTAATTTTAATATTTTACTGTTTTATTTTTTTACTCTCAATGTTTATAAATATTTTCTTTAATTTCCTTGGCAAATATTTGGATGTTTCTCTTATCTATTTATCGACTTATTTTATTCGGATTTAATCATTTTTATATCGATTTCTTTATCTTAATCTTTAATCAAAGCACTTGTTTATTTAATTCATGTCAATAATTAATGGAGCTTCATTTCGTCTTTTATTTATCGAATGCCAATTAACTTAGGTGTTTTGTTTTTTATCATTTTATAACTTTGCATCTTTTAGAGAGAAAAAATGTTTTTTTTTTAAATATGCTCATTATTTTAAGAAACGGATACTAATGCAGAACTAATGCATACAACTATACTGCCTCCAGCTATGGCTAAATAATAGGGCATACTTGGCTCTTTAACCTTAGTATGGCAACCAGTCTAGGAGAAGGAAAAGTCTGAATTCAAACATATTAAACTCCGTTTAAAATGACCTTGTATTGCATCCTGCTTGTGACGACAGGTTTGGTAAATATATATATATATTATATATATATATAGAGAGAGAGAGAGAGAGAGGAGAGAGAGAGAGAGAGAGAGAGCGTAGGAAAACTAGTGAAACTGAGATAGATGGATAGATAGATAGAGAGAGAGAAAGAGAGAGAGAGAGAGAGAGAGCGGGAGAGAATGTTTTAATCATCATCATCATCAAGTAATGCTTCACTTATTCTCTCTCTCTCCCCCCTCTCTCTCTCTCTCTCTCTATCTTCTCTCTCTCTCAGTTTCATTCTACTTTCCCTACGATCTTTCTCTATATATCTCCTCCCCCCTCTCTCTATCTCTTTGATAACTCCCCATCCTCCCTTTGTTTTTTCTTCATCCAACTATCCACTTGTCGTTGCCATGCAGTCTTAAGGGAAAAGTAAGTTGGACTCGTCCAACGAAGCACATAAATAATACGAACTACACGAGGATATTAGTCGAGTAGTAGCTAGTCTTGCCACAGAGATTTTAATTACTGTTGTTGAAAAGCTTCCAGTTGGACTCTATCTTATCTATGTCTTTTGTATCAAAGGGTAATAAACCTACGTTAAACTTTCTTCCGGATTTCAATATTGTTATTTTAACTTAGACACAATATATTGTTGAAAGCGAAAAGGGATCACTCTCGATTGTCGGCTTGATCCGAAACTGGCAATTACAACCAACTACATCCCCTGACCTTGGTAGGCAATAGTTAGGCCACGCGTTCTTCAATGCTTCATTATAATTATCAAATAACCACGTGACCAAGCGTAGAACTTACCCGTTTATTGCATGCTCATACACTCTGTGCAATGTGCATTGTCTGCAGTCAGACATTCAAGGCATACGCACCGCACCGCACTTGCAATGATATCATGCATGCGCTCATGCTTCTTATATCAGTGTATGTCTCACTGTTACCCTTTCTCCCCCTCTCTCTCTCCCCCTCTCCCTCTCTGTCTCTGTCTCTGTCTCTCTCTCTCTTCTCTATGTCTCTTTCTTTCTTTCTTTCGCTCCCTCTCTCTCTCTCTCTCTCTCTCTCTCTCTCTCTCTCTCTCTCTCTCTCTCTCTTTTGCTCTCTCACTGTCTCTGGGTCTTTTCTTTACCTAGTATCCCGCTCTCTCTCTCTCTCTCTCTCTCTCTCTCTCTCTCTCTTCTCTCTCCCTCGCTTTCTTTCTTTCTCTCTTTCTCTCTCTCTTTTGCTCTCTCATTGTCTCTGGTCTTTCTCTCTCTCTCTCTCTCTCTCTCTCTCTCTCTCTCCTCTCTCTCTCTCTCTCTCTTCTTGCTCTCTCACTGTCTCTGGGTTTTTTTTCTTTACCTTCTCTCCCACTCCTCTCTCTCTCTCTCTCTCTCTTGCTCTCTCACTGTCTCTTGCTCTTTTTTCTTTACATTCTCTCCCGCTCTCTCTCTCTCTCTCTCTCCTTTCTCTCTCTATCCATCAGGTTCACTCTAGTTTCCCTATGTTCTCTCTCTCCCTATCTCTCTCACTTTTGCTCTCTCACTGTCTCTTGCTCTTTTTCTTTGCATTCTCCCCCCTCTCTCTATCTCTATTTATCTATCTCTCTTTGATAACTCCTCCTCCTCCTCCCTTTGTTTTTCTTCATCCAACTATCCACTTGTCGCTGTCATGCTCTCTCTTTATCTATCTATCTATCTAAGACTTTCAATATATGTGTGTGTTAATATATCACACATTATTATCATATAAAATTCATATAATCATATAAAAATGGACCGGGTTAGCTCAGTCGGTAGAGCGTTCGGCTAGAAACCACAAGGTTTCTTGTTCGAAACCGACCTTCGCCAACTCAGTGTATGAGTAGCACAGGGATCTGTGCGGTAAAGTAAGGAGCTGATGGTATGTGTGGCGCTCCACCTCAGATGCAAAGACAATCTCCTTAGTCTAGCGCTAGTGAAAAAGGGATAGACTCCCTTGCTGACTGGCTGACACCGACTTTAGGCCACCTCGACGACTTTACTTTTACTTTACTTATATATCACTTGAATGTGTTGCGGTGTTTATATCCCCCTGGAATATGTGTGTTAGTCTATCGATTTAATGTGTGTTTGCGTGCTTGTATATACCTTCAATGTGTATGTCTGTGTGTGTGTGTGAGTGATTTCCATGCCTTGAAGCTGTGTGTATGTGTATATTTATTCCATTAATGTTTCTGTGTTTGTGTGTGTGTGTTTATATATCCCTTCAATGTGCGTGAGTTTATATTTCTCTTCAATGTGTGTGTGTATGCATATTTTCTTATTATAATGCAGATTGTGGGCTTGTCTGTCTGTAACCGAAACTATATTACTATAAAAGTCTCAATTCCTTTCGTTATTTACATCATATTCTCCATGATTTTATTTTTTATTTAAACCTCAATTATTAATATAATTGTTTTACATTACTTACACTGTTGACCATACCTACATGATATTTTCCACGTACCCCACTTGTACGGGTCAGGCACAAAGGCCCTATTTATGTGGGACCACCCACAAGCCGAGACTCATGGGGTGGCAGGTGAAAAATTGTGTCGATCCCGTCGGCATTCCCCCTCAAGGAGGGCGCCTCAGGCCCTGGGCAATAAACCCAGCCCTGTCCCTTTAAATCGAGGGGGCAGGTGTTGCCTGGGGGGATGGCCCCCTGGGATCGACGCCGTTAATTATATCAATGGTCCAGAGGCCGAAGCCACTGTTGACCATATCTACATACTAATAACATGCAATTGTATTTATATATACAACAAACTAGAGGTTTACAGAGTGAATGGGAAGGCTGATTTGCATATTGATCTTAAAAAATTGATTTTAATAAATATATGCTTAGTATTATTGATTTCTAATTGTTTGGTTTTATCTTATTGAATATGAGCAAAAATCTCTTCAATAAATCTTAAAAGAAATCCATTAACAAGAAGAAATAACTGTAATATTATTCTTTACTTTCTATTTTAACTAAACAGTTTAATTAGGAAAATTTACCAATGAAAGACGGGAGTAACTGAAAATGATGGAAGAGTTAGTTTCCAAGTTGTTCTATTTTTCAATCATACCCCCTCTGTTCAAAATCTTTTTATCTACATTCTTATTCAGTTTCATTAGCCTTTCTAATTTAATATGATATTCTATTATAAAATTTAACTAAAATACTTGCACCCGGAGGGTGCATATATTTGCTAGTACTTCAAATGTATTTATGCATCCCTTCATTGTATGTATATGTTTATTTATTCTTTCAATGTTTATGTGTGTGATTATATATTCCTTCAATGTCTGTGTCCGTTTATATACCCCATCAATGTGTATATGTGAGTTTCTACCCCTCCAAAATGTGTGTATGTGTGTGTGCGTGTGTGTGTGTGTGTGTGTGTGTGTGTATCCCTTCAATGTGTGTGTGCGTGTGTGTGTGTGTGTATCCCTTCAATGTGTGTGTGTGTGAGTGTGTGTTTATATAACTCTTGAATATGTGTGTGCTTATGTATCTTTTCAATGTGTTGACGTGTTCGTATATATATTTACCAACCCCTCCGCACGAGCAGGATGTGACACAAGGTCAATTTCTTAAGCGGAGTTTAACAGGTTTGAATTCAGAGTTTTCCTCCTCGTAGACTGATTACCTAGCCATGGATAAAGAGCCCAGTCTGTCCTACTATTTATCCATAGCTGGAGGGAGATCTATACCTTTCCCATGTGAAAATGTGAAAATGCAACCAGCTATGTGAAAGCGCTATGTGAAAATGCAAACAGCTTCGTCCAGGAATTGAACTCGGGTCGACGACTCCATTTCCTACGAGTCGAACCATTACACCCTCTCTCTCTCTCTCTCTCTCTCTCTCTCTCTCTCTCTCTCTCTGTCTTTATGCCTAGATTTAACATTTTTGTATCCCCTTCAACGTGTGTGTCGTTACATATTTCTTCAAATATTGTATGTGCCTATATATCCCTCCAATGTATGTGTGTATTTTTCTATCCCTTCAACGCGTGTGTGTGTTACATATCCCCTCAATGTGTGAATGTGTTTATTGAATATATACATATATTCACCAACCCCTCCGTACGAGCAGGATGTGACACAAGGTCAATTTCTAAAGCGGTGTTTAACAGGTTTGAATTCAGAGTTTTTATTCTCCTAGACCGATTGCCTAACCAAAGTTAAAGAGTTCAGTCTGTCCTACTATTTACCCATAGCTGGAGGGAGAGCAGGATCCATACCTTTCCCAAAAGTATTAGCGCTAAGTGAAATGCAATTACCAAGTCCAGGATTTGAACTCGGGGAGACGAGTCCATTTCCTATGACTTTAACCATTGCACCACACGCTCCCTTTTTGTGTTTATTGAATATATGTGTGGGGTTATAGATCTCATCAATGTGTGTACGTACGTGCTTCTATATCCCTTCAAAGTTTTGACATGTTCCTATATCTATTCAATGATTGCGCACGTGTATGTGTGTATGCACGAAAGCGTGTGTGTTGATTCATGTGCACGCTCTCTCTCTCTCTCTCTCTCTCTCTCTCTCTCTCTCTCTCTCTCTCTCTCTCTCTCTCTCTCTCTCTTACTTTCTTTCTGTCTTTCTTTATGCCCAGATTTAAAATTTCTGTAATTTTCCTTATATGGTTGAAATTGAAAAGCCCCACGCCATTTTTCCCGCGCGAGGAAAGCGATTTTCCCCGCTCTTTTAATTACATAGCGACTTGATCATTTCACAGCACGACAATTAATTTGTAAGCCTTGTAATTAAGACACTAAGAGAAGGGGAGGAGAAAGAAGAGGAGAGCAAAGACGAGTACTACGTGGGGGAGTGGGGATGGGGGTTTGATTAAAAGAGGGGGTGAAGGGAGGGTAAGGGAGGTAGGGCAAGTGCGCCGGAGCGGAAGTAAAGATGGCGTAACGTAAGGACCGTTTGCCAATATGTTCGCCTCCTCCGCTTGTGATCACCCGGTGATCGTAACTGGTTGATGCAAAGAAATGTGTGGGGAGGCAGGGGTGTTGTTAGAAGTGTGGCGGGGGAGGGAAGTTGGTACCTCTTGCCATATGGAATATAGAGGCATGTGATCAGATGCGCAGATGTGAACAGATTGTGATCTATATATACATACATAAATATGAACTTAGGGTGGTTGATCAATAGATAGATAGATAGATAGACAGATGAGTAAATATATATATATATATATATATATATATATATAATATTTTTGCTTGAAGGCAACTACAATGCATGTATCGCATAAAATTCGATACTTTTTTTTTTTATAGAAAATGAACTTGACAAGTGTAATCCCGGCAAAGGATCGCTCGGTGTGTAGAACATCGTACAGACTGTTTCGACTTTATTAAGTCTCATCAGCGATGCACACTAATGACTTCCTCCAATCATTTGACAAGGTTATTTTCCCAGGGATTGTTAGCTGTGTACTGTGGCCGAGGCGATATGGTCTTGACTATGCCTGCTGAGGTCCCGGTTTCGATTTCTGTCGGAGGGAAGTCGTTAGTATACATCGCTGATGAGACTTAATAAAGTTGAAACAGTCTGTACGATGTTCTACACACCGAGCAATCCTTTGCCGGGATTACACTTGTCAAGTTCATTTTCTATAAAAAAAAAAAAAAGTATCGAATTTTATGCGATACATGCATTGTAGTTGCCTTAAAGCAAAAATGCAATATATACTTTATACAACAATGCTTCTAAAAAACAAACATCCAAAGATATATATATATATATATATATATATATATATATATATATGCATCTTTGTTGGGGTGGCAAGTTTCTTGATTTAGAATGATTCTAAGCTGGTCCTTTTCTCCAACAGTATGTTGCTGCAGAGTTCAGGTCACGTTTGAGAGCTCAATGTTTGATTTTTATTAAACATCGTAAAGTAATTTCTAAAGAAAAAAGCCTTAAAAACCGGGGGTATAGCGATTATGGTCCATTTCCACTCGTGGGTATCTGAGACCCATCGAGCTACCTCAGATCACTTACACCATTCATATTTTTTACATAAAAATAATTTTTTTTTTAAATAGTTGAAAAAATATATATTTTCTGAAAAAATCCGTTGCAGGCTGACCATGAACGGGTTAAAACTCTTCCATTTTGAAAAAGAGAATTTTTCTATTTTTGAATTTGAAATAGTCTTCTTCTTTCAAAAACTGTTACACTAAAGTTAAACAATTATGACATTGGCCGAGAAACGCGTTGCGGATGTGCTAATGACGAAACGATCGCATGGCTTGCACACTTTTTGGAACAACAATGCTTCCGTTTAGAATTTAAATTATTTTCTGCTTCTCTCTCGATGAGTCCGGATTAAAAACAAGCTCTGATGATGATTTTTATCATTCGAAATATTGTTTAATATTAGCTATGAATATGATATAAAATATTTTCATTTTAACAGCATTGTGTGTTTTCATACCCTTTTATCTACACACACACACACACACACACACACAGATATATATATATATATATATATATATATATAGTAATTTAAATTGTAATCGTATGTGGTTATCAACAGCCCACTTGGTTAGTTAGTGGTGGATTTAGCTCAGTCGGTAGAGCGTTCGGCTAGAAACCACACGGTTCCTGGTTCGGCACCGGCCCTCACAAACTCAGCGTATGAATAGCACAGTGATCTGTGCGGTAAAAAGAGGAGCTGCTGGTAGGTGTGGCGCTCCACCCCAGATGCTAAAATAATCTCCTTGGTCTAGCGCTATTGAAAAGGGGATAGACTCCCTCGCTGTCTGCCTGATATCGACATTAGTCTGTCCCGACGACTTTACTTACTCAATATCAATGATAGACCTGTTATATATTTAACGGAATAAATAGTTTGTTTGTTTAATGGAATATCTATCTTCGTGGGTTATTTAATTCTAAAGCCATCCTTTTAGAACAACATTAGTTGTACCATTTAACACATAGCTGGGGAGATAAGGAGGTTCATACCTTTCCCAAGGGTATCATTTCGAAATAGAACGTAATAGCGCGATTAGAGTTCAAACTTGCTTACTACGATGTTGCAGCACAGCACGTTAGCTACCTCTTAGGGCAGTGATTTGTCCCATTGAAATATAGGTCCAATAATGAAGGACTGTTTAAATCGGAAGATAAAAGAAATTCTTACAAAAAACTATCGAAGGCTTTCAAAACTGCTAGAAATATCAGAAGATGTTCTGTATAATATTACATTTTATATGCTAAACTTGCAAAATCGTCGTCAAAATTAAAACGAAAAATTTTGACGACGATTTGCAACACCTCAAACTAAATTTTGAAATTAAAATTAGTTTTAAAAATCTGATTCAAAATACTTGACATTTTTTTCTAAGTCAGGTTAGTAATTGTTTTATTTCATAAAGTTAAAAAAAATCTCTCTCTTTTTTTATTTATTTACTTTTATTTTTTTTTATTTTTTTTTTTTCCTACTTGACATTTTTTGGTAAGTCAGGTTAGTAATTGTTTTATTTCATTTATTTAACGAATCTTGAAATGTTTTCTAAACTGCACATTGATATTTTAGTTAAGAAAATATTTCAAGATTTGTTAAATTAATGAAATAAATTAATTACTAATTTGACTTACCAAAACAAGTCAAGTATTTTGAATCGGATTTTAAAAATTAATTTTGATTTCAAAACTTAGTTTGATGTGTTGCAAATCGTCGTCAAAATTTTCCGTTTTAATTTTGACAACGATTTGCAAGTTTAGCCATCTTATAAAGGAGATTCGGTGCCCGTCAGTCTATAACCGAAACTATTTGTACAAGCAGGACCTGTGGATATCCCACAGTATGATTTTTTTTTTATTATTACAACGTTTGATATGTTTACTTGAGAGCTATTGTAAAATAGTTCAAAATATAAAAAGTTTGATAATCTTGATTTCCGGACCAACTTAGATATTTTCCGAGTCCTGTTTTTGTCACTTTTATAAAAATTAAATTAGGACAAAAAGTCGGGAAGACATGAGATCAAAATTACCAAAATATCTTCCGTAATTCAGAATTTCGATATTACAAATCAAACAAACATGTAACTTCTTTTTTCAATTCATTTTCATTTTATGTTGGGCATTTAAACGACGCGAGACCATTTGGAATATTTCATTTTAAAATTTGGTCAAATCAAATGAGACAAATAAGTAATCTGCAATTAAGCGATACCATATATTCAATTAATAATAAACAACAACAACAGACAACAACAATAATAACCAAAGTCTGGCTGGGTTAGCTTAGTCGGTGGAGCGTTTGGCTAGAAACCCAAGGTTCCTAGTTCGATACCGATCCTCGCCAACTCAGCGTATAAGTAGCACAGGGATATGTGCAGTAAAGTAAGAAGCTGATGGTAGGTGTGGCGTTCCACATCAGATACAAAAACAATCTCCTTGGCCTAGCGCTAGTGAAAATGAGATAGACTCCCTCGCTGATTGGCTGATACCGACTTTAGGCTACCACCCCCCAACGACTATATATCAATACTCGTGTTCCTCGTTATCATCTTGCAGCATGCACTGGTTAAAAATGAGACCGTTCAAATCGCCCAAGATGAAATGAAAAAAATGTAAATCCTTATTACCAGATGTTGCCTATGCACCGAATTCTTTTTTTTTTAATAAGTGTTCTCACCTCAACTAAATAATAGATCATTCCGTTTTTATTAAAAAGAAAGGGAAGCAAAGGGACATGCTACACAGAAAAATATAATAAGAATGAAGAAAGAAAGAGAGACAGAATGTAGGGGAAAGACAGAGGGAGGGTGTGGGTGAGCGCGCGGAACCAATAACGCTAATCTGTTTCAATCGAACATAATGAAAATAGGAAAAGAAGGAAAGGAAGAAAAAAAGTGAGAGAGTTAGAGAGAGAGAGAGAGAGAGAGAGAGAGAGAGAGAGAGAGAGAGAGAGAGAGAGAGAAAGTTAAATCAAGATTATTATAAAGTCGTCGGTGTGGCCTAAAGTCGGCATCGGCCATACAGCGAGCGAGTCTATCCCCTTTTCACTAGCGCTAGACCAAGGAGATTGATTTTGGCTTCTGAAGCGGAGCGCCACACCTACCATCAGCTCATCACTTTACCGCACAGATCCCTGTGCTACACATACGTTGAGTTGGCGAGGACCGGCAACGAACTCGAAAACTTGTGGTCCCTAGTCCGACAATCTACCGAATGAATACTTTTTACATATTGAACTATTTATGAATAGCTCTTAAGTAAACATATCAAACGTTGTAATGATTAAATTATCATACTATGATATATCCACAGGTCCTGCTAGTATCATATTATGGCTGAACTTGAACAAAGGTGTCAAAATTAGATTGACCCAGAAAAAACAGAACCCAAATTATTTATTTATTTTTCCCATTAAACTAACCTTAAACCCCAACCCCGACCCTAACTCTAACCACTAAGCCTAAATCTAACCCCTAACCCTAACCTAAACCCCCCTAGTTAAAATTAACAGTTTTATTACAAAATTTGTGGGTTCTGTTTTTTCTGGGTCACCGGTATACAGGATGACACAGAAAAAACAGAACTCAAATTATCTATTCATTTTCCCATTAAACTAACCCTAAACCCCAACCTTAACCCTAACCCTAATTCTAACTCTGACCCTAACCCTAAACCCTAACCCTAGACCCCCATAGTTAAAATTCACAGTTTTATTACAAAATTTGTGGGTTCTGTTTTTTCTGTGTCACTCTAATTTTGACACCTTTGTACAAGTTCAGCCTATATTATATCATATCTCTATCTGAGAAACACAATCTGTTTGAATTATAAAATGCCGTAAAGAACTGTGTTATTTAAATTACCACTTGAATGTTCATAGACGACATTTTTTTTCTTTCTACGTAGAGAAAACAAACATTACAAACAAATGAAGCTAAAAACAAAACATTTGGGACGACAGAGACATTCATGACGGAAATTAAAATGGTGGATTCCGCTAAAGATTAAAAAAAAAATGTCAGACTATTAGTTTAAAAACAATTTATATTCTTTACCGGATGTATAAAATATCTGGCACACTATGAGGTGTGTTTAATTCAGAAATTAAAAATTTATACATTTTTTTAAAGAAAAGTATTTTGTTTTGGCTGAACTTGAACAAAGGTGTCAAAATTAGATTGACCCAGAAAAAACAGAACCCAAATTATTTATTTATTTTCCCATTAAACTAAACTTAAACCCCAACACTGACGCTAACCCTAAGCTCTAAGCCTAGCTCTAACCCCTAACCCTAACCCTAAACCCCCATAGTTAAAATTAAAAGTGTTATTACAAAATTTGTGGGTTCTGTTTTTTCTGGGTCACTGGTATACAGGGTGACACAGAAAAAAACAGAACCCAAATTATTTATTCATTTTCCCATTAAACTAACACTAAACCCCAACTCTAATCCTAATTCTAACCCTAACCCTAACCCTAACCCTAAACCCTAACCCTAGACCCCCATAGTTAATATTAACAGTTTTATTACAAAATTTGTGGGTTCTGTTTTTGCTGGGTCACTCTAATTTTGACACCTTTGTACAAGTTCAGCCTTAGTTTTTAAACATCCAAAAGCTCTTGTTTGTTTGTTTGTTTTTTGTTTAGTTTTGTCTTGTTTTTTAATTTAATTTCTTTTTCTGTTTTTTTTTTTTCTTTTTTTTTTCTTCTTTTTATTGCGGGGGACATCTGTGTATGTTCTTTGCTCTTCTAAAAAAAAACTTTCGATATCATCTATACAATTGCATTACGAGACTCGTGGTGTAATGGTTAGGGACAGAGGAAATGGACTTGTCAACGGGAGTTCAAATCTTAGAGGCTGCTGTTGCATTTAACTATAAGACATTAAACATTTTCAAAAATCCTGAAGATTTAGATATTTTTTTAATATTCTAATAAAAAATGTCAGGCCCTTTTGCATTTTTAAAAAATATTTTATTTTATGGTACGATCAAAATACGTCACATGATTAGTTTACGCCATATTGAAAGAAGAAACGTAATACACTTTTTATGATAACTTACTTTTTATTTTTTTATATACCTTTCCTTTTTGGTGT
The DNA here is from genome assembly GCA_023376005.1 of Doryteuthis pealeii. NCBI lineage: Eukaryota > Metazoa > Mollusca > Cephalopoda > Myopsida > Loliginidae > Doryteuthis > Doryteuthis pealeii. Next base: position 37,173,800 of record CM042167.1, read on the forward strand.
TTCTGCAGCGACTACTATATCCATATTAATTCCAAATTTAAGCACGCTGGGTTTTTTTTCTTTTAGAAAAAGCATAGATGTATCAGCTTGGGAAAGTATTTCTCTGAATTTCGGACATGTGGCCAGATAATTTGGATTATTTGGATTATTCGGTCAATTGTCCTCATCTTTAATGTTATCTATACCGAAAATGTCGTTCAGATAACAATAAAGATGTGGACAATTGACCAAATAACCCCTGGGAAAGTGTATGCATCCATCTACTCTCAGTTGCACAGTTATGCAGTTGCGCATTCATAAGTTGACTTGGCGATTTTCGCGTGTGTCGTGGGCCGGTTTCTGTTTCTGCATTCTGTGGTCGCTGGTTCGATCACTGTCGGCGTACATTTCAGTATACACAGCCGATGAAACTTAATATAAATCGAAACAGCTGTCCAGTGTTCCGCACTTCGTACGCGATATTCGCCGAATTTGCTTGTCGTGATTATATATATATATATATATATATATATATATATATATATAGTTAAAAATTAATGATAAAATGAATGAATGGATGAAATAAAAATGAATGAAATTAAGGGGATAAATGAAAAATCCTTTCCAAGGGACCCCTCTCAAAAGTATTGAAACACTTTTTGAGAGGGGGTCCCTGATAGAAAGTTTTTGTCATCTATTCTTAGATTCCTTTGAAACATCAAATTAATATAATTATTCTATAAGTTATTACAGAAGATAAAAATTATATATATATAGAGAGAGAGAAGAGAGAGAGAGTAAACTACAGACACGTGTTTCGAGGTATCACCTCTCATCAGTGCAGTTATACCATTTTTAGCAGCTAACTCTGGCCGGGTTCGAAACCCGAACGAACTTACGCTCGCCAAACCTCTTACCCATGCGGCCACAGTCAGTTGCCAAGTATAGGAGGCTATTTAATCGCAACATTTCTAAGCGGAAATGAACTTCACCTAGAGGTCTCAAACTTTGTAAACAAAGTGAGATTTAGCTGAACGCCGGATACGGTGAATTTTCAATTAAATCCCTCCTAAATAAAGTGCTCAACGAAATTGGGAACGTATAATAGAGTAAACTACAGACACGTGTTTCGAGGTATATATATATATATATATATATATATATATATATATATATATATATCACAGTTACATCACTGTGTATATCCCTTTATGTGGATTAAAACTACGATCTGCAAGATGTTTGTCCCGAGCTCCATGGAAACCAAAACTAATTCTGCACATAGTAAATTACATATTCATCTGTACAATAAGTAAATTCGACCGAGCTGTCTATTGTCCGTATCAGCCGTATAGCGTGGGTGTTCATTACCTTTTCCCTAGCGATACCTGGAGTGGAGCGCCACACCTACCAGGCGATGTTACTTATGCGCTGAGTTGGTGAGACACTGGTATTCAACCCGTATCCTTGTGGTTCCTAGGCGGATGCTCTACCAATTAAGCTAAACCGGTCATCTTTACTCTTACACAGCGCACAAAGTTCTAACCAGGCCAGCTTAAAGAATACCCATTTTTCTGGATGTTGGAATATTTTGATATATGTGTGCTACAATACGCCACTTAAATGTATAGACTAAGCGAGGTCACGTGATTTAAACCTCAGCCAGTCAACGGCCCGAATACGTGGCTGGTTAACTACTTAATCGCTGATACTGAGAGACGTCCATTTACAATCATTGACGAAGGACCTAAAAGACTGAGGAGCACCAAGAAACTAGCAAAGGAGTCTTTACTAAGGATCGCGCTCTGCTTAACACAAAGGATCTCTGGACAAGTGATCTTGCTTGAAGCTTAAAGGATGGTCAAACAAATCTTAACACTGTTTTTTCCGGATGGCCGGTTTTTTCCGGATTGCTGAATTTTCCAGATTTCTGGATTTTTCGGATTTCTAGATTTTCCGGATTGCTGAATTTTCGGGATTTCTGGATTTTTCGGATTTCTGAATTTTCCGGATTGCTGGTTTTTCCGGATTTCTGAATTTTCGTGATTTCTGGATTTTTCGGATTTCCAGAAGACATCTAAATGTTTCAGCACCTGTAGAATCATTTTTGTCACCTTAATTAGATTAATTCAATTCAAAGGAAATAAAATAAATTAAATTTGGTAAGCATGAAATGAATAAAAGGAAAAAAGAAAAAATTATTAAAAAGAATTGAATCCACCGATTTAGTAGGATTTGTCTATTTTATTTTATTGCTGCGAGGTCTGACCTATTACCGGAAGCGTTGGAAAACGTCATCATCACGCATGCGCTTAGAATTTGTGCTGTCACGCCGGCAAATGTCATCTAATTTTTTGTCTTTTTTTGTCTTTTCTTTTTTGTCATTTTTTTACTAGCAGGTGTATTTGTAAGCGCTTAATTGTGTGTGTACGACAATTTATTTTTTGTCTGTTAACATGAGTATATTAAGCTGTAATAGCGTGCATCTAGGCATCCTTGGGGTTAAATTGTCACGCCTTCTTTTAAAATCAAGATCTCATGCGTGTGTGCGTGTGAATAACCTAATACTAGGTATAGGGACCGGTTTAGCTCAGTTGGTAGAGCACCAGCCTAGGAGTCGCAAGGTTCCCGATCCAATATCAGTCCCCGCCAACTCAGCGCATGAGTAGCACATATTTGGTGATCAGATATGTGCTGTAAAGTGGAACACAGTGATCCGAGTTCAAATCCTGAAAGAGGCTGTCTGCATTTCCCATAGTGCTAATACGTTTGGGAAAGGTATTGTTGCATAATTATTAGATACCTAATGATTATGGCAATAGTGTAGAATCATAATGGCGATTAGTGCAGCTGATGGCCTTGAGGGTGTGTGACAGGGCTTGACCTCACTCTCACCTTGCTTTCCGGGGATAAATCGTGAGAACCGAAAGGCATAGAAGACCCTGTTCCAGTTTAAGGAGTAAGCAACTCAGGCAGGCAGTTAGGAGTTAGAAGCCGAGCTAGCAAGATGTAAGGATCTGCGCAGACGTCTGGTTTGGGGATTTATAAATAAAGTAACATCAACGTAAATCGAACTCTTGTGTGTATTACCTAAAAACTATCAATAACACAGGGCTTCTGATAAGGAGAAATCCCACAGAAGACCAGACCTTAGAAGATATACCAAGTCAACACCAGACGCTAGACCAGACCAAGATGATAGACGATCAGAATAGCAAAGCCGGCCAGAAGAGAAGACGACTAGAAGTAGTAAGAAAAGGGTATACAACATATATGCTGATTTGGTACAGTGAAAACGTCAATACGTAACAGTATGACTCCAGCTATTCTCCCTCCAGCTATGAGTAAATAGTAGGACAGACTGGGCTCTTTAACTTTGACATGGCAACCGGTATGAGAGAAGGAAAACTCTGAATACAAACCTGCTAAACTCCGCTTGAAAGGGGTCAGTTGTGAAGTGGTTATCGTCGTAAGAGCGACTCAATCTCTGGCCGAGACTGGCTGCATTTCACATAGCACTAATACTCTTAGGAGAGGTATAAATCCAATTGTACTCCCTCTAGCTATGGGTATTTAGTTGAATAGGCTGGGCTCTTTATCCTTGGTATATCAATTATGCGTGGCGCTCCACCCCAGCAAAGATAATTTCCCCGGTCTAGCGCTAGTGAAAACGGGATAGTCTCCCTCACTGTCTTGCTGATACTAAAAATAGACCACACTGTAGAGTTTACTACTATTTATTACTGGTTAATGAAAAGAGGATAGACTCCCTTGCTATCTGGCTCATACGGACAATAGGTCACTCCACCAATTTTACTTTCAGCGAAAGATGATTCATGATGATTCTGCTGGTTGTCGTGTAATATTTAGAGTTGTAGGAAATGCACTCGTCGTTTTCCTATATAATAATAATAATAATAATAATAATAATAATAATAATAATAATAATAATTGCAATGGAAAGACTTGGACATGGTTAAGAAAAGGAAACTTCAAAAAAGAAACAGAATCATTAATAATTGCTGCACAAAATAATGCCATAAGGAGAAACTATATAAAAGCTAAAATTGATAAGACCCAACAATATAGTAAATGTAGACTTTGCGGTAATAGAGATGAGACTGTAAACCATATACTCTGCGAATGTAGCAAGCTAGCACAACGAGAATACAAAACTAGACACGACTGGGTTGGGAAGGTGATCCACTGGGAATTATGCAAAAAATGTAATTTTGACCATACAACAAAATGGTATATGCATAAACCAGAATCTGTTCTTGAGAACGAAACACATAAAATTCTCTGGGACTTTGAAATAAAAACGGATCACCTTATCCCAGCAAGAAGACCAGACCTAGTGTTGATTAACAAAAAAGAAAGAACTTGTCAACTGGTGGATTTTGCAGTGCCAGGGTGAAGCTAAAGGAAAATGAAAAATAGACAAATATCTGGTCCTTGCCAGAGAACTGAAAAAGTTATGGAATATGAAAGTGAAAGTGATACCAATTGTAGTTGGTACACTTGGAACAGTCCCAAAAGGATTAGAAAAGGGTTTGGAAAGTTTGGATATCAGAGGAAGGATTGAAACCATTCAGAACACTGCACTGCTGCAATCTGCCAGAATACTCAGAAGAGTCCTGGAGACCTGAGGAGACTTGCTGTCACTCAGACTCCAGTGAAAGACCATCAACTAATGCCGATGTGAAAACTCAAAAGGAGTAAATAATAATAATATTGTATTATAATTTAATAATGCTGAAGAAGGTGCTGGAGATTTTAGAAATCTTGCTTCTATTTGGTCTCCAGCAGAACATTATTCTGT
>CM042167.1:37178700-37181200 GCA_023376005.1 Doryteuthis pealeii
TAAAACAATTCCAAAAGGCTCTTGCTTGTTTTTTTTTCGTTTTGTTTAGTTTTGTCTTGTTTTTAAATTTTAATTTCCTTTTTCTGTTTCTTTTCTTTTCTTTTTTCTTTCTTTTATTTCGCGGGGGACATCTGTGTATGTTCTTTTTGCTCTTCTAAAAAAAAACTTTCGATATCATCTATACATATTGCATTCCGAGAACTCTGGGTGCTTTAAGTTTTTGTAAGGTTGGTTCTCTTAGGGACATAGGAAATGGGAACTTGTCAACGGGAGTTCAAATCTTAGAGGCTGCTGTTTGCATTTCACGTAACGCTTAATATTTTAAACTATTAAGACCATTTAACATTTTTTTTAAAAATCCTGCAAGATTTAGATATTTTTTTAAATAATTTTAATAAAAAATGTCAGGGCCCTTTTGCATTTTTTTTTAATAATATTTATTATGTACGATCCAAAAATACGTAACCATTGATTTAAATTATGTTTACGCCATATTGAAGGAAGAAACGTAATACACTTTTTATGATAACTTTACTTTTATATTTATTTCTTTTTTATATACCTTTCCTTTTTGGTGTTTCTGCAGCGCACTACTATATCCATATAATTCCAAATTTAAGCAAGCTTGCGTTTTTTTTTTTCTTTTAGAAAAAGGCATAGAGGTATTTCAGCTTGGAAAGTATTTCTCTGAATTTCGCGACATTGTGGCCAGATTTAATTGGTATTATTGGATTTATTCGCTGTCTATTGTCCTCATCTTTTAATGTCATTTGTACCGAAAATGTCGTTCAATAACAATAAAGATTGTGTGGACAATGACTAAAAACAACCCTTGGAGGGGGGAAAAGTGTATGCATCCAATCATTTTCTCTCAGTTGCACAGTTATGCAGTTGCGCATTCATAAGTTGACTTGGGCGATTTTCGCGTCTGTCGTGGCCGGTTTCGTTTCTGCATTCGTGGTCGCTGGTTCGATCTCTGTCGGCATACATTTCAGTATACACAGCTGATGAAACCTAATATAATTCAAAACAGCTGTCCAGTGTTCCGCACTCGTACGCGTATTCGCCGAATTTGCTTGTTTGTCATTATATATATATATATTATATATATATATATATATATATATATATATTTAAAAATTAATGATAAAATGAATGAATGGATGAAATAAAAATGAATGAAATTAGGGGATAAATGAAAAATCCTTTCCAGAGGACCCCTCTCAAAAGTATTAAAACACTTTTTGAGAGTGGGGTCCCTGATAGAAAGTTTTTCTCATCTATTCTTAGAGTCTTTTGAAGCATCAAATTAATATAATTATTCTATAAGTTATTAGAGAAAATAAAAATTTATATACATACATATGAAGTGAACAAACAATATGTTTGAAATGGCGATAGCCGACAATTTTTGGGAGATTATGTGCTTAATTAAAGTCATACCTAATTTGGTAATTAATTCGTTATAATTAAATGAATTAGGCGTGCATATCGGTTTAAATGTAAAGCGTAAACAAATCGAGAAAAAGTCGATCTCTGTATGTACATTTCAGCCCAGTAGGCCTCATCAGCAGAGTTAGATCACTGTGTAAATCCCTTAATGTGGATTAAAACTACGATCTGCAAGATGTTTGTACCGAGCTCCATGGAAATCAAAACTAATTCTCCACATAGTAAATTACATATTCATCTGTATAATAAGTAAAGTCGACCGAGCTGTCTATTGTCCGTATCAGCCGTATGGCGTGGGTGTTCATTCCCTTTTCCCTAGCGATACCTGGAGTGGAGCGCCACACCTACCAGGCGATGTAACTTATGCGCTGAGTTGGTGAGACACTGGTATTCAACCCGTATCCTTGTGGTTCCTAGGCGGATGCTCTACCAATTAGCTAAACTGGTCACCTTTTAATCTTACACAGCGCACAAAGTTCTAACCAAGCCAGGTTAAAGAAATACCCATTTTTCTGGATGTTGGAATATTTTGATATATGTGTGCTACAAACGCCACTAAATGTATAGACTAAGCGAGGTCACGAATTTAGACCTCAGCCATATAACGGCCCGAAATTAACGTGGCTGGTTAACTACTTTAATCGCTGATACTGAGAGACGTCCATTACAATCATTGACGAAGGACCTAAAAGAATGAGGAGCACCAAGAACTAGCAAAGGAGTCTTTACTAAGGATGCGCTCTGCCTAACACAAAGGATCTCTGGACAAGCGCTCTTGCTTGAAGCTTAAAGGATGGCCAAACAAATCTTAACACTGTTTTTTTTTAACCGGATTGCCGGTTTTTCTTCCGGATTGCTGAATTTTCCAGATTTCTGGATTTTTCGGATTCTAGATTTTCCGGATTGCTGGTTTTTCGGGATTCTGGATTTTTCGGATTCTGAATTTTCCGGATTGCTGGTTTTTTCCGGATTGCTGAATTTTTCGGATTTCTGGATTTTTCCGGATTTCCAGAAGACATCTAAATGTTTCAGCACCTGAGAATCATTT
>CM042167.1:37188700-37204186 GCA_023376005.1 Doryteuthis pealeii
GACGTTTCACGTCTCATCACAGCAACCAGCTCCGAGTCGGCTCCGTCGGAAACAACGGTTAAAAGGCGGTATACTGACTTTAAACCTGGTCATACAGACACAAATGATGCTGAACTCTCAGGTTGCTCAAATTCGGCAGTTGTCTCGGAAAACACCAAAGAACTCCACAAACTCTTTTTGGCCGATCGTAAATTGAAGTTGCGCCTGATAGCAGAGGAATGGAAAATATCAAAAAGCAGTGTATTCACCATTTTGCATGAATCGTATGAGTAGCACAGGGATCTGTGCAGTAAAGTAAGGAGCTGATGGTAGGTGTGGCGCCCCACCTCAGATGCTAAAATCCGTTGAAAAAAAAATTAAAAACGAAAATTTTACATACGGGGTTCTGAAAGTTCAGGTCCGCCGAAAAAAGAAATAAAGGAAATAAAGTATAGAATGGATAAAATATAGTATATCAATTTTTAGTAAAATTGATTAAAATATCCTATTTTAGCCATTCTATACTTTCTTTCCTTTATATATATATATATATATATATATATATATATATATATATATATATATATATAAGTTAAGAGTAAGGAAATGAATCAGACGGTATACTTTTTGTTTATCTTATATAAAAGGATTTTAGTTACGGCAGCTTGTTTCGTAACCGCAGTTCTGATTGGCTGATTATAAAATGGCAGATAACATTCTTTAATCTTATTGGCTAATTTTTATTTCGGAGCTAAGTAGTTTTTTTTATACGTATTTTACTCATTTAAAACTGAATTAATTAATTATAAAACCAAGAAACCTATATGCGAAAAGTAAGTATCCTCTTTTTGTCATTTTTATCTTAATCATTATGTAAAAATTATTGAGCCATCTTTTAAATCCGATGGATTTTACAAAGTAAAGCTCTTTTCGCCTCTGGGACTGTAGCCTATTGGGTCTTTCAGACAAATCTTTGCACGTAAAAAGTAACACTCGCTTGTCAGTCGACTCGAAAACGTAAGTCCAACCGTTTCTCACCACTGTAAAAGACGTATCCGCCTCGACAGAACTCTCCTCAGCATTTATTTCTCTCGGGTCGAACCACTTCAGCTAACACGGGTGACAGCAATCCTGCCACTCGCGATCAGAAGGTTACGCCGTGATTGCCCGTCTTTGTAGTCAACTGGATTTTGAGTTTGCGTCGAACTAGACGCTACTTACATATGCTGCACGCCACTCGTTGTCTTTTTAAACAACGAAGACGGGCTGACTCATAGAAGCTAGCTGGGTGTTCAGTATGCCAGTCATTTCCGCTACAGTTCGTAAGTGTGTGCTTTTTTTGAAAGAGAGGACTGTGGATGAAAGTGTTTTGTGTATGTTCATACGTTGGATTATTTTGAGTATATAAGCCGTGCTGGAATCCACTACTTAAATTCATAGACTAAGCGAGGTCATGTCGTTCAAACCTCAGCCCGAATACGTGGTTGGTTAACTACTTAATCGGCTGATATTGACAGAAGTCCATTTGCATTCATTGACGAAGGACTTGCAAGACCGAGGAGCACCAAGGAACAACCAAAGGATCATAACCAAATGATTCTTCACTAAAGATCGCACTCTGCTTAACACAAATGATCTCTGCTAGACGGTGCTCTTGCTTGAAGCCTAAAGGATGGCCACAAAATTGAAACCATATGACCTTTAGGCACCCCTTTTTTATCTCGATTAAGAAAGGACATGTTTTTCATTTACACCGACATTATCCGGTTGTTTTAACAGACGATTTTTTAGATTTTTTTTTATTATAAAAGTAATATAGGTGTGTGTGAGTATTCATGCATAGATTTTTGGTTGTGTGTATGTCTGTGTTTGTGTATGTGTTTAATGTGTGTATACGTATATTGCTCTTCCCATTTGTATGTATGTGTTCGGGATTATTTGTGTTACTATTTTGGAGGTGGTGTACTGTGAATGTAGGTGTGTGTGTGTGTGCGTATTCATGCATACATTTTTGGTTGTGTGTATGTGTGTGTTTGTTTTAATATATGAAAAATGGCGGGGGGGGGCACATCTGCTTACGTTGGCGTGAATGTGTTCATAGTTGTATGTGTGACTTTTTTTTTTAAGGAGGGAAGTTTCGCAGCTTTATGTATGGAGATGTTTGTGCGTGTTCATGAAATTGAGGGTTTGTGTGACTTTTTTTGAGGAGTGGACTGTGAATGCAGGTTTTTTGAGCGGCCACATGCATAGATGTTTGTTTGTTCTAATATTTTTTTGGTGTGTTTTGTGAATATGTTTTAATGTGTAGGTACGTGCGCTGCGTGGATCTGTTTACGTTTGCATGTATTTGTTCGTGATTATGTGATTTTTTTTTAATGGACGGGGACTGTCAGTCCATGCATGGTATTATACATACGCCTGCTTTAGATTGTAAGTGTTGTCGAGAATTTCTGTTGATTATATTGTGTAATGTTGTCGAGGCTAGGGTGACAGTTTTTATGCCGAGGTTATTTAAATTTTTATCTATGGTGCTGTGGGTAAGGTTGTTAGGTAGAATTATGTATCTATGTGGGAGTTGGATTCATGTTGGTTTGCGTGGGTGGTGGTTTGGGATTGGTTCCTGGTGTGGATTTTGGACCTAGCGTATTTTTTATAAAGGATTTGGGATATTAGAGGTTTTGGAAGGTGTTCTCTATGTAAGAGTATTCATCGTTTAAGTGTTTAAGTGTGTAAATGTGGAGGGCTCTGAGGTAAAACGCTATTATAATACCTCTTTTGGTGTGTGTGCATTGGTGTGAATAATATATATATATATATATATATATATATATATATATATATATATATATATATATATATATATATATATATATATATATATCTATATATATATATATATATATATATGTATATTATAATATATATATATATATATATTATATGTATATGTATATATATATGTATAATATATATATATATATATATATATATATATATATATATATATATATAATATATATATATATATATATATATATATATATATATATATATATAATATATATTATATATATATATATATATATATATATATATATATACTACTACTCACACCATGACACCCTGTTAGAAAAAAACATGCTAAGAGGGCGAGCCAAATCTGGAATAATAATTAACAAAAAAAATGGCAAATGAACAGACACACAAAACATAAACGTGCACACACATAAAAAAAGCACCCCCCCCCACACACACCACACACAGAGAATTTGGAAGACATGAGACTGAACAAATGAACAGCCACTAGCAACAACTTCAGTTCTAGTAATCTTCTGTAGAAGGGATTTTTATATCCCGAAATATTAAGAATTGAGAATAAATCACAGGTTAACAAACAACACCAGAGTTACCTTCTTTTTTCTTAAACTTGCATTGTGATAGCCTTCAAAACCAACCAACAAACAATATAAACACAATGCTTCAAGCAGATTACAAAACCCTTTTATATACACTAGCAAATATATGCACCCTCCGGGTGCAAGTATTTAAGTTTTAATGTAATAAAATATGGTATTAAATTAGAAAGGCTAATGAAACTAAATAAGAAATACAGATAAAAAGATTTGAAACAGAGGGAGTATAATAAAAGATTTGAAACAGAGGGAGTATAATAAAACATGGAACAACTGAAACTTACTCTTCCATCACTCTCGTCTTTCATTGTTATTTTTTCTAATTTAAGTATTTAGTTAAAAGAGGAAGTAAAGAATAAAATGACAGTTATTTTATCTTGTTAATGGATTTCATTTCAGATTCATGGAAGAGATTTTTGCTTATATTCATTAAAATAAAACCAAACAATTAGAAATCAATAATACTAAGCACATATTTATTAAATTCGACTTTTTAATATTAATGTGCAAATTAGCCTTCCCGTTTACACTGTAAACCAGTATTTTGTTGTATATATAAATATAATTGCATGTTGTCAGTATGTAGACATAGTTAACAGTATTAATAATGTAAGACAATTTTATTAATAATTGAGGTTAAATAAAAAATAAACTCATGGAGAATGTGATGTCAATTCTAAGAGAATTGTGATTTGAGTAGAAATATAGTTTCGGTTACAGACAGAAAAACACACAATCTCCATTATAATAAGAAGATATATATATATATATATGTGTGTGTGTGTGTGTGTGTGCATAGATATTTGGTTGTTTTTCTTTCGGTGTGTTTTATGGGTGAGTGTTTTATTGTGTGGGTATGTCGTACGTCTACTGTTCGCAACTATTTACGTTTTTGTGTATGTCTTCGTGCATCAATGTGTAACTATGATCGTGTATGCAATTGTGATTTGGGAGTGTGTGGGTGGGACTACTCAAGTTACCAAATCAAATGTACATACGCCAACAAATAAGTAGTAGGGCAGAAAGATAGATCAGAATTCTAATTCATATTAAACGCTTTTAGCCGATGTCTTGCGCGGGAAATGCACACAAGATTACGTATCTCCCGTTTCTCAATGTATTAAAAGGTAAACAAGTCGAAATATATATATATATATATATATATATATATATATATGGATATATATATATATATATATATATTTTATATATATATGGGTAAGGTTGTAAGGTTTACGTTCTATGACCTTGAACACGAACCGATACGTCTCGCAGTGAACAAGATATGTATGACGTCAGCGTCACATGGTGCCAACCGGAAGAATATGGCGGCTCTTTTTGAAAAGACGGTTGGCGGTAATGCCATGAGTTTCCGTCGGCCATGTTGGATTGTAAAAGGTAGATGAAGCCTTTTGCGATCAATGGCGGTTATTTGAACAGGCTACGTGATGCCCCTGTTTCGATGTACGGTAGAAAGCAAAAAAGAAACGCGCGAAAACATACTTATGTCTGTCTGTCTGTCTGTCAGTCTGTCTGTCTGATTGCTTGTCTGTTTCTTTATCTATCTATATACACATCACTTTTTTCTAGTAAGATCCATTTCACTAACCTCATTCTTCTACTTACTATTTTCTCTTTCTTTCTTTTGCTTCTCTCTCTCTCTCTCTTTCTCTCTCTCTCTCTCTCTCTCTCTCTCTCTCTCTCTCTTCTCTTCTCTCTCTCTCTAGCGTATAAGTAGCACAGGGATCTGTGCGGTAAAGTAAGGAGCTGGTGATATGTGTGGCGCTCCACCTCAGACGCAAAAAACAATCTCCATCGTCTAGTGCTAGTGTAATGGGGATAGTCTCCCTTGCTGATTGGCTGATACCGGCTTTAGACCTCCCCGACGATTTTACTTCAATAATAATATATATATATATATAAGAAATGGATATAAAGTAACCTACTCGAGTTTCATCATCTGAATCGTCAGGGTTACACCCGCTGAATTAATCGAGTTTTCGATTAATATCAGTTGATACTACGTATGTCTGTTGGAATGGATCTTATCGTTACAGACTCGTTCCAACAGACATACGTGGTATCAACTGATATTAATCGAAAACTCGATTCAGCGGATGTAACCCTGACGATTCAGATGATGAAACTCGAGTAGGTTACTTTATATCCATTTCTTGAATAAATTTTGCTCTACATTGTATTGAGCACTTTGTATTTGTTTTTTCACGGTCTTAACCCCTGGATTCTGTGCGCTCCCAACGATCGTACCCGTACCCACCGGTAAGCCACTACTCATATATATATATATTTAATATATATATATATATATATATATATATATATATATCTTATTATAATGGAGATTGTGTGTTTTTCTGTCTGTAACCGAAACTATATTACTACTCAAGTCCAAATTCCCTTAGTTATTTACGTTACATTCCCCGTGACTTTATTTTTTATCTAGAGCTCAATTACTAATAAAATGTTTTAACGTTAATACTGTGGTCTTATCTACGTAGTAATACCGTGCAATTGTATTTTATATATACAACAAAATAGCGGTTTACAGTGTTAACGGGAAGGCTAATTTGCATATTGACATCAAAAATGTGATTTATTTAAATATGTACTTAGTATTATTGATTTCTAATTGTTTGGTTTTATCTTAATGAATATGACTAAAAATCTCGGGTATAAAATCTTAAACGAAATGTATTAACAAGAAGAAATAATTGTAATTGTAATTTTGTTCTTTACATTCTATTTAGCTAAATAGTTAAATTAGGAAAATTTAGTAATGAAAGATGGGAGTGATGGAAGAGTAAGTTTCAGCTGTTCTATTTTTCGATTATACCCCCCTCTGTTTCAACTTTTAAAATCTGCATTCTTATTTAGTTTCATTAGTATTTCTAATTTTAATCTAATATTTTATTACATTAAAACTTGAATACTTGCACCCCGGAGGGTGCATATTTTGCTAGTATATATAATTGAGAGAAAAATAACGTAGCGTTCAACCGTTAATATCCGAAAAATAACTTTAATTTAACTAAGAAATTATATCGACTTAGTTAAACCTAGGGTAGAGTCCTGAAGAAATCATTTCAATTTGATTGAAAACATGATAGACCCTTTTTCTTCCTCTAATAATAATAATAATAATAATAATAATATATATATATATATATATATATATATATATATATATATATATATATATGGGAGAGAAGAGAGAGAGAGTGAGAGAAAGGCAGAAAGAAAGATTATATTGGTGGCTCAATATAATTAATAGAGTATTTATTATTATAGTTTATGTAGCATGGTCTGAGGATCGAATGAGCGACAAAACTGTCTTAAAGAAAGGCTTTAAAAAATCGTTCATATTAGCAGTTATTGTTCTATTTCTACCGTTATGCATATTGTATATACATATACATATGTAGGTAGAAATAGATCTATAACTGGAAAATATGACCGATTTTTAAGCCTTTTTTCTTTAAACACACACACAACACACACACACATATATATGTATATATATATATATATATATATATATATTATATATGTAAATATATTATGTATATATATATATTTATGTATACTAGCAAATATATGCACCCTCCGGGTGCAAGTATTTAAGTTTTAATATAATAAAATATCATGTTAAATTAGAAAGGCTAATGAAACTGAATAAGAATTCAGATAAAAATATTTGGAACAGAGGGGGTAATAGAACAACTTTGAAACGAACTCTTTCCATCATCTTCCAATTACTCCCGTCTTTCATTGGTAAATTTTCCCTAATTTAACTATTTAGTTAAATTAGGAAGTAAAGAATTAATTTTAACAGTTATTTCTTCTTGTTAATGGATTTCCTTTTAAGATTTATCCCTGAGATTTTTGCTCATATTCAATAAGATAAAACCAAAAAATTAGAAATCAATAATACTATAAGCCAATATATTTTATTAAAATCAATTTTTTAAAAAAATCAATATGCAAATTAGCCCTTCCCGTTCACACTGTAATCCGCTATTTGTTTGTTATATATAAATATAAGTGCATGTTATTAGTATGTATGTATATATGGTCAGCAGTCTTAATGATGTAAACACAATTTTTATTAATAATTGAAGTTTAAATTAAAAATAAAAATCATGGAGAATATGAAGTAAATAACTGAGGAATTGTAACTTGTATAGTAATATAGTTTCGGTTACAGACAGACAAACCCACAATCTCCATTATAATAAGATATGTATATATGTATACAATGTTATATATATATTATATATATATATATATAATTCTTAGCGGTTTTGGCCTTCGGCTATCATCAACTAATATTTTTTCCAATCTGCTTGTTGAAGACTGAAAGGCATAGAATACCAAAGGATTGGCTTCTCGCTTGATTGAAACTTGAACTTTTTACATGTTTATAAATAGTTTCACGCAACAATAAAGCTTGAAGATCCGTTAAAGTTAAAGATTGTTTTAGATAATGAATATTTTAAGAAAAGATTTCTCGATTCGAGTGGAATGGCTTTTTTGTGGGTGGGGTTTTCCAAGACTCAATATCAATACCTAATGTGCCTGTGAGATTTAGCTTTCATTTCTTTCTTTATTTAATCCTCTCTCTCTCTCTCTCTCCTCTCTCTCTCTCTCTCTCTCTCCTCTCTCCCCTCTCTCTCTCTCTCTCTCTCTCTCTCTCTTCTCTCTTCTCTTTTCTCTTTCATTATTTCTAAGCATAGATCTTTTTTCATCTTCATTTCTTTCTTTATTATTTAATCCCCTCTTCTCTCTCCTCTCTTCTCTCTCTCTCTCCTCTCTCCCTCTCTTTCTCTCTCTCTTCTCTTTTATCTTTTATCTTTCATTATTTCTAACATACATCTTTTTTCATCTTCATTCTTTTTTTTCTTTATTTAATCCCCTCTCTCTCTCTATCTCCTCTCTCTCTCTCTCTCTCTCTTGTCTCTCTCTCTCTCTCTCTCTCTTTATCTTTTATCTTTTCATTATTTCTAAGCATAGATCTTTTTTCTTTCATTTCTTTCTTTTTCTTTCTTTCTTTCTTTCTTTATTACTTTCTTTATTTCTTTGTTTCTTTCTTTATTCAGTTATTTCATTCTTTCATTCTGCCTTTTTATCATGCATTTTTCTCTGATAATACTTTCTTTTCTTCATTTCTTCTTAATGTAGACTCATCTTTCGGTGTCATTCCTTTCCTTCTTTCTTTTTTCCTTCTTTCTTTCTTTCTTCCTTTCTTTCTTTCTTTCATTCATTCATTCTTTAAATATTTATTCACTTATTTCATTCTTTCATTCTGTCTTTTTATCATAGACATTTCTTTCAGATTACTCTCTCTTTCATTTCTTCTTCCTGTAGATTCATTTTCCGGCGTCATTCCTTTCTTTCTTTCTTTCTTTTTTATTTCTTTCATTAATTAATTCATTCTTTCTTTATGTATTTATTCATTTATTTCATTCTTTCATTCTGTCTTCTTATCATAGACGTTTCTCTCAGATTTCTTTCTTTCATTTCTTCTGCAAGGTTAATTCATCTTTCGGCGTCATTCATTTCTTTCTTTCTTTCTTTCTTTCTTTATCTTTATTAAAAAATTTCTTTCATCTTCCTTCGTTTCATTATTTCATTCTTTCTATCTTATCATAGATTTTTTTTCTTCACGTAGATCTTCTTTATTCTTGTATTTCTTTATCTTTTCATCCTCTATGTTTTGAGTATAAAATGACCCACCTTAGGTTGACATGCCATAAAATCCAATCAACAAACTAATAAATATAAAATGCAACATAATGCAACGAATGAAATATGTAGGACCCTAAAAACTATAAATCCATTCTGAAGGGATAATCCATTAATCCGATTAGCTGCTAATCCGACTAACTTTTTATCAAAATATTTTTTTCACTTTTACTATTTGTTCATGATTGATTTTAACGGCACGTCAACCCGTACTGTTATATCTAGATTTGTTGAGTAATTTCTTTCTTTCTTTCATTTTTTTTTTTTTTTTGCACACGTTATATGATTCAACTATATCTTTATTCTCAAATAAATAAATTTGAAAACGGATCTACTTGACCTATAGATGGGTCCCTAATAGGTAATACCACCTTCTTTCTTTCTTTCTTTTTGGGTGATTTTACGGTATGCCAACACTTGTTGGGTTATATTATTTCGAAGACGTTTTATTCTATTCAATCTTGATGGGTATTGACAATTCTTTTTTGTACTCATTTTAAACGCTTTTTGTTACCTCAATTTCTTTTATTTAACCCATAGATGGTATCCTAACAGGTAATACCACTCCGGGTCGGGGTGAAACTTGTAATTGTTCAATCTGGCAGCCATCCTTCGTTCCAGATGTAATGAATAAGTAAGCAAGCCAATAAGAATCCAGTGTTAACGTATTCCTTGTAAGGTCCTTCGTCCGAGAGAATCCAAATGTCAATGAAATAACTCAGAATGGTATGTCTATTAATACAGCAGAAGCAGCAGCAGCAGTGCCAGTGATTGGACAATAGAAATCCACCCCAGGTCACGTGGTAGTCAACGAGTCTATATTTAGGAGTGACCAATTTACTTCATGGGCCTTATATCCAAAATAAAATCCAACAGTAATAAGGGCATTGAGGGGTACTACACGCTCCCCAAAGCACCCTAAGCACCAAAAATTAGAACTTCACCATTCGATTTCAGCTTTAACGTCATAGTCAGGACACTAAAGACCACCAACACTGCCTTCTAGGGTTCGACCGTGATTAAGGGCGACTGATTCGAGGGGGGGTTTCTCTCTTCAAACCCCCCTTCTAGTCCTAGTAAGGGCCAAGTCGGATTGTTTTATGTCAGGGAGTGCTTGGCCACGAGGATTCCGTTCTTAAGCATCATGGCAAACAGGTGACCTCATCGTGTAGAGGTGCAGCCGGTGTATTCTTCTGTCCCGGCTAACAGTTACAGATTCAGACACATGATCCCGATCATAATCAGCAGCAGCAGCATCGGGTCACGCTGACAACTCGAATACCCAAATCTCTTTCGCCAATTGTACCTTAGTAAATGATATAGATATTAAAGTTTCCTGCAGAGGTGCAGTCCGTCTATCTACAGTTTCAACCGACAGAACTGACAAAGAATTTAGTCTGCGCTTCTCATAATAATAATAATAATAATAATAATAATAATAATAATAATAATAATGATAATAATTAGCAGGACCTGTGTATATACCACAGTATGATGATTTAATTATTCAATTTCCTGATATGTTTACTTAAGAGCTATTGTCACATTTTTCAATCTGTAAAATGTAATAATACATCCTGGTTTCTTTCTCTCTCTCCCGCCCCCCTCTCTCTCTACTCTCCTCTCTCTCTCTCCTCTCTCTCTCTCTCTCTCTCTCTCTCTCTCTCCTCGTTCTCTGCCTCCTCTCTCTCATCTCTCTCGTTTTTTCTTTCTTTCCTTCTTTAGCTCATCGATTGAAACAGATTAGTGTTATTATTTTCGGTTTCTCATCCCCTCTCTCTATCTTTCTCCTACTCTCTTTCTTACTTTCTTATTTTACTTTTTGTGTATCATGTCATTTCTTTCTTTTGAATAAAAACGAAATGGTCCATTATTTAGCTGAGGTCACGACACTCATAAGAAATAAGAATTTGATGGATAAGCGACACAAGATCATCTTTTTTTCGCAATTTCCATTTCTCCAAAGTCATTCCTCTAAGAAGATTTTGTTTCTAACAAAACATACATGAGACCCTAACATGTACTACCACTCCAGTTCAGAGTCGGCCTGGGAGTAATTTCCCTGAACTTCAGAAATAGAACTTCACTATCAGATAGAGTTTAACATCATAAATAACAAAAAATCGGTTAATTTTCACCTTTAGTTGTTAAAATTCCAGCATAAAATTGTGGCGTGCTCATTATCGTGAAATGAACTTAATTGTTATTAAGAACACAATTTATGAATATTTTTGTGTTAAAGCATGCCAGTTTGTATTGTTTTTCGAACGATTCTAAAGATTTGGTATAAATTCGCACGGACACTTTCAAAAAATGGCTAACCGTCTTGTTTCAAAAATGAAAGTCGTTGGCTAAATTCCTAGCATAAAATTATCTGAATGAACTTAATAGTTATGTAAGAAACATATTTTATGATATTTTTGCATGCAGTCGTGTGGTTTTCAAAAAAGTTTATTTCGCACGGAGACTTTCAAAACAGCTACTGGCTTGGTTCAAAGTGAAAGTCAAGGGAGGTTACTCCAATTGCCTTATTTGCTAGGAATTTTGACAACTAAAGGTGAAAATTACCGAAAAATCTATAAAGAAAGATGTAAACGTTTTATTCCCACTTACTATTTTCGTTTCTGTATCTTCGGGCAACTTAAAAATATGGAATGTGTTTAATATTTGTATTAATGTGAATTCCTATTGAACAATCGGACTTCATGATACCAACGATCTGCGAAATCAAATAATCCATGAATTTTCCCGCTTTTTCCGACATCTTTGTTAAGTCCCACTATACAACGTCGGCCATTATTGTGATTTTGCCCTCGAGATTCTGAAATTGTGTAACAATAAGCTTCACAATAACCCGAATTGTCACAGTGTCTCTCCTTTGTAAACGACTGAATGAATCTGAAATCTTTCCAAAATAGAAACTATTCAATTTCTATTTCAACGATGCAAAGGTGAAATACATGCAAAGATATTCATGTCCATATTATATCATCTTTACCTTTATTATTATTTTTATTATTATTATTGATGGTGGTGTTGGTGGGGGTGGCGGAGTGGTTATTGTTTCACTCCATGTGAATTTTCCGCGCCAGTTTTAACTAATGTTTTTCACTGGAGTCTCCTCAGATCTCCAGGACTCCCTTGAGTATTCTATCTGATCTTAGGAGTGCAGAGGTCTAGATAGTCTCCGATCAGCAGTTATTTGATCTATGGTTCATATTGCTCATTTCCTCCCTAGTCCACTTCTGGAAGGGCCCAGAGTATCTTAAAAGGTAATCTTTTAAATTATTATTATTATTATTATTATTATTGTTGTTGTTGTTGTTGTTGTTGTTGCTGTTGTTTTGTGTTGTTTGGTTAGTTGCTGTTCTCGGTTCCAGGCAGTGTGAAAAATTCTCATGAAGAGGAAAGCGAAAGAAAGCGAAAAGATAGACAAATACATGGACCTTGTCAGAGAACTGAGAAAACTGTGGAACATGAAGGTGAAGGTCGTGGCAATTACAAAGAACTACCGCCAAGGGTTTGAAAAAGAATTTGGGCGAATTGGTAAAAGCAGAAAAAAATAGAGACCATTTAAACTACAGTATTGAGTAAGAATCGGCTAGAATATCAGAAGAGTCCTGGATGAGCATGAACCGGCCTTGCTAAAATCAACATCAGCTTGTAGTAACACTGGCTACAGTACCTGTGAAAAACTCAATGATAATAATACATAATAATAAATAATAATAATAATAATAATAATAAATAATAATTGAATGTACTCTCTACACAGTGTTTTGTTATAGGTGGTGGAAGGCTTGTGTTGGGATCATCCCGCACTTTTTGGCAGCAGTCGTAGGAAGAATTGATGCAACAAGGAATGCCACAAGGACCTAATCAACGACTGACCTCAGTTTTTTTCAAATTCAGAGTTTGTTCCTTCTCCTAGACTGGTTACGTATCCAAAAGATTAATAACCCGTCTGTCCCTAATTCATTTTAACCAATCGCGTGACAGGAGAATAGTATGGATCTTCATATACATTTCGCCAGGTTTGAACTCGGTCGACGGAGTCCCATGTTTCTACGAATCTAGCCATTATGCCAACGCGCCTCTCCAATAGATAATAATAATAATAATAGATAATAATATATGAATAAATAATCAATATATAATGCTTTTTATTGTGGCGAGTTGGTGTATATGATGTCCAGGTGGAGTAAGATATGCGTTGGGGGTCTTATGTTTATTGACATATATTTGGCTTGGGTGAAGGTTATGATATCGACATATTTTCAATGGGGAGATCTTCCCCATTCTCTGCATGTCCTGCTTTTTAAACAACAATCAGATTAAATCAAATAATCTTGTGTACAGAATAATGACTCTTGATTCTGCCCGCATAAGATTATTTAATGATATAGACTACGCAGTATGATAACTAATACACTTCTTTGAGAAATACATCCCGCTCTAGCCGAATCTCTGATGCATAAGCCCTAGAAGCAGGCAGCAAGATTTATTTCCCTTACATTTAAAAGATTCTTTTCCGCGACAAATTCTCCACCACCCCAGAATAATTAATTACCCCCGGAAAAATGTCCCCCTCGATCTAAATAATTGCACCCATACAAATTCTTCCCAGCCTCAAAAACAAGTTATCAACCACCCACAAATAAATTCTCACGTACGCCTAAAAAAATTGTTCATGCCCCAATAAATTCTCACCAACCCGCCCAGCAAAAAAATCCTCCCACGCAGCTAAAAAATAATCTCAACATAAAAAATGTCTCCCCCCCCTTTCCAACAATTTTCTTCTAACCCTACTGCTCCTGAAAATGAACTGAGGGCAAAATGCGCAAATGAAGCAGATTATTTATGTTTAAAGAGTTCTTCTTCTCTTCTTCTTCTCTTCTTCTTCTTCTTCTTCCTTCATTATTAATTATTATATTATTAATTATTTATTAATTATATTTTCTTCAGTGTTTCTTCGTGCCTTGTGTTCCCAATCCTCCCTTCCTTCTTCTGTCTTCTTTCTTCTTGAGTTTTTCTCTTTCTCGTTTATCCTGCCTTTCTACCACCTCATCCTCTTCCTTCCTCCGTCCTCCTCCTCCTTCTCCTTCTTCTTCTTCTTTCTTGACCTCGTTTCTTCTTCCTTCAGTTTTTTTTCTTTCTCAATCCTTCCGCCCGTTCTTCATCTTCTTCCCTTCATTATCATTATTATTTGAGTTTTCACAATATCAGTGTTAGCTGATGGTCCATTTCACTGGAGTATTTATTATTATTATTATTATTATTATATTCTTCATTTGTCTTCTTCGGCCTTGCGTTCTCAACCCTCACGCTTCTGTCTTCTTCTTCTTCTTCTTCTTCTTTCCACCTTCTTCTTGCTTCTTCCTTCTTTCTTTCTTAACTTCTTCCTTCTTCTTCTTCTCTTCTTCTTCTTCTTCCTTCTTCTTCTTCTTCTTTGCTTTTCTGTTCTCCTTGAGTTTCCTCTTTCTCTTATTCCTGCCTTCTACACCTAATCCTCTTCCTCCTCCTCCTCCCTCCGTCCTGGCCTCCTCCTTCTCTTCTTCTTGCCTCTTTCTGTCCCCTTACAGTTTTTTCTTTTCTCATCCTTCGCGCTGTCTTCTTCTTCTGCTTCCCCTTCAATTTTACATTTATTTATTATTATATTATTATTAGTATTATTGATGTATTTATTATTTATTATGATTTTCTTTCTGCCTTGCAATTCTCATATCCTCCTTCTTCTTCTTCTTCTCTTCTTCTTCTTCTCTTCTTCTTGCTTCTTCTTTGCTTCTTCATTGCTTCTTCTTCTTTCTTCCTAGCATATGCTCCTTCTACCTTTCCTTTCTTTCATTCCTAACTTCTCATTTTTTGGCAATCTTATCCATCCGCTCCTCTCTCTTGTTCTTGTTCTTGTACTTGGTGAATTTTCTTTTCCTTCCTTCTTTCTCGCTTAGTTACAATGTTGACATTTTTTTTCGTTACAGTTCGAGCCCTATGATCAATTTTTTTCTTTAATTTTTTACAAGGAATTTCCTAGCATTTCAAATCATGTTCTCGGCTTGCTCAATCTAGGTTGGAATCATACTCAAGAGAACGTCTTTAAATCACAACAACCATATTTCCTCCCCTCTCTCTCTCTCTGCTCTCTCTGGTCCTCTGTCTCTCTCTCTCTCTGGACTCTCTCTCTTCTCTCTGCCTATATATTATAGATATATGTAAAATCTGCGATGAGCCTATTGGTCGTATCAGCCAAACAACGAAGGGTCTAGTCCGCCCTTTTTGTTATCAACTTTCTGTGGTGGAGCATTAGACATACGCGTCAGCTCGCAGAATGGTT
>CM042167.1:37204286-37219286 GCA_023376005.1 Doryteuthis pealeii
GAGGAAGAGAGAGAGAGAGAGGAGAGAGAAAGAGGGGAGAGGAGGAGATTAAATAAAGAAAGAAAGAAATGAAGATGAAAAAGATCCTTTTTGTGCTTAGAAATAATGAAAGAGTAAAGATAAAAGATAAAGAGAGGAGAGAGAGAAAGAGAGAGAAGCGAGAGAGAGAGAAGAGAGAGAGAGAGAGAAGAGAGAGAGAGAGAGAGAGGATTTAAATAAAGAAAGAAAGAAATGAGATGGAAAAAAGATCTATGTCTTAGAAATAATGAAAAGCGAGAAAAGATAAAGAATAAAGAGAGAGAGAGAGAAAGAGAGAGAAGAGAGAGAGGAGAGAGAGAGAGAGAGAGGGGGATTAAAATAAATAAAGAAAGAAATGAAGATGAAAAAAGATCATAGCTTAGAAAATAAATGAAAGAGAAAAGATAAAAGATAAAGAAGAGAGAAGAAAGAGAAGAGAAAGAGAGAGAGAGAGAGAGAGAGAGAGAGAGAGAGAGAGAGAGAGAGAGAGAGGAGGATTAAATAAGAAAGAAAGAAATGAAGATGAAAAGAAGATTCTATGGCTTTAAAATAAATAAAGAGAAAAGAGAAAAGATAAAAGAGAGGGAGAAGGAGAGAAACGAGAGAGGAGAGAGAGAGAGAGAGAGAGAGAGAGAGAGAGAGGAGGAGAGAGAGGATTAAATAAGAAAGAAAGGAAAGCAAAATCTCACAGCACAGTAGGTATTGATATTAAGTTGAAAGCCCCACCCCAAAAAAGCATTCCACTCGATCGAGAATCTTTCTTAAAAATATTCATTATTCTAAACAATCCTACTTTTAGACGGATCTTCAAGCTTTATGGTTGCAAACTATTTAGAAACATGTAAAGTTCAAGTTCAAGTCATGCGAAGAAGCCAACCTTTGGTTATTCCTATGCCTTTTCAGTCTTTCAAGTTCAATGCAGGATTGA
Organism: Doryteuthis pealeii; assembly: GCA_023376005.1. Classification (NCBI taxonomy): domain Eukaryota; kingdom Metazoa; phylum Mollusca; class Cephalopoda; order Myopsida; family Loliginidae; genus Doryteuthis; species Doryteuthis pealeii. The sequence goes on from CM042167.1 coordinate 37,205,233, forward strand.
AAAAATATGAGTTGATGATAAGCCGAAGGCCAAAACCGCTAAGAATATATATATATATATATATTATAATATATATATATATATTAATATATATATATACAACATGTATACATATATACATTTTATATATATATATACATATATACATATATATATATATTATGGTGAAGAGAGGAAGTAAATCCGACGGTATTGTAAGTATATTCAAAGAAAAATGAAAAAACACAGTTTAAAGGTAAATGTGAGTTTATTGGCCGACGCTGCAGTGATTTCAATCTATTTATTAGATCATCTTCAGGGCATAAGGAAATAAATTATTTATCACAAATAATACTATATATTATAATATATATCATATATGCATAATATTATACATAACATATATATACAATATATGTACATTATATATATATACAAATTATAAATGTGTGTGTTGTGTGTGTGTTAAGAAAAAGGCTTAAATCCGGTCATATTTCTATTTTATAGATCTATTTCTACGCTAACATATGTATATGTATATACATATACTATACAGCGAGAAATAGAACAATAACTGCTAATATGACGATTTTAAGGCCTTTCGTTAGACAGTTTGTCGCTTATTCGATCTTCAGTGACCATGCTACATAAACTATAATATAAATACTCTATTATTTATATTGAGCACCATATAATCTTTCCTTTTCTGTCTTCTCTCACTCTCTCTTCTCTTCTCTCCCTAATATATATATTAATATATTATATTATATAGATATATATATATTATGTATTATTATTTATTTATATTTATAGAGGGAAGGAAAAAAAATAATACTGGGTCTATCCATGTTTTCAATCAAATTGAAAATGATTCTTCAGGACTCTACCCTAGGTTTAACTAAGTCATATATTTCTAGTTAAATTAAAGTTATTTTTCGATATTACCGGGTTGAACGCTACGTTTTTTTTCTCTCAATTATATATACTAGCAAATTATATGCACCCTCCGCGTGCAAGTATTCAAGTTTTAATGTAATAAAATATAGATTAAATTAGAAAGACTAATGAAACTAATAAGAATGCAGATTTAAAAAAGTTGAAACAGAGGGGTTATAATCGAAAAATTAAACAGCTGAAAAACTTACTCTTCCATCCACTCCCATCTTTCATTACTTAAATTTTCCTAATTTAACTATTTAGCTAAATAGAATGTAAAGAACAAAATTACCAATTACAATTATTTCTTCTTGTAATACATTCGTTTAAGATTTATACCGAGATTTTTTAGTCATATCAATTAAGATAAAACCAAAACAATTTAGAAATTCAATAATACTAAACATATTTATAAAATCACATTTTTGATGTCAATATGCAAATTAGCCTTCCCGTTAAACACTGTAACCGCTATTTGTTGTATATATAAATTACAATTGCATGTATTACTACTAGGATAAGACAACAGTATTAACGTAAAACCAATTTTATTAGTAATTGAGTCTAGATAAAAAAAAAGTCAACGGGGATGTACGTAAATACACTTAGGAATTGACTTGAGTAGTAATATAGTTTCGGTTTACAGACAGAAAAAACACCACAATCTCCATTAATAATAAGATATATATAATTATATATATAATTATATATATATATATGAAGTATATATGAGTAGTGGCTTACCGGTGGGTACGGGTACGATCTTGGAGCGCACAGTATTCCAGGGGTAAGACCGTGAAAAAAAACAAATTACAAAAGTGCTCAATACAATGTAGAGCAAAATTATTCAAAGAAATGGATTAAAGTAACCTACTCGAGTTTCATCATCTGAATCGTCAGGGTTACATCCGCTGAATCGAGTTTCGATTAATATCAGTTGATACCACGTATGTCTGTTGGAACGAGTCTGTAACGAAAGATCATTCAACAGACATACGTTAGTATCAACTGATATTAATCGAAAAACTCGATTCAGATTCAGCGGTGTAACCCTGACGATTAGATGATGAAACTCCGAGTAGTTACTTTATATCATTTCTTATATATATATATATATTATGAAGTAAAATCGTCGGGGAGGTCTAAAGCCGGTATCAGCCAATTCAGCAAGGGAGGGACTATCCCCAATTCACTAGCACTGACGATGGAGATTGTTTGCGTCTGCAGGTGGAAGCGCCAACATATCACCAGCTCCTTACTTTACCGCACAGATCCCTGTGCTACTTATACGGGGCTTCGAGCAGCAGAGAGAGAGAGAGAGAGAGAGAGAGAGAGAGAGCACGACGAGAGAGAGAGAAAGAGAGAGAGAGAGAGAGGCAAAAGAAAGAAAGAGAAAATAGTAAGTAGAAGAATTGAGGTTAGTGAAATGGATCTTACCGAGAAAAGGTGATGTGTATATAGATAGATAAAGAAACAGACAGCAAATCAGACAGACAGACTGACAACAGAAGACATAAGTATGTTTTCGCGCGTTTCTTTTTTGCTTTCTACCGTACATCGAAACAGGGGCATCACGTGCCTCTTTCAAAAAACCGCCATTGATCGCAAAAGCTGTCATCTACCCGTTTACAATCCAACATGCCGACGGGAAACTCTGGCATTACCGCCAACCGTCTTTTCAAAGAGCCGCCATATTCTTCCGGTTGGCACATGTGACGGCTTGACGCTCATACATATCTGTTCACTGCCGAGACGTATCGGTTCGTGTTCAAGTCAATAGAACGTAAACCTTACAAACCTTACCCATATATATAAAAAAATTATATATATATATATATAATATATATATATAATATATATATATCCATATATATATATTTTATATATATATATATATATATATATATATATTATATGTATATATTTCGACTTGTTTACCTTTTAATACATTGAGAAACGGAGATACGTAAATCTTGTGCTGCATTTCCGCGCAAGACATCGCTTTAAAGCGTTAATATGAAATTAAGATTCTGATCTATTTTTCTTTTTTTTTTTCTGCCCTACTACTTATTTGTGTGGCGTATGTACATTTGATTTGGTAAAACTTGAGTAGTCCCACCAACACTCCCGAATCACAATTGCATACACGATCATAGTTACACATTGATGCACGAAGACATACAGAAAAAAGTAAAATTGCGCACAGTAGACGTACGAACGATACCCACACACTAAAAAAGACTCACAATATAAAACACACGAAAAGAAAAAAACCCAAATATCTAGCACACACACACACACACACACACATATATATATATATATATATAGAGTATATAATATCTTTCATTATAATGGAGATGTTGTGTTTTTCTGGTCTGTAAACCCGAAACTAGTATTCCTACTCAAGTTACAATTCTCTTTAGAATTGACATCACAATTCTCCATGAGTTTATTTTTATTTACCTCAATTATCAATAAAATGTCTTACATTATATACTGTTAACTATGCTAAAATACTGACAAACAGGCAAATTATATTATATGATACAACAAAATACTGGTTTACAGTTTGGTAAACAGAGAAGGCTAATTTGCATATTAATATAAAAACTCCGAATTTTTAATAAATATGTGCTTTAGTATTATTGATTTCTAAACTCCTTGTGTTTTAATTTTAATAATATAAAGCAAAAATCTCTTCCATGAATCTGAAGATGAAATCCATTAACAATTAAAATAACTGTCATTTTATTCTTACTTCCTCTTTTAACTAAGATACTTTAAATTAGAAAAAATAACAATGAAAGACGAGAGTGTATGAAGAGTAAGTTTCAGTTGTCCATTTTTTTAATTATACTCCCTCTGTTTCAAATCTTTTATTATTACTCCCTCTGTTTCAATCTTTTTATCTGTATTCTATTTAGTTTTCATAGCCTTTCTATTCTCAACCATATTTTATTAATTAAATTAAATACTTGCACCCGCGAGGGTGCATATTATGTTGCTAAGTGTATATAAAGGGTTTGTAATGCCTTGAAGCATTGTGTTAATTGTTTGTTGGTTGGTTTTGAAGGCTATCACAATGGCAAGTTTAAAGAAAAAGAAGTAACTCTGGTGTGTTGTTACCTGTGATTTATTCTCAATTTAATATTTCGGTGTATAAAAAATCCCTCTACAGAAGATTACTAGAACTGAAGTTTTGCTAGAGCTGTTCATTTTGTTCAGTGCATGTCTTCCAACTCTGTGTGTTGTGGGGGTGGGCTTTTTGATGTGTGTGCCACGTTTATGTTGGTGGTGTACTTTTCATTGCCATTTTTTTTGTTAATTATTATTCCAATTGGTGCCCTCTAAGCATGTTTTTGTTTACTAACAGGGGGTCTTGTGTGAGTAGTATATATATATATATATATAAATATATATATAATATATATGATTGTATACATTATATAATAATATACATATATATATAATATAATATATATACATATATTAGTATAGATATATATATTACAGATATACCTAGATATATATGTTATATATATATATATAGAATATAGATTTATATATACATTTACATAGATATATATATATAAGAATATATTTATATACATATACATAATATATATAATATATACCATATATATAGATTACATATTATATATAGTATATTACATTATATATATTATATTAGATAGAATAATACACATATAATTTATATATATATATTATATATATATATTATATATGATATACATAATATGTGGTATTATATATATTATATATATATATTATTATTCACACCAATACACACACACCAAAGAGGTATTTATAATAGCGTTTTAACTCAGAGCCCTCCGCATTTACACACTTAAACGATGAATTCACTTATATTAGAGAACACCTGGCAAAACCTCTTAAAATCCCAATCCTTTATAAAAATACGCTGGGCCAAAGCTCTCAAATCCACACAGGAACCAATCCCAAATCACCACCGCACGCAAACCAAACATGAAATCCAACTCCGCACAAGATACAATAATTCTACCTAACAACCTTACCCAAAGACACCATGGATAAAAATTTAAATAACCTCGGCATAAAAACTGTCACCTAGCCTCCAACATTACACAATATATCAACAGAAATTCTGACAACACGTGAAAACTGAAGCAGGCGTACGTATAATACATGCATGGACTGACAGTGCCCCCTCCATTAAAAAAAAAGTCACATAATCACGAACAAATACATGCAAAACGTAAACAGATCCACGCAGCGCACGTACCTACACATTTAAAACATATTCAGAAAACACACCAAAAAAAAAATATATATTATATATTTGAACAAACAAACATCTATGCATGTGGCCGCTCAAAAAACCTGCATCACGTCCACTCCTCAAAAAAAGTCACACAAAACCTCAATTCATGAACACGCCACAAACATCTCATACATAAAAGCTGCGAAACTTCCCGCCTAAAAAAAGTCCACACATACAACTATGAACACATTCACAGCCCAACGAAGCAGATGTGCCCCCGCCATTTTCATATATTAAACAAAAACACACACATACACACAACCAAACATCTCTGCAGGAATACGCACACACACAACACCTACATTCACAGTACACCACCTCCAAAAGAGTAACACAAATAATCACGAACACAACATACAAATGGAAGAACAATATACGTGACACACCATTAAACACATACACAAACACAGACATACAACAACAAAAAGTCTATGCATGAATACTCACACACACCTACATTCTTTATAATTAAAAAAAAATCGTCTGTTAAAACAACCGGATAATGCGGTGTAAATGAAAAAGGTCCTTTCTTAAATCGAATAAAAACAGGTGCCTAAAGATCATATGTCTTCAATTTTTGTGGTCATCCTTTAGCTTCAAGCAAGAAGCACCGTCCAGCAGATACCTATGTGTTAAGTAAGTCGAGTCCTTAGTGAAGAATCATTGGTTATGCATCTTTGTGTTCCTTGGTGCTCCTCGGTCTTCCAAGTCCTTCGTCATGAATGTAAATGGACGTCGTCAATATCAGCCGATTAAGTGGTTAACCATACACGTATTCGGGCTGTTGTTAGCTGGGGTTTAAACGACATGACCTCGCTTAGTCTATAAATTTAAGTAGTGGATCCCAGCACGGCTTATATACTCAAATTAATCCAACGTATGAACATACACAAAACACTCTGCATCCGCAGTCCACTCTTTCAAAAAAGGCACACACTCACAATGTAGCGAAATGACTGGCATAGCGAACAACCAAGCTAGCTTCTATGGAGTCAGCTGTTTAAAAGACAGCGAGTGGTGTGCGTGCGCATAGGTAGGTAGAATCCAGTTCGACGCGAACTCTAATCCAGTTGACTTCAAAGACGCAGGCACGGCATAACTCCTGATCGCGAGTGGCAGCGATTGCTGTCACCCTTTGTTAGCTGAAGTGGCTTCGGCCACTGAGAGAAAATAAATGCCGAGGCAATTTGTCGAGGCGAGATCTGGTCTTACAGTGTGTGAAAATAGTGGACTTACGTTTTCAGTCGAACTGACGAATAGAGTGTTACTTTTTACGTGGAGAGATGGCTGAAAGTTCACCCTTTTCAAAAAAAGTTCCCAGAGGCGAAAGTACTTTTACTTTGTAAAATCCATCGATTTAAAAAGATGGCCAATAATTTTTACGTAAATGATTAGATAAAATCACCAAAGAAGAGTAGACTTACTTTTCGCATTTAAGGTATCTTGGTTTCATCATTAATTAATTACAGTTTTGTAAATGAGTAAAATACGTATAAAAAACTAGTAGCTCCGAAATAAAATTAGCTAATAAGATTAAAAAGATGTTATCTGCCATTATTTAATGCAGCCAATCAGAACTGCGGTTTACGAAACAAGCTGACGAAACTAAATCCTTTTATATTAGAATAAACCAAAAAGTTTACCTTCTGATCATTTCCTTACACTTAACTTATATATATATTTATATTATATATAATATTATATATATATATATATATATATATATAAAGAAAGAAAGTATTTAGATGGATAAAATAGGATATTTTTAATCAATTTTACTAAAATTGATATACTATATTTTATCCATTTCATATACTTTCTTTCCTTTATGTTTTCTTCCAACATACCATCGGATTCAACTTTCATTCATTTCACACACACACACACACACACACACACCACACCAGCACACACATTTATATATATTTATATATAATATGTATATATATATTATATATATATGTGTGTGTGAATGTGTGTGTGTTCTGGATATTGACTATTGCCCCATACCACCCAATAGTCGTTCCTTTTGTGAAAGTTTGTTTATAGGAAAAATGTAATAAATATTAATGGAAAAAAATTAAATTTTATTTTAAAAATAAAAAAAAAAAAAAAAAAAAATTTCTTGATTTCGACTTCAGTATCTCACAGAGTTGCTCATATTTCATGTCTATCCTTGTGTTTTAAAAATGTCTGGAATCTTTTATCTACATATTTCCATTTTATTTTACCGAATTATTTAAAAATTTATTTAAACAAAAAGTTTTTTTTTTTTTTCCCCTTTCGAAAAAAGTACAAAAAAATCTCACAATTTGCATAGAATTAGTGTCGAGATTAAATAAAGAATTTAGAAGGATTGACAAACCTTAATTGCCAAAAAATTATCTGCGAAAAACCTTGTTTTAGACTAAAAAAAAAAAAGTTTAACTTTAAGATACGAAACCTAGCTAAAATTCTATCTAGTTTCAAAATTTTGAAAATATTGGACCCATCTTAATCCGACAGAACTGAACGAAAATCTCTTTAGGACTTGGCCTTCAACGCTATTGTGCTTTGATATACGAACACAACAGGCATACGTAAACAGACGCGCACTACACACGTACCACTAACATAAAACACATACGAAAGAAAGAAACAATAACCAATTCTAAAATGAACGCCATACACATCCAGCTCCACCCCCTCCAAAAAAAAGTCGAAGTATGGCTGATACATTTGGAGGCTTAATAAAGCACAATAATAAGATATATTAAAAGAAACATTCTATTTTTCTGAATGTACCTATAATGGCCATTTTATTTAGTAACGTTTAAAAATTAAATAGCTAAATCCTTCCCATCATTGTCAAATTACACTGTGGAGACAGTCATGAAAGTTATTGGATAACTCTATGGATCATTTTCTTGTGGAATGTGCTATTTCTAACACAAAATTTTAATTCATCAATAATCAAGGGTTGATGACAAACTCTGATAAAGCACACCATACGTTATATAGGACTATGCAGCGGGCTTCTTTAAAACTCACGTTTTGGGTTGCCGTTTGCCGACCAATAACGGAAATTGTAAAAAGTGTTTTTCTTTAGCTTTTTCTTTACCTAATATTCTGGAAAATAAATAAAAATAAATTTGTTTAAATATATAAAAACATTTGGTGTAAATAAAATAAAATGGCCCCCATTATATGTACATTCAGCAAAATAGAAATTTCTTTTCATTATTTCTTATTTTGTGCTTTTATTAAGCCCCAAATGTGTCAGATCATTTCTGTCCACCATATATATATATATATATATATAGGGAGAGAGAGAGAAGAGAGAGAGAGAGGAGAGAGAGAGAGAGAGAGGGGGGAGATGAAGAGAAGAGAGAGAAATTAAACAAAAGACAATCTCCTGTTACAATTTGAATTTTTGATCTTTTCGATTTTTGGCCAACTTTTTAAGTTGGGTGGAATTCGTCCATAAGTCCACCAAAGTTCAGGTCCCGATACTTCGGCAAAAACTCGAAAAGATCAAAAATAAAATTGTTAAACAGGAGATTGTGCTTTGGTTTAATTGCTACATGTATAAATGAAAAGAATGCGCCCAAATACACACAACAAACACACACACACACACATATATTATATATATATATATATATATATACTAATATATATATATTATATATATAATATATATTGGTGACAATAGAGAGATGATAAAATATTATGATGGACTCGTCCCGGTGAGTTCAGATCAGACCCGAAGCAAGTATCATACTCAATATTCGAAAATTTGCCAATCATCAGTGGTTCGGCTTACATGTATAAGTCCGAGATTGTTGTATACGAAATTATTATTGACATAAAATTAGCTTGATAAACATGTACTGCTTTATATAGTTTCTGATAAAGGTATTTGAGATAAAGGGAGGAAAAAAGAGAGGGTTTTTTTTGGTTGTGGTTATAGGAGGAATGGGGGAAAGTAAGGGTGGGCTTAGTATGTGGGGTCAGTCGGTTGATATTGAAGAGAGATTTGACATTCAGAGGCGTAGTTCAATGTATGTTTAATGTGGACAGAAATTAGATTCGGCTACCAATTAGTTAGTTACGGTAAAAAAATATTTAGTTAGATAAATAAATAAAATATTAGTTAGAGAAATAAATAATGGTAGCCGAATCTAATTCTGGCCACATTAAACATACATGACCTACCCTCTGAATGTCAAATTCTCTTCAATATCAACACGACTGACCCCACATACTAAGCCCACCCTTACTTTTCCCCATTCCTCTATTACCACACACCAAAAAAAAACCCTCTTTTTTTCCTCCTTTCTCAATACCTTTTCACTATAAAAGCAGAATGTACAAGCATTTATGTCAATAAATTTCGAAAAAAAATCTGACAATAATGAAGCGAAATATCATTTGAATATAGTTGTTATGGTATTATATCCTCTTTTTTCCTCTATTGTCAACCATATATATATATATATATATATATATATAATATATATATATATATATATGTGTGTGTGTGTGTGTTTGTGTGTGTATTTGGGCAGCATTCTTTCATTTATACATGTAGAATTAAACAAAAGACACATCTCCTGTTTAACAATTTTATTTTTGATCTTTTCGAGTTTTTGCCGAAAGTACTCGGGACCTGAACTTTGGTGGACTTATCGACGAATTCCACCCAAACATTAAAAAGTTGGCCAAAAAACTCGAAAAGATCAAAAATCAAATTGTTAAACAGGAGATTGTCTTTGTTTAATTCTCTCTCTCTCTTCATCTCCCCCTCTCTCTCTCTCTCTCTCTCTCTCTCTCTCTCTCTCTCTCTCTCTCTCCTATATATATATATATATATATGGTGGACAAAATGATCTGACACATTTGGAGGCTTAATAAAAGCACAAAATAAGAAATAATGAAAAGAAATTTCTATTTTCTGAATGTACATATAATGCCATTTTATTTTATTTACACCAAAATGTTTTTATATATTTAAACAAATTTATTTTTATTTATTTTCAGAATATTAGTAAAGAAAAGTAAAGAAAAAACACTTTTTACAATTTCCGTTATTGGTCGCAAACCAACCCACGTGAGTTTTAAGAATGCCCCTTGCATAGTCCTTATATAACCGTATGGTGTGCTTTATCAGAGTTTGTCATCACCCTTGATCTATTGATGAATTAAAATTTGTGTAGAAATAGCAACAATTCCACAAGAAATGATCCATAGAGTTATCAATAACTTTCATGAACGTCTCCAACAGTGTATTGACAATGATGGGAAGGATTTAGCTGATTTAATTTTTTAAAACTTACTAAAATAAAATGGCATTATAGGTACATTCAGAAAATAGAATGTTTCTTTTCATTATATCTTATTTTGTGCTTTTATTAAGCCTCCAAATGTATCAGATCATACTTCGACTTTTTTTGGAGGGGGGTGAGCTGGATTGTGTATGGCGTTCATTTAGAAGTTTGGTTATTGTTTCTTTCTTTGTATGTGTTTTAGTGTTAGGGTACGTGTGTAGTGCGCGTCTGTTTACGTATGCCTGTATGTGTTCGTATATCAAGCACAATAAGCCGTTGAAGGCCACAGTCCTAAAGCGATTTTCGTTCAGTTCTGTCGGATGTGAAAGATGGGTCAATAATTTTCAAAATTATTAAACTAGATAGAATTTTAGTAGTTCGTATCTTAAAGTTAAACCTTTTTTTTTTTTAGTCTAAAAACAAGTTTTTCGCAGATCATTTTTTGCAATTAAGGTTTGTCAATCTTCTAAATTCTTTTATTTATCTCGACATATTCTACAAATTGTGAGATTTTGTACTTTTTCGAAGGGAAAAATACTTTTTGTTTAAATAAATATTTAGAATAAGTTCGAAATAGATACAGCATTTATTCATTAATATTTATTACATTTTCCTATAAACAAACTTTACACAAAAAGGAACGACTATTGTGAGATAGGGGCATACACACACACACACACACACACACATATATATATATATATATATACATATATATATAAATATATATATATGTGTGTGTGTGTGTGTGTGTGTGTGTGTGTGTGTGTGTGAAATGAAAATGGAAGTGAATCCGATGGTATGTTGAAAAAAGAAATAAAGGAAAGAAAGTATAGAATGGATAAATATATATATCAATTTTTTAGTAAAATTGATTAAAATATCCTATTTATCCATTCTATACTTTCTTTCCTTTATTATATATATATATATATATATAATATATATATATATATATTATATTATATATATAAGTTAAGTAAGGAAATGAATCAGACGGTATACTTTTTGTTTATCTAATATAAAAGGATTTAGTTTCGTCAGCTTGTTTCGTAACCGCAGTTCTGATTGGCTGATTATAAAATGGCAGATAACATTCTTTAATCTTATTAGCTAATTTTTATTTCGGAGCTAAGTAGTTTTTTTTATACGTATTTTACTCATTTAAAACTTAATTAATTAATGATGAAACCAAGATACCTATATGCGAAAAGTAAGTCTACTCTTCTTGTGATTTTATCTTAATCATTACGTAAAAATTATTGAGCCATCTTTTAAATCCGATGGATTTTACAAAGTAAAGTACTTTTCGCCTCTGGGACTTTTTGAAAGGGTGAACTTTCAGCCAAATCTCTCCACGTAAAAAGTAACACTCATTCGTCAGTCGACTCGAAAACGTAAGTCCAACCTATTTTCACCACTGTAAAAGACGATCTCGCCTCGACAGAATTAGCCTCGGCATTTATTTCTCTCAGTGGCCGAACCACTTCAGCTAACAAGGGTGACAGCAATCCTGCCACTCGCGATCAGGAGGTTATGCCGTGACTGCCCGTCTTTGAAGTCAACTGGATTAGAGTTCGCGTCGAACTGGATTCTACCTACCTATGCCGCACGCCACTCGCTGTCTTTTTAAACAGCTGACTCATAGAAGCTAGCTGGTTGTTCGCTATGCCAGTCATTTCCGCTACAATTCGTGAGTGTGTGCCTTTTTTGAAAGAGTGGACTGCGGATGCAAGTGTTTTGTGTATGTTCATACGTTGGATTATTTTGAGTATATAAGCCGTGCTGGAATCCACTACTTAAATTTATAGACTAAGCGAGGTCATGTCGTTTAAACCCCAGCTAATCAACAGCCCGAATACGTGGTTGGTTAACCACTTAATCGGCTGATATTGACAGACGTCCATTTACATTCATTGACGAAGGACTTGGAAGACCGAGGAGCACCAAGGAACAACCAAAGGATCATAACCAAATGATTCTTCACTAAGGATCGCACTCTACTTAACACATAGGATATCTGCTGGACGGTGCTCTTGCTTGAAGCCTAAAGGATGACCACAAAAATTGAGACCATATGATCTTTAGGCACCCCTGTTTTATCTCGATTAAGAAAGGACCTGTTTTTCATTTACACCGACATTATCCGGTTGTTTTAACAGACGATTTTTTTTAATTATAAAAGTAATGTAGGTGTGTGTGAGTATTCATGCATAGATTTTTGGTTGTGTGTATGTCTGTGTTTGTGTATGTGTTTAATGTGTGTATACGTATATTGTTCTTCCCATTTGTATGTATGTGTTCGTGATTATTTGTGTTACTCTTTTGGAGGTGGTGTACTGTGAATGTAGGTGTGTGTGTGTGTGCGTATTCCTGCAGAGATGTTTGGTTGTGTGTATGTGTGTGTTTGTTTTAATATATGAAAATGGCGGGGGGCACATCTGCTTACGTTGGTGTGAATGTGTTCATAGTTGTATGTGTGACTTTTTTTAAGGAGGGAAGTTTCGCAGCTTTATGTATGGAGATGTTTGTGCGTGTTCATGAAATTGAGGGTTTGTGTGACTTTTTTTGAGGAGTGGACTGTGAATGCAGGTTTTTTGAGCGGCCACATGCATAGATGTTTGTTTGTTCAAATATATATATATATTTTTTTTTTTGGTGTGTTTTCTGAATATGTTTTAATGTGTAGGTACGTGCGCTGCGTGGATCTGTTTACGTTTGCATGTATTTGTTCGTGATTATGTGACTTTTTTTTAATGGAGGGGGACTGTCAGTCCATGCATGGTATTATACGTACGCCTGCTTCAGATTTTACGTGTTGTCGAGAATTTCTGTTGATTATATTGTGTAATGTTGTCGAGGCTAGGGTGACAGTTTTTATGCCGAGGTTATTTAAATTTTTATCCATGGTGCTTTGGGTAAGGTTGTTAGGTAGAATTATGTATCTATGTGGGAGTTGGATTCATGTTGGTTTGCGTGGGTGGTGATTTGGGATTGGTTCCTGGTGTGGATTTTGAGAGCTTTGGCCCTAGCGTATTTTTATAAAGGATTTGGGATTTTAGAGGTTTTGAAAGGTGTTCTCTATATAAGTGAATTCATCGTTTAAGTGTGTAAATGCGGAGGGCTCTGAGTTAAAACGCTATTATAATACCTCTTTTGGTGTGTGTGTATTGGTGTGAATAATAATATATATATTATATATATAATATACACATATATGTATATATTATATATTATATATATATATATATAAATATATGTGTATATATATCTATCTATATATATATATATATATATTATATATATATATATATATATGTATATATATATATATCTATGTATATGATATATATATCTATATATATATATATCTATGTATATGTATATATATATATCTATATATATATATAATATATATATATGTATATATATATCTATATAGTATATATATTATATATATATATATATAGTATATATATATATATATATACATCTATATATAT
>CM042167.1:37226786-37281873 GCA_023376005.1 Doryteuthis pealeii
CAAATGTCTGATATGTATACTTAAGAGGCTATTGTCACATATTTCAATCTGTTAAAATGTTATAATAAATCCTGATATTATCTCTCTCTCCTCCTCCCCTCCTCCCTCCCTCTCTCTCTCTCCTCTCTCTATCTATCTCTCTCTCTCTCTCTCTCTCTCTCCTCTCGTTTTTTCTTTCGTTCCTTCTTTAGACTCAAATCGATTGAAACAGGATTATGTTATTTATTTCGGTTTATCATCCCCTCTCTCTATCTTTCTCCTACTACTCTTTTCTTACTTTCTATTTATTTTATGGTTGTAACATGTCTATTTCTTCTTTTAAGTTTAAAAACAACGAAGATGGCCTTAATTTAGCTAGGTCACGACAACTCAATTAAAAATAAGATTGATGGAATTAAGCGAACAAGATCATCTTAATTTTCTTTCGCAATTCATATCTCCAAACTCATTCTTTAAGATAGATTGTTTTTTCTATCAGACCCACTACATGAGACCCTAACATACTACCACTCCAGTTCAAAGTCAGCCTGGAATAATTCTGAGGCTTCAGAAATAGACTCACCCTCAGGGATAGAGTTTAGCATTCATAATAACACAAAATCGGTAATTTCTCACCTTTAGTGTTAAATTTCCTAGCATAAAATCTGTACGTGCTCATTTATCTTGACAATGAAACTTACTTGTTATAAAAACATGATTTATGAAGTATTTTGTGTTAAAGCATTCATTGTATTTGTTTCGAACGATTCTAGATTTGTATATTTCGCACGACACTTTCAAAATGCGGCTACCGTCTGTTCAAAATGAAAGTCAGTTGGCTTAAATTCCTAGCATAAAATTATCATTTAAATGAACTTAATAGTTATTAAGAACACATTATTATGATATTTTGCATTGGCCAGTCGGTGTGAGTTTTCCAAAAAAAGTTATTTCGCCGGAGACTTTCTCAAAACAGCTCTGCGCTTGTTCAACAGTTGAATGTCAAGGGAGGTACTCCAATTGCCTTATTTGCTAGGGAATTTGAAACTAAAGGTGAAAATATACCGTAAAAAATCTATAAAGAAAGATGTAAACGTTTTATTCCCACCCTTACTATTTTTTCGTTATCTGTATCTTCGGACAAGCATTAAAAAAATACTGCGAATGTGTTTAATATTTAGTTTAATGGAATTCCCTTAATTGAACAATCGGACTTCATGATACCAACGAATTGCGAAATCAAATTAATCCATGAAATTTTCCCGCTTTTTCCGACATCTTTGTAAGATCCCACATTACAAACCGTCGGCCATTATTGTGATTACTTGCCCTCAGAGATTTCTGAAATTGTGTAACCAATACGCTTCACAATAACCCGAATTTGTCACAGTTCTCTCCTTTGTAACACGACTTGAAATGAACATCTTGAAATCTTTCCAGAATGAACTATCAAGGTTCTATTTTCAACCGATAGCAAGGTGAAATACATGCAAAAAGCATATATTCATGTCCATATTATATCATTCTTTACCTTATTAATTATTTTTATTTATTATTATTGTGGTTGGTGTTGTGGGGGTGGCGGGGTGGTTTATTGCTTTCACTCCATGCAGTTTCCGCGCCAGTTTAACTAGGTTTATCTACTGGAGTCTCCTCAGATCTCAGGACTCCCATTGAGTATTAATATTTGATCTCAGCAGACTGCAGAAGTCATAGATAAGTCTCCGATCTGCAGTATAATTTATCTAATATTCATGATTTCTCATTCCTCCTAGTTGCAACCTTATGAAGGGCCCAGATTAATCTTACAAGGTGAATCTTCTAAATATTATTATATATTATTATTATTATTATTAATTCATTATTATATTTACATCCCTTTTGAGTTTTACATCAGAATTAGCTAGATGGTCTTTCACTGGAGTCCGTCTGAAGTGACACCAAATCTCCTCAGGTCTCCAGAGGACTCTTCGAGTATTCTGGCAGATTGCAGCTGTGCAGTGTTCTGAATGGTATCAATCCTTCCTCTGATTTCCAAACTTTCCAGACCCTTTTCCCAATCCTTTGGACTGTTCCAAGTGCACCAACTACAATTGGTATCACTTTCACTTTCATATCTCCATAACTTTTTCAGTTCTCTGCAAGGTCCAGATATTTGTCCATTTTTCATTTCCTTTTAACTTCCACCTGTGATCTGCTGCACTGCAAAAATCCACCAGTTGACAAGTTCTTCTTTTTTGTTTACCAAAAACTTATTATTATTATTATTATTATTATCTATATATATAGATTATTATTATATTGATTATTAATATTATCATTGTTGTTGTTGTTGTTGTTGTTATTGTTTCGTTCCAGGCAAGTGTAAAAAATTCTCATGACGATGAAAGTGAAAGAAAGTGAAAAGATAGGCAAATACATGGACCTTGCCAGAGAACTGAGAAAACTGTGGAACATGAAGGTGAAGGTCGCGGCAATTGTAATTGGTGCCCTTAGAACGACCCCAAGGGTTTGAAAAAGAATTTGGGCGAATTGGAAAGCAAAGAAATAATAGAGACCATCCAAACAGCAGCATTGATAAGATCGGCTAGAATACTCAGAAGAGTTCTGGATACCTGAACAGCCTTGCTATCACTCAGCTTGCAGTAACCACTGGCTACAGTAGGTGTGAAAAACTCAATAATAATAATAATAATAATAATAATAATAATAATAATAATAATAATAATAATGAATGTACTCTCTACACAGTGTTTTGTTTATAGTGGTGAAGGCTTGTGTTGGATCATCCGCACTTTTTGGCACAGTCGATAGGAAAGAATTGATGCACAAGGAATGCCACAAACCTAATCAACGACTGACCTCAGTTTTTTTCAAATTCAGAGTTTTCCTTCTCCTAGACTGGTTACGTATCCAAGGTTAAATAACCCAGTCTGTCCTACCATTTTAACCATGCTGACGGAGAATATATGGATTCATACATTTCCCAAGGGTATTGAAATGCAAACAGCCTTGTCTAGGGTTTGAACTCGGGTCGACGAGTCCATTTCCTACGACTCTAGCCATTATGCCACGCGCCTCCAATAATAATAATAATAATAATAATAATAATAATAATTGGCTTTTATTGTGCAGTTGGTGTATAGGATTCCAGTGTGGAGTAAGATATCGTTGGGGGTCTTTGTTTATGACATATATTTCCTTGGGGAAGGTTATAAATATCGACATATTTTCCAATGGAAGAACTTCCCATTCTCTCATGTCTGCTTTTTAATCAACAATCAGATGATCAATAATTTGTACAGAAACTACTCTTGAATTCGCATGAATTATTAGTGATGTAGACTACGCAGATGATCTAACACTTCTTGAGAATACACCCGCTCTAGCCGAATTTCTGATGCATAGCCTAGAAGCAGGCAGCAAGATTTATTTCCCTTACATTAAAAGATTCTTTCCCGACAAATTCTCCCCACCCCAGAATAATTATTACCCCGGAAAATGTCCCCCCTCGATCTAAATAATTGCACCCCATACAAATTCTTCCCACCCTCAAAACAAGTTATCACCACCCACAAATAAATTCTCACCACCCCTAAAAAAATGTTCTGCCCCACATAAATTCTCACCAACCCCGCAAAAAATCCTCCCACGCAGCTAAAAATAATCTCCAACATAAAAAATGTCCCCCCCATCCCCCCAAAAACAATTTCTTCTAACCCTACTCTCCTGAAAATGACTGAGGGCAAAAACGCGCAATGAAGAGAATTATTAATCGTTTAAGAGTTCTTCTTCTTCTTCTTCTTCTTCTTCTTCTTCTTCTTCTTCTTCTTCTTCTTCTTCTTCTTCTTCTTCTTCACTTCCGCTCCCTTTCTCTTTCTTCTTTTTTCTTCTTCTTCTTCTTCTTCTTCTTGAGCTTTCTCTTTCTCTTTATCCTGCCTTCTACCACCTCCTCCTCTTCCTCCTCCTCCTCCTTCTTCTCTTCTTGACCTTCTTCTTCCCCCTCATATTATTATTATTATTATTATTATTATTATTATTATTCATGTGTTTCTTCGTCTTGCGTTCTCATCCTCCTTCTTCTTCTTCTTCTTTCTTCTTCTTCTTCTTCTTCTTCTTCTTCTCCTTTACCTTTCTTCTTCTTCTTCTTCTCCTTCATTATTATTTTATTATTATTATTATTATTATTTATTATTATTATTATTTTTTTCTTTCCACGTTCTTCTTTCTTCTTCTTCTTCTTCTTCTTCTTCTTCTTCTTCTTCTTCTTTTCTTCTTCTTCTCCTCTACCTTTCTTCGTTCTTCTTCTTCCTCCTTCATTATTATTATTATTATTAATTATTATTATTATTATTATTATTATTTATATTTCTTCATGTTGTTTCTTCGCCTTGCGTTCTCATCCTCCCTTCTCTTCTTCTTCTTCTTCTTCTTCTTCTTCTTCTTTCTTCTTTTCTTCTTCTTCTTCTTCTTCTTCTTCTTCTTGCATTCTCCTTCTACCTTCCTTTCTTTCATCTACTTCTCATTTTTGCAATCTCACTACCTTCCTCTCTTCTTGTTCTTGTTCTTGTTCGTGTTTTTCTTTTCCTTCTTCTTTCTCGCTTAGTTACAATGTGACATTTTTCGTTTACGTTCGACCTATGATCAATTTTTCTTTATTTTTACAAGGAATTTCTTACTTTCAAATTCATCTCGCTTGCTTCAATATATTGAAATCATACAGACGTCTTAATCACAACACATACCCTCTCTCTCTCTCTCTCTTCTCTCTATATATATATATATATATATATATATATATAAATATATATAATATATAGTAAAATCTGCGATGAGCCTGTTGTCGGTATCAGCCAAACAGCGAAGGAGTCTATCCCCCTTTTGCTAGCGCTTTCTGTGGTGGAGCATTAGACATACCGTCAGCTCGCAGATGTTTTACGGCACAGATCAGATTACCAAAGGTGTGCTACACACACACACACACACACACACACACACACACACACTGTATATATATATATATATATATATATATACGTGTGTGTATATATATATATATAAATGTCTGTGTGTGTGTGTGTGTGTGTGTGTGTGTTGGGGAAAGTGAAAGAATAAATCAGAATTTGTGATTATGTGTGTGTGAATTCATAAATTCTCACTGTGATGAATAGACATGGAATGTATTATTCAATATCATTTCAATATATTGGGTTTATTTGCTTGAATGTAAGTGTATGTATGTGTATGTCTGTATGTCTCCGTGTGTTCCTTTACACATAGGTGTGTACGCCACTGTGTGCGCATGCGTGCGTAAATAAGGAAGGGTTATATATAAATCAAATGAAAAATATATTTTTAAAATATTTCAAATAAATGAAAATTGGAATAAAATGAGAAATTGCATGTTCACATTGGAATTATCGATTCAAGTGAAAGAAACCGAATAAAAGGATAAAAAAAGAATATTGAATGTTAATGAAAGAAAGAAAGAATGAAAGGAAAGAAGGAATGAAAAGCATCAAAGAAAAAAAGATTTGGTTATATGAAAGGAAGAAAGAAAGAAAGAAAGAAAGAAAGGACTTAAATAGGATAGAAAGAAAAGGAAAGAAAGAAAAAGGTTAATATGTAAATCATGCTCATAAAAGAAAAGAAAGAAGAGAAAGAGAAAGAAAGAAAGAAAAGAAGAATAGGAGATGAAATAAGAAGGCATGGACAATAAATAAATAAATAAATAAAGAAAGAAAGAAAGAAAGAAAGAAAGAAAGCCAGAACCTAATATAGGAAATCATAATAACGAAAGAAAGAATGGCAGAAAGAATGAAATAAAGAAAGAGCTAAAAAGGAATAGACAGAAAAGCAAAAATAAAGAACGTTAAGATAAAAACCATAGTCATGAAAAAAGAAGGAAAGAAAGAATAAGAAGATAAAGGCACGGAAAATAAATGAAAAAAATAAGTGAATAAGGAAAGAAAGAAAGAAAGAAAGAAAGAAAGAAAGAAAGAGAGAGAGAAAGAAAAAATAAAGAAAGAACTAAAAAAGGATAGAAGGAAAATGAAAGAAAGACAGAAAGAAAGAAGTTAAGATTGTAAAATATAGTCACGAAAAGAAAGAAAGAGCTAACAAAGTATATAAGTAAAAAGAAAAAAAGAAAGAGTTAAAAATGATAAAAGGAAAAAAGAAAGAAAGAAGAAAGAAAAGGAAAAGAAAGAAGAAAGAATGATGAATGAATGAAAAAAAGACAGAAGTTAAGATAGGAAATCATAACAACAAAAGAAAGAAAGAAAGAAAGAAAGAAAGAAAGAAAGAAAGAAAGAAAGAAAGAAAGATGATTGAAAGAAAGACAGAACTAAGATAGGAAATCATAGCAACGAAAGAAAGAAAGAAAGAAAGAAAAGAAAGAAAGAAGTAATTCATAATGAGAAAAGAACGAAATGATTAAAGTAAAAATAAAGAAGGAATAAAAGAAAAAGAAGAATGAGAAGCGAAAGGTCAAAAAGATGAGGATACTCGTCTAAATGATTCATCGAACAATGTTAACACTTTACGTCAGATCTTTCATTTAATTCATTCATGTATTATTCATTCATAATTTTTCTTTCGACTTACAAACATTTTCCGCTCACCGCCTACCCCCCTCTCACCCCTCTCTCTCTCTCTCTCTCTCTCTCTCTCTCTCTCCCTCTCTCTCACACACACCACACGCACACACACAACACAAACACACACACACTCCCTCATTCCCTTTCTTTACTTTGACTTTTCCTATACTTCTCCTCTCTCTCTCCTCTCTTCTCTCTCTCTCTCTCTCTCTCTCTCTCTCTCTCTCCATTTTCCATGCTCTTGTCTTTGTGAGGCTTCATTCATTATTTATCTTCCGATCGACTTTCAATTTATTTCTGCCCCCACCCACTCTCTCCACCTTCTCTCTCTCCTCCCTCTCCCTTCTCTCTTTCTCTCTCTCACTTTCGTTTTCGTTTTCTGATTCTCTCTCCCACGCTTTTTTCACTCACTACTTCTCTCTCTCAATCTCTCTTTCCTCTCCCTTTCCCCTCTCTCTCTCTCTCTACACACACACACACTCTCTCTCTCTCTCTCTCTCTCTCTCTCTCTCTCTCTCTTCTCTCTCTCTCGCTCTCTCTCTCTCTCTTCTCTCTCTCTCATTCTGACTCCCACTTTTTTGTCATCAGTTCTCCACCCCCCTATCTCTCTCATACCTTCTTCCTCTCTCTCTCTCTCTTTCTCTCTCTCTCTTTCTCTTTCATTCTCTCTCATTCTCTTTCTCACTCACTACATTTCTGTCTTTGTCTGTCTGTCTGTCTGTCTCTCTCTTCAGGTGCTCTCGTTCTCTCTGATTTGTCTCCCACTGTCCTCTCTCTCTCTCTCTCTCTCTCTCTCTCTCTCTTTCCTCTCTCTCTCTCTCTCTTCTCTCTCTCGCTTTCTCTCTCATTCTCACTCCCACTTTTTGTCACTCAATCTCCTCTCTCTCTCTCCCCTCACTCTACTTTTCTGTCTTTGTGTCTGTCTGTCTGTCTGTCCCCCCTCTCTCTTTCACGTAGTCTCGTTCTCTCTCATTTGTCTCCCACAGTTCCTTACTCACTTACTTCTCTCTCTCTCTCTCTCTCTCTCTCTCTCTTCTCTCTCTCTCTCTCCCGCTTCTTTGTCTCGTGAGCTTTCATTTAAAGCTCATTTCTCATTACATAAAGAAGGTTCGTTCTTGGAAATTGGTAAAAAAAAAGAAGGAATCGACTTCTGAAATTCAAGAAGTTAGAATAGCAAAACGGAATGCAATTCAATTAAATCTCTTTTAATTACGTCTTGTTAGACGCGAAATAAATCGCAAACAAGGCAAAAACCGATTCTTCCTAACGAGCAGCGAAAATAACATAAAAAAATAAAACAACCATAATTAAATTGATGACATTCAAAGAATTTTAATAATAATGATAATAATAATAAATTATAATAACCACAATACTACTAATACTACCTACTACTACTACTACTACTACTACTACTATAATAATAATTAAATAATAATAATGCACAAAATAATGCCATGAGGACAAACTATATCAAAGCGAAAATTGATAAGACCCAACAAATAGTAAATGTAGACTATGCGGTAATAGTCTGTAAACCATGTACTCTGCGAATGTAGCAAACTAGCACAACGGGAGTACAAAACTAGACACGACTGGGTTGGGAAGGTGATCCACTGGGAATTATGCAAAAATCTTAAATTTTGACCATACGACAAAATGGTATATGAATAAACCAGTATCTGTTCTTGAGAACGAAACGCATAAAATTCTCTGGGACTTTGAAATAAAAACGGATCACCTTATCCCAGCAAGAAGACCAGACCTAGTATTGATTAACAAAAAAGAAATAACTTGTCAACTGGTGGATTTTGCAGTTCCAGCAGTCACAGGGTGAAGCTAAAGGAAAATGAAAAAATGAAAAAATATTTGGACCTTGCCAAAGAAATGAAAAGTTATGGAATATGAAAGTCAAAGTGATACCAATTGTAGTTGGTGCACTTGGAACGGTTCCAAAGGGATTGGAAAAGGGATTGGAAAATCTGGACATCTGAGGAAAGATTGAGACCAGCCAGAATACTGCACTGCTGCAATCTGCTAGAATACTCCGAAGAGACCTGGAGACCTGAGGAGGCTTGCTGTCACTCAGATTCCAGTGAAAGACCATCAGCTAACACTGATGTGAAAACTCAAAAGTGAATAATAATAATAATAATAATAATAAATAATAATAATAATCTCTATTATAATGAAGATTGTGTGTTTTTCTGTCTGTAACCGAAACTATATTACAATTCAAGTCACAATTCCCTTAGTATTTACGTCACATTCTCCAAACCTCAATCATTAATAAAATTGTTTTACTTTTATATTATTGACCATATCTACATACTAGATATTTACCACGTACCCCACGTGTACGGTTTAGGCACAAGGCCCTATTAATGTGGGACCACCCACAAACCGAGACTCATGGGTGGCAGGGTCAAAAATGCATTGATCCCGTCGGCATTCCCCCTCAAATGAGGCACCTCGGCACCGGGCAATAAATCCAACTCTGCCCCTTTAAATTCGATGTATAGCCCCCTGAGATCAACGCTGTTAGCTAGTAAGGTCCAGGGCCGAAGCCACTTGACCCTCGGCTGGGCCGGGTATACAGTAAAATAGCGGTTACAATTTGAATGGGAAGGCTAATTTGCATATTTATAATAAAAATTTGATTTTAATAAATATGTGTTAGCATTATTGCTTTCTACTTTTATATTAACGAATATGAGTAAAATCTATGGGATAAAACTTTAAAAATCCATTAACAAGAAGAAATAACTGTATTTTTATTCGTTACATCCTATTTTAACTAAATAGTTAAATTAGGAAAATTTAGCAATGAAAGATGGGAGTGATGGAATAGGAGATTTTAGTTGTTCTATTTTTCGATTATACCCCCCGCTCTGTTGCAATTCTTTTCATATGCATTTTTATTTAGTTTCATTAGACTTTCTAATCTAATACAATATTTTATTACATAACTTAAATACTGACTGTCGTTCGTTTAATGACAGAAGATCTGGCTTGCTACAGGTATTGTGACTCTCAGCACAATAGAATCCATGTTGTTGCAATGGAGGTGCGTTCTGAGGTCATCGGAAATAATCCAACAAGGATTGAATGCCGTAAAATCCAACCAACCAACCAACCTTATCATTTCTTAGCTATTCTAAATTCTGGTATAAATATATTCACAGAAAACAAGAGGGGTCTAGTTCATGCTGAGAACACTTTTTTTAAAAAAACTTTTAACAAAGAACTGTTGAAAACTGAACGAATTGAAGAAAAAAAACATTAAAACTGAAAGAAAAAAAAAATTCAAATATCATTTTTTCCGATTTTTCACTATGTCTTTACAATAAAAAAAAAAAAATGAAAAGAAATTCACAGATAAACCATGTCCAATCTGACAAAAGGTTACCCACCCCCGCACAAAAAAATCTTTCAAAATAATTATTATATCTGTGCGTGCGCGTGATTATTTGTTTAGAAAGTGATTTTTTTCTTTTTTAGAGAGCTAAATAAGATTTTTTTAAAAACACATGAGGAGGGCTACTTCAATTCCAACTGTCCTTCCAGAAATGCCAAAGTATGATGTGACAAAAGGTCAAGATTTTAACATGTTTGTTTTTCTTCTCCTAGACTGGTTGCCAAACTATGGTTAACGAGCCCAGTCTGTTCCAATATTTACCCATAGATGGAAAGAGAATAGTTATATGCAAACCTTTCACAAAGGTACTAGCGCTCTGTGAAATGCAAACAGTTTCGTCCAGGATTTGAACTCGTTTCGCCGAGCCGATTTCTTATGGGGAATTTCTAAAATGATTTTTTCTCTCAAAATTTTTTTTTCATAAATATACAGTCAGTATTTTTTAAATTGATTATAGCTAATATTATTCAATCCACCGGGGTAGACTGTTCATATTCTGTTAACTATGAACGAATATGACTGTTAAACATATTGAAGTCAGTAAGTCTACTGTTGATTTGAATAACAGCAGCTAAGTACAACTTAAGCAGTGTCTAAGACAGTTGGTATATATAGAAATCAAGAATGACCCATTCATGAATTTGGGTGATTTGGGTCATTCTATTCATTGAGTTCTGATTGGCTGCTTGACTGCTTGATTTGAATGACATTGTGAAGTCTTATATATATCCTGTCATTCTGCAGTAGACTTTGTGACTATTCGGGTTTGTATTTAAGTTACAACCGTTTGTTGCCTTGTCTTCCCAGTTCGACGGTAATTGGAACTTTAATTATTCTTCAAAACTATGTTAAGTATTCTATGGAGGCGCGTGGTCTAATCTCAGCAGAATAGCATCCATGTTGTTGCAATTGAGGCGCGTTCCCAGGTGATAGGATATAACCCAACAAGGGTTGACATGCCGTAAAATCCAACTAACCAACCCTATCATTTCTTAGCTATTCTAAATTCGGATACAAACATGTTCAATGGATACGAGAGGGGTCTAGTCCATGTTGAAAAAAATTTTTTTTAACTTTTAACAAAGAAATGTTAAAAACTAAAACAACATTTTTTAAATGAATTTTCAAATGTCACTTTTTCTGATTTTTAACTCTACGTCTCCAAAAGAAAGAAAGGCATAGAGAAGTCGTGTCCAATCTGACAAAAGGTTACTCCCGCCAACCAAAAAAATCAGGTCTATTAAAATAATTATTATATTTGTGTGTTCGCACATGAGTGTTAGTCTAGACAGTGAATTTTTTTTTAGAGGGCTTAATGAGGGAGAAAAACAAGGGAGGGAGGGTTACTTCGATTGAGATTTTGTCCTTCAATGAAGGACACGTTGTGTAGATGACAATAAACGGCTGAAAAGTTGTGTAGATGATAGTAAAGATGAGGACAATGGTCCGAATAATTCAAATACTCCCAAATCCAATATGGGTTGACATGCTGTAAATCCAACCAACCAACCAACCAACCTTTATCATTTCTTAGCTATTCAAAATTCTGGTATAAACATATTCACAGAAAACAAGAGGGGTCTAGTCCATGCTGAGATCAATTTTTTAACCTTTAACAAAGAAATATTAAAAACTGAAACAAAATTTTTAAAATGAATTTTCAAATATCACTTTTTCCGATTTTTAACGTCTCTAAGAGAAAGAAAGATATAGAGATGCCGTGTCCAATCTGACAAAAGGTTACCCCCGCCAAAAAAAAAAAAAAAAAAAAATTCATCTCTTAAAATAATTATTATATTTGTGTTCGCTTGTGAGTGTGAGTTTAGCTAATGACTTTTCTTTTCTTTTTTTTTCTTTTTTAGAGAGCTAAATGAGAAAAAAACATGGGAGGGTGTGCTCTGTCCTTCAATGAATGACATAAAATCTGGCTTGCTACAGGGATTGTGACTCACAGAACAATAGCGAAGCATGTGCTTGCAATGGAGGCTCGTTCTGTGCGGTGATCGGCCGCTGGTGAGCCAGGAACTGTTAGAGGAATTCAAGGATCACGCCGTATCTAATGCGACGTGTCATTGATTTGTGTGACGAGTCAATGCGTTCACGAATCGCAATTGGTCATTGACAAATAGGAGGCTCAAATATAAAAAAAGATCGCATAATCAGCAAAAGAGTCTTAAAAGAGAAATGACCGAGATCAATGCAAAATGAGAGGTGGATCAAACTAGCAGGAGAAATTCATGGATTTGCTGATACGGGGAAGCAGCAAGAACTCTATAGCGTCATAAAATGAGCAGATCAACCACACAGAAATCCAACTCACCCCGTTGGAAGTGCAGATGGATCTAGGCAAAAAAGAAATACTAGATCGTTGGGGCTGAACAGTACCAATAACTTCTAAATAAAATCAATCCCACTGACCCCACTGTCTTTGACAATGTCCCTGAACTTCCCATCGATCAGGATGTGACACATTGTTATTTATAAATAAAGATGGGCCGGGGAAATAAAGCTTCATTGATCAAGGACACAAAATTCATATCAAAATATTCCTTAGTTCTAGGATCGAATTGTGTTTGAAAAAAATCCATTTTAATTGGTTCTAATTAGTCGCAATTTGCAATTAAGTCAAAGACTGACCCGTCTTTCAACATTCCGCCCGTCACTTTCCCTCTCTCTATGTATGTCTTGATTACCTCGTTATATATGTTACCTGCTCAGTGAATTAGCAGAGAGAGAGAGAGAGAGAGAGAGAGAGAGAGAGAGAGAGAGAGGGGGGGGGCGTGTGTGAAACATATTTGTATGTTAAGTTTCATAAGCAGCCAACATGTAGCTTTTCAACATCTTGGCTAAAATTTCAAGAATCAGACCCATTTAAATTTAAATTAGGTCAAACCTTCCCTTTCTTGGAAATCTTACTCTGAAAATGAAACGTTGTGTATATAATGATAATAAAGATGTGGACATCAAAATTACAAATAATACAAGTTACAGAATCGGTTTACAATAATATAAGCGAGGTATGCATCAGTTCATTTTCCTGTTTAGTTTAATGACACAAAATTCATATCAAAATATTCCTTAGTTCTAGGATTGAATTGTGTTTGAAAAAATCCATTTTAATTGGTTCTGATTAGTCGTAATTTGCAATTAAGTAAAAAAAAACTGACCCGTCTCTCAACTTTCCGCCTGTCACTTTCACCCTCTCTATGTATATCTTGATTACCTCGTTATATATGTTACCTGCTCAGTGAATGTGCAGGGAGAGAGATTGGAACGTGTGTGAAATATATTGTATGTTAAGTTTCATTAGCAACCAGTGTTGGAATATTTGTTGATATAAGGTGTGCTCTAATTTCCCACCTGGATTTATAGACTAGCCAAGGTCACGTAAGTGACTCATGTAGCCAATCACTAAACATACTGCGTGTAAGACATACTGTTACATAATCTATGCATAGATTATTGTCAACCCCCTGTATTTCTGAAGGGATGGCCCTTTTCATATCACGGGCAGGGACTTTCCATGGAATATTACAGAAAGCCTGCGAAATACGTGAAGTTACGTGGGACCTGGTTGGCTCTCAGTTTCAGCTTGGACGTCAAGCAGATAAGATGTTTCTACCTTAGCTGAAGCTCACTGCACATGCGCGTTATGTTAGTTAGAGAAATATATTTAGTTAAGAAATAAAGGTTTAAATAAATAATATGGTTTTGTGGTTGATGAATGTCTTGGCAACAAGACTGACCAAGAACAGAGAAATAGAAGACCAGACACGAAGTCCTCAAGACTGGGTCCAGACGATTAGAAGAAGAACGTAAGATACCAAAGATGAACAGAAGAATAGAAGTAAGGAAATAAAGGGTATACAACAATACTATTTAAACCCCCCACTGGTCATAATTACAAATGCACTCTTTGAGGACGGACGTAGCGATTGCCGGATCTTTACCAATACTCAGGAAGGACTTATACGTAGCTTCTCAACGTCTTCGATGAAAATTTAAGAATCAGGCCTATTTAAATTTAAATTAGGTTAAACGTTCCCTTTTTTGGAAATCTTACTATGAAAAAGGAAACGTTGTGTATATAATGATGATAAAAATGTGGACATCAAAATCCAAATTTTACAAGTTACTGTTGAAAGTTTTTGATATATAAGGCATGAGGCAAATGGTCACTCCTAAATATAGACTCGTCGAATACAACGTGACCCGAGAAAGATTCCTATTGTCCAATCACAGGCAGTGCTGCTGCTGCTGCTGTCGTTGTATTAATAGAGGGCTGATTCTTAACCTTGGCTCATTGGTATTTGGATTATCTTGGACGTCGGACTTACAAAGAATACTATAGCACCGGATTCTTATTGACTTGCTTACTTCTTTACTACATCTGGAACTAAAGATGCCGGCCAGATACTTAACAGTTACAGAATCGGTTTACAAAAATATAAGCGATGTATGCATCATGTGAAATTGATTACAATCTGAATAAAAGATAATTAACATTAATTAACGATTAGAATTAAATGTCTTCCATTATCTCAAAATTGTCAACGGAACTTTTTCATTTCTTTACAATTAACCTCCAAGCGTAACATTCAAAACAAATTTAACAAATTCAAAAAAAAAAGTCTCTACCATCGAATTATATTCCTTTCTATTTGCATTATTCAATTATTTATTGTTATAGGTGATACACCCTATTTGACCAATGGAATGCGCCAACAGATTACTATAAATAAACAGGGATAATTGTGGCTTAGAAGCAAGCCAATGCGAGTGCCAATAACTCGTCGGACGTAATTTCCACATCTCTCAATTGTATTGTCTACTTTCTGTTAATACATTTTAATACTTTTCGTTACCCGTTGTTTTGTTCTTATTTGACCCCTTAAAACCTCACAACATTTATGATAATAAAAATCTATCAAGAACTAATAATTCATCCACAGACTCCGTGTTTCAACGTTTCACGTCTCTTCAGTGTGGCTAGATACAGCAACTACCTCCGACTGACTTTTGATCAGCCCGATTTGTTAACCCTCAGTCATTTGACAGCTGCCATTAAGGAGCCGTGTTTAAACTATTAAATACATACATTTGTTTATATATATTTTGCGATCACCAGAGAGATTCAGTCTGTTACCAGACAGGCATTGCTTTATGCTAGCGGTGAAAGTTATTTTAGCCACCCCTAGAGAGTTCTATCTACAGACTTATGATAACAAAATTTATGATAATAAAATCTTTCAAGAACTATTACAATTAGGAATTAATTCAACAGAAACAGAATTTAAAAAATAAAATAAGAACAAAAATACATCCGATCAATCATCTTGTCACGCCAAGCCCTAGCACCTATATGATTTTCCCAATCCTATTGCCCTTATGGCAAGCCCAAGCCTTTTTATAATCAGGGTGCTAGAAGGCGGTGACTGAGGGTTTTCATGTCCTGGGTATGACGTTAAACGCTAACTGATGGTGAGGTTCCATGGTAAAATATAAGAAACTCAGTTTTGGAATGTTAAGTTTCGTTAAGGGTTTCAAACGTCCCCGAAAATTTAACGAAATAAAACGAAAATTAACATTTAAAAACTGAGTATCTTATATTTACACCTAAGGCTTCATACTAAATCCAAAACAATATATATATAAATATATATAATATATATATATATATATATATATATAGGGAGTCCCTCTCACTCACTTTTTCACCTCATATCCAAATACCTAGCCCCATCCCTTCCTACCTTATCTAGCCAACAACGACTCTCTCTAAAGTAGACATTTAAATCCACGAAAAAATCAGCCATGTTATTGGTCTGTCTAATGATGCTAAGTTTTGCAGTTGAAATAAATTATTACGTAGCAAATTTTAAATTCTTCCTTCATTTATTCACTATATATATATATATATATATATATATATATATATATATATATATTAGCAGGACCTGTGGCTATAAAATAGTATGAAAATTCAATCATTACACCTTTTGGTATGTTTACTTAAGGGCTATTGCCAAATAGTTCAATATGTAATATGTATAATAATCTGATTTATCTCTCTCTTACTCATTTTTTTTCTTTCGTTCTCTTCATCTTTTCATTATGTACTATTGCACCCTCACTCTCTATCTTTTACATACTTTCTTGTATTTTTCTGTATAGCATGTCCTTTTTCCTTACTCCATTTTCTTGTAATAAAACGAAATGGTCAATTATTCATCTGAGATGACGAAATCTATAATAATATCGATGATAAGCAACACCAATATATCAGGATTTTCTTTTTTTTGATTTCATCTTAGATGATTTGGAGAAGAACGAAGAACTAGACTATCTTTAACAAAGAGCGAACCCAAAAGTGTTGCATTAGAATATACTCGGTCGTACAAATAAAGACATGCGGTAAATTAATATATAAGATAGCATTGTTAGGATCAGTTAAATACGCAGAGAGTTCCGAGAACGTAGAAAGAATTTGGACAAAAAAGGTTCATTTTTACAAGAAGGATGTGTGAAATGCAAAAGATTAATGTCGGTCGTACAAAATAAAGAACATGAACAATAGCATTGTTAAGATACAGCTCTAGAATACTCGAAGAGTTACGAAGACTTGAAAAGATTTAGATGGTCTCATTTTTATAAGAGAGGGTGTAAAAAAATGACGAAAAAGATAATCTCGCGTCGTCGTACAAATAGAAGAACTATAAGAGTATTATATAATAAAAAGAATTAGAGCATATATTAAAAGATACATCTAAGAAATACTCAAGAAGAGTCCAGAAAGCCCTGAAAAATAGTTTGGATATGCCCACTCAGCTTCGCAGTTGAACCCATCAATTTTAGGCGAAGTGAATCAATTTAAATACGGAAAAAAAAAAAAGGTATGATGTAAAGAAAAATAAAAAAAGAATAAAACTAAAATATAGAATAAAAAAAAAAGAAAAGAAAAACAAAAAACAAGAAAAAACTTTTAAACGCGGAAGAAATAATAAGATTTAATAGGCAAAGGAAAAAAAAAGGAATAGAGCAAGAAAGAACCAATAGAGCAAGGAAGTAAAAGGCGGAACCAAAAAATGTACGAGGCTGAAATATAAACATAGGAGAGTCCATATATGCCAGAGAGAATATGAAAAAATATTGAAAAGAAGAGGTAAAGAACGAATAGGAAGTTGAACTATGACAGAGAAAAGGGACGTGATTAAAAGGAGAAAGGCAGAGTTGAGCCTAATCGAACAGGAAAAGGAATCTCTCTCCTTAAGAGAATAAAGGAAATAAAGAAGTTACCATCAAAACGGCACTGGCAATCACCAAACTCAGATCCTGAACCCTGAGAGACTGCTATCCTTCAGACTCAGGAAACATAAGCTAAATGGTAAACCAAAAGGATAATATAATAATTTAAATAATGTTCTGTCGTAACACGAAACAATTAATCAATCACAATTCCTGTATTATACGTCACATCTCAAACATCAACATTATAAATGTTATACTTTAAATATATGCCATTCTAATACAGATATACACGTCCACACTACGGTTAGCACAAGGATAATACACCAAACCGGAACCAGGGTGTCGGAGTCAAAAGTGATTGGATCCGTCGGCTATGCCCAAATGAAGGCACATCAGGCACCGGGAATAACCAACCTGACTTAAATCGTTGGGAGTTGCTGATAACGCGTAGTAAGTAGGCGGAAGCCTTACCCTCGACTGGCCGAGTATTACAGTAAAGTTACAATTTGAATGGAAGCTATTCATATTATAAGAAAAATTGATTTGATAAATATTCTTAGAAATCGCTTCTACTTATATAAGATAATGAAAAAACTTAGGGATAAATCTGTTAAAAATACATAAGCAAAAGAAATACTGTATACTATAGTAATGCATTTAACTAAAATTAAATTAGAAAATTATGCATGAAGACGGGAGTGAAGATACGGAGATTTAGTGTCTATTTTTCGTTATACCCCATCAGTTCAATCTTTCATAGCATTTGATAGTTCATTAGACTCTAATCTAATAACAAATTTAATACATAACTTACATACTGGGCTGTACGTTCGTGTAATGAAAGAAATTGGCTTGCTAAGAATTGTTACTCTCAACACAATATAATCCATGTGTTGCAAATGGAGCGTGCGTCTGAGTAGGATATAATCAACAGGATGAATGCCGTAAACCACACACAACAAACAAACATATAGACATTCTAGCGTATTCTACATTCTGTAACGAATATATGCAAAAAACAGAGGGTCATTCATCGCGACGACACTTTTTTCGCAAAAAACTTTTAACAAAGAATGAATCTAACGGGAATGAAGAATAATAAAACATTAAAAACTGAAAGAAAAAAAAATTCAAATATTATTATCTGATTTCATATGTTTACAAAATAAAAAAAAATGACAAAATACACAATAACCATGCACAAGTTGCAAAAGTACCACCGTAACAAAAAAGTATCTTCAAATAATATATGTCTGCTGGCGGATTATCTTGAGTTAGAAAGTGATATTTTTTCTTTTTTAGAACTAAATAAATTTTTTTAAAAAAACACAATAGGGAGGGCTACTTAATCAAACTCCTTTCCAGAAATGCCTGAAGTATGATGTGACAAAGTCAAGATTTTAAATGTTTTGTTTCTCTCATAGGACTGGTTGCCAAGCTCTGTAAAGACTAGTCGTTCAAATTTACCATATGATGAAAGAAATATTTAATAGCACGTCACAAAGGACTAGCGCCTGTGAAATGCAAAAGTTCGTCCAGTATTGAACTCGTTTAACCGTGCCGATTTTAATAGGGATTTCTAAAAATGATTTTTTCTCTCAAGAAATATTTCATAAATAACGTCAGTATTTTTTAAAATTGAAATTATACAAATATTTTCAATCCAGCGGTAACGTTCATTTTACCATGACGAATATGATGTAAACATCTGAAGGTCAGTAAGTCTACGGCATTTGAATAACTACATTAATACATACTTAAGATGTCTAAGACAAGTTGGAAATAGGAAAAGAATCAATCTTGAATATGGTATTGGGTCATCCATTTTGTTCTGATGGCTCTGACTGCTGATGAAAATGACATGTGAAGTCATAATTAGTCCTGTCATCTGCGCAGTGGACTTGTGACTATTCGGGTTTGTAATTTAGTTGAAAACCGTTTGTATGTTGTTGTTTCCCAGTTCGACGGTAATTGGAATTTAAATTATTTCAAACTAGTAAGTTAGTCTATGGAGGCGCGTGGTCAACCTCAGAAGAATAGCATCAGTGCTGTGCAATTGAGGCGTTCCAGTTATGAGGATAGTAACCAACATTGCATGCGTAAATCCAACTATCAAACGCTATCTATTTCTTAGCTATCAATTCGGATACAAACATGTATGGACACGAATAGGGTCTATCCAAGTTGAAGAAAAAAAATTTTTTTAAACTTTTAAAAAGAATGTTAAAAACAAAACAAGATTAAATGATTTTCAAATTTTCAATTTTGATTTTTAACTCTACGTCCTCCAAGAAAAGTGAAGGCATAGAGAATCGTGTCCAATCGTACAAGGTTACTGCCGTCACAAAAAAATTAAAGGTCTAATTAAAACTTTAATTATTATATTTTTTCCAGTGAGTGTAGTCTAGACAGTAATTTTTTTTTAGAGGGTTAATTGAGGGAGAAAACAAGGGAGGGAGGGTGTACTCTCGATTGAGATTTTCCTTCAAGAATGTACACGTTGGTAGATACAATAAACGCGAAAGTTGTGTAAGAGATAGTAAAGAATAGGACAATGTCCGAATATCAAATACGTTCAAATCAATAATTGGGTGACATGTGTAAACCAACGCAACCAATCCAACAACTTATCATTTCTTAGCCTATTAAAAATCTGGTATATAAATATCACTAGAAAAGAGGGGTCTAGTCTTGCTGAGATCAATTTTGAACCTTTACAAGAAATATTAAAAACTGAACCAAAATTTAAATGAATTGAGTCAATATATTTTCCCGTATTTAACGATCTAATAGAAAAAGATATATGAGATGCCTGGCGTGTCACTGACAAAAGGTTACCTCCCGTACCAAAAAACAAAAAAAAAAAAAAAATTCATGCTCTTAAATAATTATATAATATTTGTGTTCGCTTGTGATGTGTTAGCTAATGACTTGTTTTCTTTTTACTTTTTAGAGGCTAAATGAGAAATAGAACATGGAGGTGTGCCGTCCTTCAGTAATGACATAAAATCTGGCTTGCTACAGGGATGTGATCACAGAAAATAGAGAAGCGTGCTTGCAATGGAGGTTCGTTCTGCGTGATGGCGCTGTGATCCAGAAATGTTACGAGGAATTAAGGACCATCGTATCTAATAGGACGTTGTATTGATTGTGGACGATCAATGCGTTCACGAATCGGCAATGTATTGAAAATAGGTAGGCTTCATAATATAAAAAAAGATCGATAATCATCGAAAAGAGTCTTAAAAAGAAGATGTACCGAGATCAATCATAATGAGAGGTGGATCATAACTTAGCAGGAGAATCATTAGGATTTGCTGATAGGGAAGCACAAGAATTCTATAAGGCGCATAAAATGATCAAGA
This sequence comes from Doryteuthis pealeii, assembly GCA_023376005.1. Classification (NCBI taxonomy): domain Eukaryota; kingdom Metazoa; phylum Mollusca; class Cephalopoda; order Myopsida; family Loliginidae; genus Doryteuthis; species Doryteuthis pealeii. The sequence goes on from CM042167.1 coordinate 37,247,396, forward strand.
TCAACCACACAGAAATCCAACTCACCCATTTGAAAGTGCAATGATCTAGGGCAAAAAGAATACTAGATCGTTGGGCTGAACAGTAACATAACTTCTAAATATAAATCAATCCAGTTCACTGACCCCACGTCTTTGACAAATGTCCTGACTTCCCATCGATCAAGGATATGACACATTGTTATTTTAAATAAAGATGGCCGGGAAATATAGCTTCTATTGATGAAGGAACAAAATTCATATAAAAATATTCTTAGTTCTAGATCGAATTGTGGTTTTGAAAAAAATATCCATTTTAAATTGTTCTAATGTAAGTACGCTAATTTGCATTAAAGTCAGACTTGACCCGTCTTCAACATATCCGCCGTTCACTTTCATCTCTCTTATGTTATGTCTTGAGTATCCTCTTATATATGTTACCATGCTCATGAATAGAGAGAGAGAGAGAAGAGAGAGAAGAGAGAGAGAGAGAGAGAGAGAGGGGGGGCGTGGTTGTGAAACATATTTTATGTAAGTTTCATAAGCAGCCAAACATGTAGGCTTTCAACATCTTGGTACAATTATAGAATCAGACCATTTAAATTTAAATTAGGTCAAACGCGTTCCCTTCTTGGAAATTTACTCGAAAATGAAACTTGTGTAATATAATATAATAAAGATGTGAGACATTAAAATTACAAATAATACATTACAGAATCGTTTACAATAATATAAGCGAGTAATGCCAAGCTCATTGTTCCTGTTTAAGTTAATGACACATAAATTCATATAAATATCCTTAGTTTAGGATTGAATTGTGTTTGAAAAAAAATCCATTTTAGATTGGGTTTGATATCGTAATTTTCAAATTAAGTAAAAAAAAACTGCACCGCTCTCAACTTTCCGCCTGTCACTTCACTCACTCTATGTATAGTCTTGATTACCTCGTATAATTTATGTTACCTGCTCAGTGAATGTGCAGGGAGAGAGATTGGAACGATGTGTGAAATATATTGGTTACTGTTATGAAGTTTCATTAGCACTCAGTGTTGATCATATTTGTGATATAAGGTGTGCTTCACCACTGGATTTATAGACAGCCAAGGTAGTAAGTGACTCATTTAGCCGAATATTCACTAACATACCTGCGTGTAAGACATACTGTTAATAATCTATGCATGATTAATGTCAACCCCGCTTATTTTCTGAAGTGGCCCTTTTCAATATCACAGGGAAGGGACTTTTCCTAAATGAATATTACAGAAAGCCTGCGAAATCGTGAAGTACGTGGACCTTGGTTGGCTCTCAGTTTCAGCTTGGACGTCAAGCAGATAAGATGTTTCTAAACTTAGCTGAATCACTGACAGTGCGGTTATGTATTAGAGAAATATATTTAGTTTAAGAAATAAATGGTTTTAAATAAAAATATGGTTTTTGGTTGATGAATTCTTGGCAACAAGACTGACCAAGAACAGAGAAATAGGAACCAACTAACGGAAGTCTCAAGTACTGGTACAGACGATTAGAATGAAGAACGTAAGATACCAAAGATGAACAGAGAATGAGTAAGGAAATATAAGGTATCCAACAACTATTTAAACCCTCACTGGTACATATTACATGCACCTCCTTTGAGAGGACGTAACGATTGCAGGATCTTTACCAATACTCAGGAAGACTTATACGTAGCCTCCTCAAACGTTTCGAGAAGAATTTAAAAGAATCAGCCTATTTAAATTTAAATTAGGTTAAACGTCCCTTTTTTGGAAATTCTATAATGAAAAAGGAAAACGTTGGTAATATAATGATATAAAAATGTGACAATAAAAAAATTTACAAGTTACTGTTGAAAGTTTTTGAATATAAGGCATGAAGGCAATGTCACTCCTAATATAGACTCGTCGAATAGCACGTGACCCGAGAAGAGTTCCTAAATTGTACCACACATGGCAGTGCTGCTGTGGCTGCTGTCGTTGTATTAAAAGAGGGCTGATTCTTAAACCTATTGGCTCATTGGGTAATTTGGATTATCTTGACGTTCGGACTTACAAAGAATACTATACAACGGAATCTTATTGACTTGCTTCACTTCGTTTTACTACATACTGAAAAAGATCCTGGCCAGAATACTTAACAGTTACAGATCGGTGTTTACCAAAAATATAAGCGATGGATCATCATGTGAACATTGATTACAATTGAATAAAAGATAATTAACATAATTAACGATAGAATAAATGTCTATTATCTCAAATTGTAACGGAACTTTTTTCATTATTTAACATTAACTACCAAGCGTAACATTCAAAAAAATTTAACCAAATTCAAAAAAAAGTCTTACCATTCGAATTATACTACCTTTCTATTTTGCATTATTCAATTATTATGTGTTATAAGTATACACACCTATTTGACCATGGAATGCGCAACAGATTACTTATAAATAAACATGGATAAATTGTGTAAAGCAAGCAATGAGAAGTGCACAATACTCGTGGACGTAAAGTTCACATCTCCAATTGATTTGTCTACTTTCTTGTAATACTTTTTAATACCTTTTCGTTAACACCGTTGTTTGTTTTATTTGCCCTTTAAACCTACAATTATGATAATAAATCATAAGAACAATAATTCTCCACAGACTCCGTGTTATCACGTTCACGTTCTTCATGAGTGGCTAGATACACACTACCTCCGAATGTACTTTTGATAAGCCGATTTGTTAGCCCTCATCATTGACAGTTGCCATTAAGGACCGGTTTTAAAACTATTAATACATACATTGTATTATATTATTTGCGATCACCAGTTAGAGATTCAGTCTGTTACCAGACAATTGGCATTGCTTTATTCCTAGCGGTAAAGGTATATAGCCACCCCTAAGAGTTCTATCTAGCAGACTTATGATAACAAAATTTATGATAATAAAATCTTTCAAGAACTTATTACATTAGGAATTAATCAACAGAACCAGAATTTAAAAAATAAATAAGACAAAATACTCCGATCAATCAATATCTTGTCACGCCAATCCCTAGCACCTATATGATTTTTCCCAATCCTATGCACCTATGGCAAGCCCAGCTTTTATAATCAAGGGTGCCAGAAGGCTGACTGAGGGTTTCATGTCTGGTATATACGTAAACGCTAACGATGGTGAGTTCCATGTAGAAAATATAAGAATTCTCATTTTAATTGTTAAGGTTTCGTTAGGGTTTCAAAAGTCCCCGAAAATTTAACGAAATAAAACGAAATTAAACAATTTAAAACTGAGTTCTTATATTTAACCCTAACATCTTCATACAAATCCAAAACAATGATAATTAATATATAGTAATATATATATATATTAGTATATGGGGTCCTGACACTCACTTTTTTCACCTCATATCCAAATACTTAGCCATCCCTTCCTACGCTTATCTACCAACAACGACATCTCTTAATAGACACTTAATCCACGAAAAAATCAGCATGTTATTGTTTCTGTCTAATGATGCTCAGATTTTGCAGTTGAATAAATATTACGTAGCAATTTTAAATTCTTCCTTATTATTCATATAGTATATATATATATATATAATATGAATATATATATATAGATATATATAATATATAATATATATTATATTATATGCAGGACCTGTGGCTTATAAAATAGTATGAAAATTCAATATTACAACCTTTGGTATTGTTATTTAAGTATTGCAAATAGTTCAAATATGTAATGTTATAATAATCTGATGTATTCTCTCTCTTACCATTTTTTTCTTCTGTTCTCTTCATCTTTTCATTTATGTACTATTGTCACATACGTCCTCTTATCTTTTACATACTTATTGTATTTTTTCTGTATATGGCATGTCCTTTTTCTAACCATTTCTTTGTAATAAACGAAATGTCCAATATTCATCTGAGATGACGAATCCTTATTCGCGATAGGATAGCAACACCATATAATCAGGAATTTCTTTTTTTGCATTTCAATCTTAGATATTTGACGTCTATCTTTAGCAAGAGGGTGTTGCATTGATAATCTCGGTCGTACAAATAAGAACATCTATTAATATATAGATAGTGTAAGATCAGTTAGATAAGCAGAAGAGTTCGAGATGAAAAGATTTGGACGGTCTCATTTTAAACAAGAGGTGTTTGCAAGATTATGTCAGGTGTACAATAAAGAACATGAAAAAGATTGTTACAACACTAGAAATCTCAGAAGATTACGAAGCTGAAAATATTAGATGATCCATTTTATAAGAGATGTTGCAGATAATCTAGCGTGTACAAATAAAAAATGAGTATATTAATATATAGATGAGCATATTAAGATCATCTAGAAATATCAAGAAGAGTCCCAGAAGTCTGAAAATTTGTTGCACTCAGCTTACAGTGAACGTCATTTAGGCGAGTGAATCAATTTAAATCGTGGGGTATTTGTGAAAAAATCATCTTTGATAAAAAAAAAGAAAGAAAAAAAAAAGAATTTAAACGCGGGAATATAAGAATTTTAGGCGGGAATGACGAAGAAATGGCGGAAGAGTAAAGAGCGGCGCAAATGTCGAAGGCTGAATTTAACAAGGAGTCCATATGCCAGAGAATATGAAAAAATATGTGAAGGGGAAACGACGATGGATGATATGACAAGAAAAGGCACGTGATAAGAAGGGAAAGGCATTTGAAACCTAATCGAACCAGGGGGGAATATATTTGTATTGAATTCACATGGCGAATGGAAAACGGACAATAAGAGAAAAAAACGATTGGAGGAGAAGCTGAGAGGGTTTTTTTGGGGGGTGGCTTTTTTTTAGATAAATTAATCGTATGAACAATGCGAATCCTCGNAGAGATCGATCTCGGGAAAGAAAAATTGAGTTGAAGATTAATGAATAATTGAGGTATGAGATGTAAAGAGGAATATGAAAGAAGGAAGAATGAAAGAAAGAGAGAGAAAGATTAATTGAAAAAAGGAAAAAAAAGAAAAAAGGAAAAATAGAAAGAATGTAACATGCAAGGAGATGAAAGAAAGAAAGAAGAAAGAAAGATGACGGGTAATAGAATTAACGGAAAGAGAGAGAGAAGAGGGTGATAAAGAAAGAAAGAAAAGAAAGAAGAAGAAAGATGAGCGGTAATGAGAATAATCGAGTAGAGAGAGAAGAGGGTGATAAATAGAAAGAATAGAAAGAAAGAAAGAAAGAAGAAAGAAAGAAAGATGACGGTAATAGAATTAACGAAGTAGAGAGAAAGAGGGTGATAAAAGAAAGAAAGAAAGAAAGAAATGAAAGAAAGAAAGAAAGATGACGGTAATAGAAATTAACGAAGTAGAAGAGAAGGGGTGATAAAAGTAAAGAAAGAAGGAAAGAAAAAAGAAAGAAAGAATAGAAAAAAGAATGTATGCAGAAGTAGATGAATTGAGAGAAAGAGAGAATGAATTGAAAGAAAGAAAGAAAGAAGAAAGATAAGAAAGATGACGGTAATAGACGGATTAACGAAGTAAGAGAGAAAGGAGGGTGATAAGAAAAAGAAAGAAGAAAGAAAGATGACGGTAATAGAATTAACGAAGTAGAGAGAAAGAGAGTGATAAAAGAAAGAAGAAAGAAAAGAATAGAAAAAAGAATGTATCAGAAGTAGATGAGTGAGAGAAAGAGAGAATGAAGAAAGAAAGAAAGAAAGAAAGAAAGAAAGATGACGGTAATAGAATTAACGAAAGTAGAAGAGAAAGAGAGTGTAACAAGAAAGAAAGAAAAGAAAGAAAAGAAAGAAAGAAAGAAAGAATAGAAAAAAGAATGTATCAGAAAGTAGATGTGTTGAGAGAAAGAGAGAAAGAAAGAAGAAAGAAAAGATAAGAAAGAAAGATTGACGGTAATAGAAATTAACGAAGTAGAGAGAAAGAGGGTGATAAAAGAAAGAAAAAAAGAAAGGAAAGAAAGAATAGAAAAAAGATATATCAGAAGTAGATGAGTTGAGAGAAAGAGAAAAAGAAGAAGAAAAGAAGAAAGAAGGAAAGAAAGAAAGAAAAGATGACGTAATAGAATTAACCGAAGTAGAAGAGAAAGAGGGTGATAAAAGGATAGAAAGAAGGAAAGAAAGAAATAAAAAGAAGAAAGATGACGGTAATAGAATAACGAAGATAGAGAGAAAGAGAGTGATAACAAAGAAAGAAAAAGAAAGAAAGAAAGAAAGAATAGAAAAAGAATGTATAGAAGTAATGGAGTTGAAAAGAAAGAAAGAAAGAAAAGAAAGAAAGAAAGAAAGAAAGAAAGATGACGGTAATTAGAATTAACGAAGTAGAGAGAAAGAGGGTGATAAAAGAAAGAAGAAAGAAAGAAAGAAGAAAGAAAGATGGTGGTAATAGAATTACGAAGTAGAGAGGAAAGAGGGTGATAAAAGAAAGAAAGAAAGAAAGAAAGAAAGAAAGAATAGAAAAAAGAATGTATCAGAAGTAGATGACATTGAGAAAGAAAAGAGAGAAAGAAAGAAAGAAAGAAGAGAAAAGAGATGCACGGTAATAGAATTAACGAAGTAGAGAGGAAGAGAGATGATAAAAGAAAGAAAGAAAAGAAAGAAAGAAAGAAGATAGAAAAAAATGTAATAGAGTAGAGAGGAGAGAAAGAAAAAGAAGAAAGAAAGAAAGAAAAGAAAGAAAGAAAGAAAGAATTTTAAAAAAAGAATGTATCAGAAGTAGATGAGTTGAGAGAAAGAATGAAAGAAAGATGACAGTAATAGACGAAGTAGAGAGAAAAAAAGGAGATAAAAGAAAGAAAGAAAGAAAGAAATGTTAGAGAAAGAAAGAAAGAAAGAAAGAAAGATAGGAAAAAAAGAAAGTAGGAAAAAAGATGACGCTAATAAAATTAGCGAAGTAGAGAGAAATAGGGTTATGAAAGAAAGAAAGGAAGAAACCAATAAACAAACAAAGAAGAAAGAAAGAAAGAAAGAGAGAAAGCGAGAATGAAATAAATAAATAAATAAATAAGGAATGAAAGTAGGAAAGAAAAAAGATGATGAAATAAAATTAACTAAGTAGAAAGAAAGAGGGTGATGAAAGAAAGAAATAAAGAAAGAACAAAACGTAAAGTGGGCTGGAGAGAGGGGGAAATAAAATAGATAGAAACGATGAAAATGAAGAAAGAAAGACAGGAAGAAAGAGGAAAAAAGACAAACAAAAGAGAAAAGATGAAAAGCATTGAAATGGAGTGAAAGAGTGAGTGAGAGAGAGAGAGAGAGAGAGGGGGGGAGAGAAGAGGGTGGTAAGAGAGGAGAAAGGCAAAAGTGAAGAGAAGAGGAAGTATAGAAAAAAGGTGATTATTGAGGGAAGCAAACATAATAAAAAGTAAAGGAGGTTGCAATGAGATAACATAGAAGGAGGTAAAAGCGGGAAAAGAAGAAAGACAATAAAGAATTAATAATAATAATAATAATAATAATAATAATAAGAAGAAGAAGAAGAAGAAGAAGAAGAAGAAGAAGAAGAAATAAAACAAGATAACATTAGAAGAGTAAGGAGAAAGAGATTAAAGAGGGGGGTATGGAGGAGTAGTAGAAAAAAGTGAAATAAGGTTTTTAATAGCAAAGAAGTGGTTGAATAATGATGATGACGATGAAGAAGAAGAAGAAGAAGAAGAAGAAGAAGAAGAAGAAGAATGGAAGTATACAGGTAAGGAAAAATAAATAAAGATAAGAAAAATACAAGGAGAAATAAAAGAAAACTAAAATAATAATTTTAATTATGATAAAGTAATGAATGAAGAAGAAGAAGAAAGAAGAAGAAGAAGAAGAACAACAACAACAACAACAACAACATTGAAGTATTAAGATATGAAAAAAGCCCAAGGAAAAGAAGAACAAGAACAAGAACAAGAAGAAACACTTTGAAGGATTCAGAAATGAAAAAGGTTTCGGAAAAGGGTTAAGAAGAAGAAGAAGAAGAAGAAGAAGAAGAAGAAGAAGAAGAAAAAGAAGAGAAGAAGAAGAAGAAGAAGAAGAAGAAGAGTAATGAAAATAGAAAGAATAAATTTCTCTAAGAGAACCAAAAAGGCTTGAAGGTTTGTTTTGTTGTTGGGTAATAAAAGAAAAATATTCAAAGCTACTCGAACAGATCAAGGGCGGGAAAATAAAACGCGCGGGAAAAAATGGAACATCACAAAATGTGAAAATGAACGGGGACAAACCCAATCGAAAATCTTGAAATTTAAATTCAAAGACGAAACGGTGACGGGTGAGGGGGAAAGTGTTAATTTCAATAAAACGCGCGAACAGAAAGCCAAAGAAAAAGAAAATTGATATCAAAAGGGATCCATGATAAAGAGAAGAGAACTCTCCGAAAAAAGAAAATAAAAAAGCCTCGAAAATTGCCACTTAAATCATAGCAAGCCACGTATATTCAGCAAAAGTTGAATAAACGGATACATGAGATTTTTCCCCCCGGGGGTAGTGGGGTTATTCATGGATTCGGGTGGGTGGGTTGGGAGGTGTGTGGGCAAGAGAAAAGCAACTACGATGAGGGGACAAAAAAATATCTGATGGTTTAAACTGTGAAAATAAGGCTTTCTTAAATATGTAGGGTTTTGTGATTTATCGTGTGCAGCAGATGTGTATTTATTCCGGTTCTTTTTTTTGAGGGGGGGGAGTAAAGGGGATTGAGAAAGATAGATATAGATATATTGAGAGAGAGGGGGGGGAGATGAGCAAGAGAGAGAGAGAAAGCGAGATATCAAGGGTGAGAGGGGGCAGAGAGAGCAAGAGAGAGAGAGAGAAAGCGAGAATCAAGGGTGAGAGAGAGAGAGAGAGAGGAGTGCAAGGGGGAGAGAGGGAGAGAGCAGAAAAGCAGGAAAGAAAGAGAGGGGGCAAGTGAGACAGAGAGAGAGAGAGAGCAAAGAGAGAGAGAGTGGGAGTGATGAAACATATAACAAGTGGATATATAACATAGAAAGTTAAAGAGGGAGGAGAGGAGAGGAAGAGAGAGAAAGCAGAAGAATAAGAGAGAGAGAGAGAGGGGGGGGGAGAAGAGAGCAAGAGAGAGAGAGAAGTTTGTGAAATTGGAAGAGCAGAGAGAGAGAGAAAGCAGAGAGCAAGAGAGAGAGATGGGGGAGAGAAATGGAAAGAGCAAGAGAGAGAGATAGAGAGTGAAATTGGAAGAGCCAAGAGAGAGAAGAGAGAGAGAGAGTATGAGCAAGAGAGAGAGGGGGAGGAGAAATGGAAAGAGCAAGAGGAGAGAGAGATAGAGAGTGAAATTGGAAGAGCAGAGAGAGAGAGAGGAGAAAGCAGATGAGCCAGGAGAGAGAAGGAGAGAAATGGGAAGAGCAAAGAGAGAGAGATAGAGAGTGAAATTTGGAAGAGAGCAAGAGAGAGAGAGAGAGAAAGCAGAGAGAGAGAGAGAGAGAGAGGAGAGAGAGGGAAGAGAGAAGCGGAAGAGCAACAGAGAGAAGAGAGAGAGAGAGATAGAGAAAGAGACAGAGAGGACAGAGAGTCTGAGAAGAGAGACAGAGACAGAGACAGAGAGAGAGAGAGAGAGAGAGATGCAATATATAACAAGTGGATATATAACATAGAGAGAGCGAGAGAGCGTAAGAGCAAGAAAGGGAGAGAGAGAGAGAGAGAGAGAGAGAGAAAGAGGGGGAGCAATATATAACAAGTGGATATTTAACATTCCAATAAAGTTAACAACTCTCGCATTCATTCCTTAAATGTTAGCTTTCCATTGCAATCTCCGCTTTCAATACATATAAAAAGTAAAAGAATGTACAACACATACCTATAATAAAGCGATCCCACTGTGTAATAAACGACTTTTTAAGGCCAACCCTCACCTACGAGATATTTAACAATACTTGTCTCCAAACTAGTGTAGTATACCAAGCCACAGTAAGAACTAAAGAAAACACGGAAAAAATATACATCGGGGTAACTGAAGGCACCTGGAAAAGAAACTATGTCCATAAAACTTTATTCAACAATAAAAAAAAATATGAACACTGCGTTACTCTAAAAGTTGAATAAACGGATACATTAGATTCCAGCCCGGGGTTAGTGAGGTGCGTGGGCAAGAGAAAGCAACTAATGTGAGGGGACAAAAAATATCTGATGGTTTAAAGTGTGAAAATAAGGCTTTCTTAAATATGTAGGGTTTTGTGATTTATCGTGTGCAGCAGATGTGTATTTATTCCGGTTCTTTTTTTTGGGGGGGGGGAATGGGATTGAGAAATTATATAGACATATTGAAAGATAGATAGATAGATAGATAGATAGAAATGCAAGAGAGACAGAGAGTGAGAGAGACACAGAAAGAGAAGAGAGAGGAGAGAAAGAGAATGAAAGCGGAGAGCAAGGGAGAGACTGAGAGAGAGGGAGAGCAAGAGAGAGTGAGAATGATGCAATATATAAGAAGTGGAGGATATAACATAAAAATAAGGAGAGAGAAAGAGTGAGAGAGAAAGAGAGAGAGAAGGTGGGAGAATGCGAAAACAGTCACAGAGAGGGAGAGAGAGAGAGAGAGAGAGAGAGGGGGGGGGATGCAAATATATAACAAGTGGATATATAACATAGAGGGAAAGAGAGAGCAGAAGAGAAAGAGAGAAAGAGCGGGGGGAGGGGAAGAGAGAGAGAGAGAGAGAGAGAGAGAAAAGCGAAAGAGAAAAAGAGAGAGAGGAGAAGAGAAGAAAGCGAACGAGCAAGATATATAACTTTGCCAATAAAGTTAACAATTCTCGCATTAATTCCTTAAATGTTAACTTTCCATACCCAACCCTTTTTCCAATACATATAAAAAGTAAAATAATATACAACACACACACACACAACACACACACCCCACACACACACATATATATATATTTATATATATATATATATATATATATATATATATTAATAATAAGACCATTGAAATGGCATAAATACACCTCCATGTGTGTATACATAGATACACATTCTATTGGCTTTAATCAAAATAAATAACTTTAGACATACATTATTAAAACCACATTTAATCACTACAGACTCTATAATAATATAGACAATCCTCATCATTGTCGTAAACCTTTAAAACAATAGCAAATTCCTTTGAAAAAATGCAACTTCCGCTCATTTTGAATTTTCAAATTTTAAACCAGCAGAACGCTGACCTATAATCAACCGTTTATCGCGAAAAAAATCGACTGCAATTAATCAATAACTTGATTAATCGAGTGGATTTAACCCTGAAGATCCTTATGGTGAAACTCGAGTAGGTTATTACTATGTACCTTTATTATAATATGAATATATATGTGTATGTGTATATATATGTGTATGTGTGTATATATATATATATATGGTGTGTGTGTGTGTGTGTGTGTGTTTCTATGGATGTGTATGTATATATACTAATATTAAGCATGAAAACCTCAAGCGTAAACTTCGAAAGGGCACCCCTCTCATGTGGTCGGAGGCTGGTTTCTAAGGTTGGATATGTCAACCATAGGAAATCTTTTCCTTTTTCTTTTTTTGTTTCTTCATTTTTTAAACCACTCTAAGGATTCTAGGATCAGTAACTGAGATTATTTGCGTTCTATATTTGTCAGGGGGGGGGGCGATCTTTTGATCCCAATACTTTGTTATCTTTTCTGCCCCTTTTATTGAGAAGATTGGGATCGTTTAGGATCGTTTGCGGACCACAACATCAAACAAGTGTCATAACTTTGATTTTTATCATAGACTCCGGTAATTTTCTCAGTCGGCTACTGTCTGTGTTGATAGCCATGCCCCACAGAATTATTCTGTTGCTATTATTAGAGGCGACGTGTGGCACATTTATTGTTTAATCTTTTGGAACTTTTCACACCAGCGATAATTGATGGACTCTCACTGGAGTCTGGGTGACAGCAAGTCTCCACAGGTGTCCAAGACTCCTTTGAGTATTCAAGCCGGTCTTAACAATGGTGTAGTTCGATTCTTCTGATTTCCAATCACTATTATCATTACTTACTATATATATTACTAGAAGCGGCTACCCGGTGGTTGCCTGGGTAGAGGGGATGCAAAAAAAGGTTAGCCCCACAGATCCATTATTATTGAATCACAAGTTGGATCCTGGTAGTATGTCCCATTAAATTCCCTATGTAAAAAAGACATTGCGTTGATCCATCCACTCGGAAAAGAGAAATCAATGTCTACTATTTAAAATATTAAATTTAAAAAAACTTGTCTGTTATCTTCTAAATTTAATTTTTAAAAATTATCTTCTCGAATATAAATCAAACCTCCATTATTTTTGCTCAAAAACCCTGGTGATATTTAATGTGTATATATATTTACTTTGTCGTTAATTGTTTTATTTTCTACGTTTCCACCGAACATACAGATTCACCCAACTGCCCTTTATATATGTATACATTATCAGACAGCTGAATGCGTAAAAACATGACACATTGTGTCACAAAATTCACATGTAATATATATAATATATATATTATATATATATATATATATATATATATATATATATATTATATATATATATATTCACATCTATATTTCTTATAGTATTTCCAGAATTCTATTTCAATCTATTTATGTCTATCTTTATATACATCTATCTTATTTAATTCACATATATCTATATAATACTCAAAGGACGCATAGATCCTTCATAGGAATCCCTTCCTGTGCAAAAGGCTGCGCAGAGAACGAAAATAAAGAATATCTTCATTTTTCAATACATTTAGTTTGCGTAAATTATTACACACACACACACACACACACACACACACATATATATATATATATATATATATAAAAGCAATCTCACTTGGTGAGTCAGTGGTGAACAGGGATTCTGTTTGTATTACTAGAAGAGTGCTCTATATCAGTGATAGGGCTATTATATATATATATATATATATATATATATATATATATATATATATATATAATTTTGTGTATAAATATCTATTTCAGGGATATGATCCAGCGATCCTGGTTTTGTGCCTTTCTATTCGGCATTCTTCTGGCAGAAACCCTTATATATATATATATATATATTATATATATTATATATATATATATATATATATATATATATATACTTAGGAAGGTATTTCAATAATCAATTTACAAAGCCCACTAATATATATATATATATATATATATATATATATGAATATATATGAATAAATATATATATATATATATATATATATATATATATATATATATATATATATATGCATGATTGTTTTATTGTCTATGTAGCTTAAATTAAGAATTTCTCAATAAGAAGGATTCAAGTATGCACATTCATGTAAAAGCATTGCTAACTATATATATATATATATATATATATATATATATATATATATATATATATATATATATATAAAGGGCTCGAGTACTTCTCCATTGAATATTCCTATTCATTTAATTATCGCTTTAGATTGTTATTGAATTCTTTATTTTTTTTAAGTTCAAGTCTTTCTTTCCAATGTGACAATGCTCAAAGAAATTCATGTCGTTTTGCTCTTTTTAATGAATAATAATCAAACTAAAAGTTTAATTAATCATTACTTTTTGAAAAGTCAAGTATGGTTGCGGGATATTTTTCAATGGAGACCATCCACCGTCTTTATAAATTTTAATTGTGTTAATTCAGCAAACAGCATCGTTTGTTGGTCAAGGACGCCTCAAGCCAAATGGCAGCCAATCGATAATCACGTTCTGAGAAGGGTCATTATCATCTAAAGAATTATTAAAACTAGCAGGACCTGTGAATATACAACAGCATGATGGTTTGATTATAACAACGTTTGATATGTTTACTTAAGAGCTACTTCAATATGAAAAGGGTATAATAATTTTTATTTAACACTCTCTTAGGTTCAAAGTTCCGTAATGGCTCCCTGTTACGACAAGAAGGTTCCCGCGTTTGAATAGATGGTTCCTGAGTCCGAGATGGTTCCCGAGTCCAATAAGTTTCCGGAGTCCGTCAAGAAATATCTGAAGAAGGCTGGAGAGCATATCGGCCGAAATGTTGTACAAATAACAATGAAGATGAGGACAATAGTCCGAACAATACATATAATACTAATGATCAAGTCTTATCTAAAAAAAAAAAAATTTAGAGAAATACCCTCTCCCTCTTTTTTCTTTCTTTTTCTTTTTTTCATCTTTTTATTATATTCGATTATAACAGATTAGCGTTATCACTTCCACGATATATAGAATAGAAAGAAAAGCAGGAATAAGGGAATTAAAAAGGAATGGAAAGGAAGAGAGGAAGAGAATGAAGGAAAATAAATGAACAGAAAGAGAGTGGGGGGGAGGAAAGAAAAGGGAAGGGAGAGGGAATAAGGAGAGTAAGGAGGTAGGGAAGTAGAAAAGGAGAGCAAACAGTGGAAAGGAAAAGTAGTGCAGAAAAAAGGGGAGATAAAATCATGAGAAGGAAGAGGGTTGTTGGTTGGTTGGCTGGATTTTACGGCATGTCAACCCATTGGGTTATTTGATGCCGAAGACGATTTTGTTCTATTCATTATTGATAGGCACTTATTTTTTTTTTAAACTCAATTTTCTAAACACATTTTTATTAAAGTCATTTTTAGTTGGCCCATAGATGGAACACTAACAGGTACTAGCACTACGGACAAAGTGAACCTGGGAGTAATGGTGATATAGAGGTACTCCATATTCCAGAATGTGTGTGTCACAATGTTAGTGAAGTAATGGGTCAGTCTGTGTATTATCCCTTTTCTTTTTGTTAAATATTTCCCCAAAAAAATTATTCTCCCTCTTTTTTTCTTTCTTTTCTTAAAACGGATGAAGAAGTAGAAATACCCACTCTTCATTCAAATCCTTCTAGTCGCTTTTTTACCCACTTATATTATACTTATAAAATATTAGCAGGGCCTGTGGATGAAGCACTGTATGATAATTTAATTATTACAACGTTTGATATGTTTACTTAAGAGCTATTGCATTTTCCTTCAGTATGGAAAAGGTAAAATAATCTCGATTTAACTTCTCTCTCTCTCTCTCTCTCTCTCTCTCTCTCTCTCTCTCTCTCTCTCTCTCTCTCTCTCTGACCTGGAGTGTTAGTTCCTATTTGGGTCACATTTTTAGGTTAAATTGATAAAATATGAGTTTAGAAATGTGTTTAAAGGATTGCATTCCCAAAAAGAGCAAATAAAACAAAACGTCTTTGCCAATGGCTGACATACCGTAAAGTCCATCCAGCCAACCAACCAACCAGAAAACCAACCAACCAGCCAACTAATAAGTCAACCAAGCAACCACCCAGTCAACCAACCACCCAACCAACCACCAACCAACCAGCCAATCAGCCAACCGACTAAACTACAGACCAACCAAACAACCAGTCAACCAGCCAACCGCCCAACAAAACACCCAACCACCCAATTAGTCAACCAGCCACTCAAACAACCAGCCAAATATCCAACCAACCGATCGACCAACCACCCAAACACCCAGCTAACCACCCAACCAACGAACCAACTAACAAGTCAACCAGCCAATCAAACAACCAATCACTCAACCAACCAACCAACCAAACAAACAAACAACCAGTCAACTGACCAACAAGTCAACCAGCCAGTCAAACAACCAGTCAACCGATCAACCAACCAACCAAACAACCAGCCAACAAACCAACAAACCAACCGACTGACCAACCAACCACCCAACCAAACAACCAGTCAACCACTCAACTAAACACCACGACCAACCAACCTTTCAACCAACCACCCAACCAGCTAGTTAAACAACCAGCCAACCAAACGACCAACAGAATAATTACGGAACCAAACAACCAACCAGTAAATCAACAAACAAAACAGCCAGTCAACCAACCAACCAACCAACCAACCCCAACCATCCAACAAGTTAACCAGCCAGTCAAACAACCAACCAACCAACAAACACCCAACCAAACACCAACCGACCAACCACCAACCAACCATCCAACAATTTAACCAGCCAGTCAAAAAACCAACCAGCCAACCAACCACCCAACCAACCAACCAACTGATCAACCAGAACCAATAAGTCAAACAGGTTTTTTGAAAACCGGGTTTTTGCTGGTAACTTTTGCACAGACCTAATAACTCCTTTTTTAGGATATAGTAGATTATATAAGCGTTTAGTTATTATAGAAACCACTGTGACTCAGTCGGCAACCGTATTTTGTGTTGTTATTTTTATACTTTTGCGGTAGGAAGTCAGACAGCAAGGGACTCATCAACATTTTTTTAATCCACCGGTCAGGTAATATTAACTGAAACCTGCCGCCATTAATGACGTCATTGTTCCCGCGTTCAGCCCTTTCGTTATCGGTCAGCGTCTGAATTGAGAGAAAAAAAAAGGGAAGAAGAATTCAATTAGGAAATATAATCACGAAAACCAACAAATACAGGATGGTCTGCCTTGATAGGGTTAATAAAACTGAAATAACAGAGAGGTGAAAAAGAAAAAAATGAAGAGAAAAACTTAGAGAGAAAATAAAATTATAAAGAAAGCAAATAGTAAACTTACCTTTATAAAAAAAGAAGCCATTAACAAAATGGCGCCGGTAACGAATAAGAAATGTATTTTTAAAAAAAGTAAACTCCTGGATCATTGTGGGTAGTAAAAGAAAAAAGGTATCCAATCTTAAGGAATCTACAAGAAATAGATGGTTTGATTTGTAAGATTTTACGGCATGTCAACCCTTCTTGGGTTATCTTATGTCGAAGACGTTATGTACTACTAATGCTTGAAGGGTATTCAAATTTTTTTTAACTAAATTTTTTCTTGAAACACAATTTTTAAACTCACTATTTTTAAACACATTTTTAACTCGTTTTTTTTTTCTATTTAACCGATAGAAGGGACATAAAAGGTACTGCCACTCCGGGTCAGAGTTGACCTGGAAATACTGATTATGGAGAGGTACTCCAAATTTTGTATTTAAAAACCTTCCTGGATCATTGCGGGGTAGTAAAAAAAAAAACACGTATCCCATCTAAAGGAATCTACAAAAAATAGATAGTTTGTTCGTTGATGGGTTTTGACGGCATATCAACCCGTCTGGAGTTATTTATGCACAGCTGGAACGAAATGATAAATATATTTACCAACCCCTCCACACGAGCAGATGTGACACAAGATCAATTTCGTAAGCGGAATTTAACAGGTTTGAATTAAGAGTTTTCCTTCTCCTAGACTGGTTACCGAGCCAGGGTAAAGAGGCCAGTCTGCCCTGCTATTTACCCATAGCTGAAGGGAGAATAGTTGAATTCATACCTTTACCAAGGGCATTAGCACTATGTGAAATGCAAACAGCTTCGTCCAGGAATTGAACTCGGGTCGACGAGTCCATTTCCTATGATTCTACCCATTAGACCACGCGCCTCCATGCAACGAAATGATATATGTTGTTTATCTATATTTATACTTTTAGAATTAACGGTTTTAACGATATGTTAGCATCGTTGGGAATCGTGTAGAGTATTTTTGTATGATATTGATCAGGACGTTTGTATTTTTTGTATAATTCTATTTCCTTCTAAAAGGACAGAATGTTATCTCTGTTGTCTTTTTTTTTTCAAATAGATCTTTCATATTTTTGCATTAAAAAAGCGGTTTATGATGTGAGCAAAAATACCATATTTAATGTGTAAGTGCTTAACAGTGCAAGGTGTTTAACATGTTTCACACTGTGGTTGTTGTTAATATATATATATATATATATATATATATATATATATATATATATACAGGGCAGTTGTTTGTATATGTATGTCCGGAGGAAACTTTGAAAATAAAACAATTAACAACAAAGTAAATATATATATATACACATTAAAAATAAAAATGAAAAATAAAAAATAAAATTTAAATGATAACAGCATGGATTTGTGTGTTTATTTAATATTTTAGATTGTAGACATTAACATTTCTTTTCAGAGTAGCTGGATCAATGCAAGGTCTATTTTTTTTACATTGGGATTTAAATGGGGCATCCACGAGGATTCAACTCACGATTCAGTAATAATGGATCTGCAGGACTAACTTTAAAAAATCCCCCTCTACCCAGGCAACGCCGGGTAGCTGCTACTAGTTTGAATATAAAGGAGTGCATAAGTCTTGTGAGACCAGTGCGTAATCAGAGCAAAATGATTGTTCCCTCTGGGTTTCATTAAGGCTTCATTAATTATATACAGAACAACATTTAAACTTTCAATAAGAAATAAAAAATTAACAAACCGTAATTTGGCTATTGTAATTTAATTTCAACAAGAACTCAATAAATGAGCTTAGTCGAAATGAATTTTAATAGCCAAGGGTCTAAATTAGTTTATAATAAATAGGCCTGGTCGAAATAAATTTA
This sequence comes from Doryteuthis pealeii, assembly GCA_023376005.1. NCBI lineage: Eukaryota > Metazoa > Mollusca > Cephalopoda > Myopsida > Loliginidae > Doryteuthis > Doryteuthis pealeii. The sequence continues at coordinate 37,265,724 of CM042167.1, forward strand.
TTCTTTTGAGTATTCTAGTGAGATAGCCAATGGCGTTTATCTCATTTACATATGTGTATTACAGTAGGAGATATATAGAGACAGTTTAGAGGACTGGCAGAAATTAGCTACGAGAAGCTGAGACCCGAGCTATGATTACGCTCGAAGAATTACTGCTACTACTACAACAAAGAATACGAAACCACACCTCACAACAAGTATAAAGGAGTGCGTAAGTCTTGTGTGACCAATGCGTAATCCGGGCAAAATGATTGTTCCTTCTGGACTTCCTTAAGACTTGTCTCCATTATTCCAACATGAGTTTGATTAAGAAGAGTTTATTGTTGACTAGAAGTGGCTACCCGGCGTCGCCTTGGTAGAGGTGTTTTTAAAGATAGTCTCGTAGATCCATTATTACTTATCGCGAGTGAGATCCTCGCTGGTTGCCCCATAAAAATCCCCACGGAAATATATAAAAATATAGTAAGAAATTTCCATTCAATGATTTACAATTTAAAAAAGAATAAGATATAAATTATGAAAATTATTCAATCAATCAATATTATATTTCAAAGCGAAAACAAAAACAAAAAATACAAAAAAAAAGATAAACAAAATAACATGCAAATGACTATCCCTTCTGTTACTTTACAAATTTTAATTTTTAAATATCTTCCAAATATAAATCAAATCTTCATTATTTTTTCTCAAAAACCAAGCCCTGGTGATATTTAATGTGTATATATATTTATTTTGTCGTTAATTGTTTTATTTTCTCAGTTTCGTCCGGACAAACAGATTCACACAAATGCCCTTTATATATGTACTAGAATTAGCTACCCGGCGTCGCCTGGGTAGAGGGGGATTTTTAAAAGTTAGTCTCGCAGATCCATTATTACTTATCACCACTTAGATCCTAATTGGATGACCTATATAATCCCCACGTAAATATATGACAATATGGTAAGTAATTTTAATTCAATAATTTGCAATTTAAAAAGAAATACAAATAAATGAGGTGATTAATTCAATCAATCAACATCATATTTTAATTACCTTCTGTTATTATACAAATTTTAGTTTTTAAATATCTTCCCAAATATAAATCAAATCTTCATTATTTTTTCTAAAAAAAAAACAAGCCCTGGTGATAGTGAATGTATATATATATTTACTTTGTCGTTAATTGTTTTATTTTCGAGTTTCCTCCGGACATACACATATACACAACTGCGCCTTATATATGCATAGGTAAAGTAAAGTAAAGTCGTCGGGGCGGCCTAAAGTCGGTATCAGCCAATCAGCGAGGGAGTCTATCCCCTTTTCACTTGCGCAAGACCAAGGAGATTATTTTAGCGTCTGAGAGGTGGAGCGCCAACCTACCGTCAGCTCCTTACCGCCCAGACCCCTGTGCTACTCATACGCTAAGTTGGCGAGGACCGGTATCGAACTAGGAACCTTGTGGTTTCTAGCCGAACGCTCTACCGACTGAGCTAGTAGATGTTGTAATTCCAGCGTTGTTGCCATTTTGTATGGGGGAATCTTAATTTTAGTTTTCAAGTAATCGTGATTTTTTACGGATCAAATCTAAAGTCGATTTGGCTACTGAGTCAGCTCTTTTATTTCTGATATTTTTTTCATAGTTACAACATAAACTATTAGCAACAATTTTTATCTTGATTTTTTAAAAATAGATTACACAATGTCAAACATTGTTCTGTTTTACTAACTAATATATCTTTCATAATAATTTTAGTTAGTTTTCAACGAAACTCTCCAGACCGTACGTCTACAGCTGAGTGTATTTATATCATCTTGCTTTTTTTTTTATTTTCTTTATCATTTATTATTGATTGTTATTTCTTTCATCTTTATTTTAGTTGCTTCCGATAAACTGAGTGGTCGGCATCAAATTTGCTATCATTTTCAGGTATACTAGAATCATTAGATAGATTGACAACTAATAAAGGATATATAGGGGCCGGGTTAGCTCAGTCGGTAGAGTGTTCGGCTAGAAACCACAAGGTTCCTAGTTCGATACCGGTCCTCACCAACTCAGCGTATGAGTAGCACAGGGATCTATGCGGTAAAGTAAGGAGCTGATGGTAGGTGTGGCGCTCCACCTCAGATACTAAAAAACAATCTCCTTGGTCTAGCGCTATTGAAAAGGGGATAGACTCCCTCGCTGATTGGCTAACACCGACTTTAGGCCACCCCGACGACTTTATATATATATATATATGTGTGTGTGTGTGTGTGTGTATGTGTGTGTGTGAAGAAAAGGAAGTGAATCCGACGTTATGTAGTATATTAAGAAAAATTGAAAAAACACAGGTTTAATGAGTAAAGTTTATTGCCCGACGCTGCAGTGTTTCGATCTATTAATTAGATCATCTTCAGAGCATTTGTTGGTATATGGTAGGTGATGAAAATGTTTTATCACAGAATAACGAGAAAAGCAAGTGATAGTCCTGGTTTATCAGTCTGTTCAAAATTTGAAGTCTGAAGAAAGGACGCTGAAAAAAGTGGACGGTTTGAAATATGACGTCAAATATTCTCTTTTACGGTGTGAGTATGAGAGTGTGTGAGGGTGTGTATCGAAAAAAGGGCATTTTGCTATTTATATTAAAAACACACACACACACACACACACAATATATATATATATACAAACACAAACACACACACACACACACTCACATATATATATATATATATATATATATATATACAAACACACACACACACACACATGTATTATATATATATATATATATATATATATATATATATATATAAAATCAAAAATAAAGGAGAAAAATGTTGAATGGATAAAATACGATTTATTTTATTTTATTATACTGATACGTGTTTCGGACAGGAGTTTATCCATTGTATACATGTGTTCTATTTATTATCATTTCAAATACAAAATAAAATAAAATAACAAAATAATAAAAAAAAATTTAATTTTTTTAGTATACAAGGAAATAACGGCCTTCGTCAGCGTAAATCCTTTGGTGTTTTAAATCAAATCGGTTGAAATATGGAGAATTTCTGTGATGTTCGAACTTTTTTAAATATTTTGAAGAAAACACACACACACACACACACACACACACACACACATATATATATATATATATATATATATATAGTAAAGAATAAAAAAGATTAGAGATTTAGCTTATAGTCTATTTTATGAGTCTTTACTCATAAATCTCTAAGTCTTTTGTTATTTCTTTACTTATAAATTTGCTCTGTGACTCTAACATTAAGAGCACACATTGAGCTCTCAAACTGCGACAAGTTTTTTTTAAATAAAACACTTGTGTCGTAAGGAAGATTTCTTCTCTGGACATTTGGATTATATATATATATATATATATATATATATATATATATATATATATATATATATATAAAGGAAGAAAAACTATAAACGCAACCTCTGCTTATTTGAAAAAATGAAATCTAATTTATTACAAAAAAAATTGAAGTTCTCAGAACGCAACAGAAATCGATTGAACAAGAAAAGGAAAGATGACGCATTCCAAAAATTCATAATGCACTTTTGATTTCTGTATTATTCTCAAATGTCTTTAGTCTGAGAAAAAATGTATTAAGCAGCAATACAAGGTGAACAGAGTAAGCAATTCCTTGCAGCGAAATGCAACTACAATTAAGATGAAAGAAATACGATTGATGGTTGTTAACTGATTATAATAGAATAGCAAATAAAATTGAAAAGGAAAAAAAATACTAACTAGGGAAGCCAAAAATACACCTAACGTTTCAACTAAGAGATTTCACTTATTTTGATTAATTCTTTACGACTAAGCCTGATGAACCAATTTCGGTGAAACTTAAGTAGGTTTAAAGACACAAGAGTGGTAGAGTTAAACAAATATATTAACAAAGAAGAGTAGTACAAACATATCCAAATGAGAAGGTCACTCGTGAGGCGGTCTTATCAACTGTCCGCTGAAATATTGACTCTCCCTTAAGTGTAGAACCTGCTGCTATTTATAGTGTGAAGAGTTTATGCGTGAGTGCTAAATTATCACAACAGTTATCATATCTTTCTAATATATATATATATATATATATATATATATATATATAATATATCGTGTAGTATTAAAGAAATGAGAATAAAGTGCTCGATTGCTTTTGTAAGAGCTGTATTTATTATTATAGTTACAATACATTTAAGGTACAATTGTTACGATTGGTTTCCAGACAGCATGCTTGCTACCGTTCATCACGACGAAGCGCCTGGTTAAGAAAAATATAAGCAGACGCTTTGTCGTGATCAGGGGTAGCAAGCATGCTGCCTGGAAACCAATGGTAACAATTGCACTATAAATGTATTGTACACTATAATATATATATATATATATATATATATATATATAAAGTTTGTTGAACTGTATAGACAATTCCTGTCGGACAAGTTTTCGTTGATCCGTTCAATTTTCGGGCCATCTTTCTGGTGTCGGGGTGTATGGTATAACAGTAACCCCAAAGGTTTCAAAACGAGTGCTTAATACAATTTGCCATCCTCAGGTAGGAAACGATGGTATGATTTCGTGTCTCGTTTTTAACTTTGAAATAAGTCAACATATTCTAAATGTTTATATCACATTCACTACTGCAACACTCGCCCGGACTACTCGTTCTCGTTACAAACGAGACATGAAATCATTCGTTTCCTCAAATTGTATTGCCGAATGCGCTCGTTTGGAAACCTTGTTATATTTAAAATTGGAACGGATCAACGAAAAACTTGTCCGGCAGGAATTGTCTATACAGTTCATTGTATAAAAGTATGCCAAAATACACTTATTTTAATATATATATATATATATATATATATATATATATATATATACCAGGAGCAATGTCCAATAGGGACTGGAGAAAGAAAGGAAGAAAAGGGGAGAGGAACCCGTGTTTACGACATATATAACGATTTGGAGGCGCTTGGTATAAGGATTACCGTCGTGGAAAATCGACACGACGTGACGAGTTCAAATCCTGAACGATTATGTTTGCATACATCAATAAAGATGAGGAGGATAGTCCGAAAAATCATAATAATAAACATCAAGGTTCAGCTAAAAAAAAAAAAAGTCAGACAAATAATAACTTGTTTTCTGGGGAGTTTTTTGTTTGTTTATTTCTCACAGCAAAAAAAAAATGGAGTTTGAGGTTTTATGTCACGGAAAACAGCGGGAAAGTGTAGTGACAAAATGGCATTTGGTTTTCGACGAAAACAAAATGACCTTTCAATGTTTTTGCACGATCAAACTGGAAAGTGAGACATGAACATTTTGGGAGTGTCTCTCTTGTTTCTTAAAGTTTTATTGATTTCCTTTCTACCATTCGGCGCCGGCCAAAATGTTTTCCTTCTAAATTGAATTTTCATTTTGTATTGATCCGACCAAAAATAAAGCGCTACCCACACATTTGAACAGGTTACTCCCAGCACCTGGTACCACTCCTTGATAGTCGATACCATTCTTCTAACCAGCATTGTAGAAGACATTGGCATCCATACTGTGCTTATTCTTCATTAAGGTTTGGGCACATTAACTTCCGGGAGCAATAAAAACTCCTCCACTTTTCGTAAATAGTTTTTTTTTTATCTTTGTCTGTAATTCGTGTATCTGAAATAATCGGAAGAAATACAAGGAGTATCAAGGCTAAGGAGAAAAATGTATTATTGTATTGGCATTTCAGTCTCGGAAGACTATAATAAAGTGTTTGTGCCCCTGAAGTTACAGCGCCTCATATGACTGTAAAGTCCGATGTTTAAAAAACATTCTCGACCACAGATGTTGCATTTGAAGGCTGTCCCTGAAGATGTTGATGTTCCGGTGCTTTCTTGCCGTTGGTTTCTTCTAGACCTCTTAGCTTCATGGTGTTGCATCAGGGTGAATGCTAAGGAGAAAAAATGTATTGAGCAACAATACAAGGTGAACAGAGTAAGCAATTCCTGTGATATCTCTTTTTTCTTTTCTGAGGTTTTGTCAGACATTATTTATAGGAAAAATAGATGATTCCATTCTCATTATTTAGGTACTATATATGACCGTATCATATTATCATATATAAGTCATCTTATAATGCTGGTTAGAAGAACCCATTCACTACATTTTATGGTATCAGGTATTCCCATCTAATACAAAAGATTGTATAACATTTGACTTATATATAGAACCCTAACAAGTATCAACTAATCTGTATGAGAATGGGCCAAGGAAAATCACTAATGGGGAATTTCACTCTCCAGAACTTAAGAAATTTAGCCTCATTCCAAGATAAAGTTTAGGGTCATATCCAGAACAGGTGCTTTTTTTGGAGGAGGTATAACCTTTTTTCAGGATACAGTGGCCGTACAGCAATAAAGATGCTGGCTGATTTGTTCATTTTCTATTGATTCGCGCCAAAATAAAACGCTGCCCGCAGATTTGAACAGATTACTCCCAGCACCTGGTACCACTCCTTGATAGTCGATTCAATTCAATACTCCTTTTTAAAGTAACAGGTATTCCAATCTAATACAAAAGACTTTCTAACATTTGACCTATATATAGAACCCTAATAGGTACTACCAATCTGGTGACCCAGGAGAAATGGCAAATGGGTGATTTCAATGTTTAGTGTAATACCCAGGACACGTTTTGGTTGGTTGGTTGGTTGGTTGGTTGGATTTTACAGCGTGTCAACCCATAGGGTCCTTTAATGCCAAAGATATTTTGTTTTATTCATTCTTGATGGATATTTAATTTATAAACACATTTTACCCCATTTTGCTCTATTTAACCTATAGATGGTACCCTAACAGGTAATACCAATCCAGATAGAGTGGATCTGGGAGTAATGGTGATCAAGGTGTGCTCCACATTTCTCAGAATCCCAAAACTGGAACTTTACATTCAGAGATAGTTTAACGTCATATCCAAGACAATAAGACCCTCAGACACCGCCTTCTAGCACATATATAATAAACAGAGTTGGGGATTGACATAAATACAATAGGATCTGGAATATCATATAGATGCTAGGGCTTGACGTAACCATCCGATTGATTGGAGGAGTGATTTCTGACCGGCCATCTAGCCCAATGATTCTCAACTTTATTACCTATTGACCCCCTTTTAATCCTATTTTACTCTGGTGCCCCCCCCCTAGCCATTCGTTGTTTAAAAATCCTAATGTATTTTTATAGTTAAATACATTTTACTTGCCTGGTTCCCAAAAAATGTTATATGGTCCCCAGTGGTCTATATGGACCCCGGTTGAGGAAGCGCGTGGTGTAATGGTTAAAGTCTTGGGAAATGGACTCGTCGCCCCGAGTTCAAATCCTGGATGTGATTCACTTAGCGCTAATATCCTTGGGAAAGGTATGAATCCTACTCTCCCTCCACCTATGTGTAAATAGTAGGGCAGACTGGGCTCTTTAACCATGGTTAGGCAACCGGTCTAGGAGAAGGAAAACTCTGAATTCAAACCTGATAAACTCCGCTTAAGAAATTGACCTTGTGTCGCATCCTGCTCGTGCGGAGGGGTTGGTAAATATATATACATGAACCCCGGTTGAGAACCACTGATCTCGCCTAAGTAAGAGATAAAGTAGAGTGTTGCATGTCATGAACAGCTCAGCCACCAGGGCTCCGTCCTTAAGCATCGCGTGTTGCCACCCACGGCCAAAAGGTTGACTCATTAAGGGAATTTTACCCGTCTGCAGAGGTGCAGTCTTTGTATACTTCTATCCCAGCCAATCAACGAGGGAGTCTATCCCCAGGTCACTCGTGTTGAAATATTTATGATATAAGGCATGGGGCAAATGGTTACTCCTAAATATAGACTCGTTGACTACCACGTGACCACCGAAGGCATTTCTATTGTCCAATTACTGGCACTGCTGCTGCTGCTTCTGCTGTATTAATAGAGACAATATTCTGAGCTTATTTCATTGACATTTGGATTCTCTTGGACGAAGGACTTACAAGGAATATTTTAACACCGGATTCTTATTGGCTTGCTTACTTACTTATTACATCTGGAACTAGGATGCCGACCAGATACTTAACAACTCGTGCTAAACCAAGGAGATTGTTTTGGCGTGTGAGGCGTCACACCTACCATCAGCTCCTCACTTTACCGCACACATCCCTGTGCTGCTCATACGCTGAGTTGACGAGGGCCGATATCGAACTTGTGGTTTCTAGCCAAACGCTGAGCTAACGCGATTATCAGTACTCTCCGTAAAGATTCGTACGTCGTAAATTTCTCGGGTTTTGCGAGTCAGAAAAACAGCGAGATAAGTGCGAGAGTCTAAGAGACATGAAAGAAACTAACCTTTTTTTTTCTGTTCTTCTTTACAGTCTCTGCTTATTCGTATATCAGAAGTTCGTGTCGCCAATGTACGATAAAGATGAGATGAAATGCCGCTGCACGTGTGTAAGGCGGCAGCTTTAGATAAAGGGGGGATAAGAAGCCATTACGGTATGAAATCACTAGTCTTTCTCTGTCACTCTTTCTCTCTCTTTTGTCTCTCTCTCTCTCTCTCTCTTTCACTCTCTCCTGTCCTTCTCTTTCTCACACACACATAGATGCCCACACACACCCACATACGCACGTATACGCAAGCATATACTTTCGACTTATCTTGCCTTCTTGCTCATTCTTTCTCTCTCTCCCGATAACTCTTTCTTGTTATCTCCCTTTTTACCTCTCTCTCTATATATCTACCTTTCTCTCTCTCTTTTCCTACTCACTCATTCTCTCTCTCTCTCTCTCTTCTCTCTCTCTCTTCCTACTCTCTCTCTCTCTCTCTTTCTTTTTTCCTTCACTCTCTCACCCTCTCTTTCTCCCTCCCTCTCTCTCTCTTCCCCTCTCTCTTTCTTTCCCTCTCTCTTCCCTCTCTCTCTTTCTTTTCCATCTCTCTCTCTCTTTTCCCTCTCTCTCTTTCTTTTCCCTCTCTTTCTTTTCGCGCTCTCTCTCTTCCCTCTCTCTCTTTCTTTTTCCCCTCTCTCTCTCTCCCCTCTCTCACTCTCTTTATTTTCCCTCTCTCTCTCTTCCCTCTCTTTCTTTTCCTCTCTCTTTTCCCCCTCTCTCTCTCTCTCTCTCTCTCTCTCTCTCTCTCTTTCTTTTCCCTCTCTCTTTTCCCTCTTTTCCCTTTCTCTCTTTCTTTTCCCGCCCTCTCTTTCCTCTCTCTCTCTCTCTCTTCCCTCTCTCTCTTTCCCCTCTCTCTCTTTTCCCTCTCTCTCTCTCTCTTCCCTCTCTCTCTTTCCCCTCTCTCTCTTTTCCCTCTCTCTCTCTCTCTCTCTTTTTCTTTCCCTCTCTCTCTTTTCCCTTTCTCTCTTTCTTTTCCCCCTCTCTTTTCCCTCTCTCTCTCTCTTTCCCTCTCGCTCTTTTCCCTCTCTCTCTCTTTTCCCCTCTCTCTCTCTCTCTTTCTTTTCCCTCTCTCTCTTTCTTTCCCCTCTCTCTCTCTTTCTCTCTCTTTCTCCAAATAAGAAAAGGCCTTTTTCTTTAAACCCATTTATGTATAATTCTTATTTCATTTAGTAAAGGAAAATAAATGAGATTATTGATTTTAACAGCATGTCAATCCAAGGTTAGAGGTTAGGGAATCATGTTCATTGTATCTAATTACACATTCCCTCCGACATCATATATATATATAGAGAGAGAGACAGACAGACAGACAGACAGACAGAGACAGTGAAGGAGATAGAGAGGTAGAGAGAGAATGAATCTAACACGACTTATCTAAAGAGAGTGGGATGGAAGAGGGAGATATATAGGTAGGTAGGGACTAAGATAGATAGATAGATAGATATAAACAGACTAGAATAAATTGATATTAATATAGATATATTGATAGATAAATAGATAGATAGATAGATGGATAGATAAAAAGACTAAAATAGACTGATAGATCAATAGATATGAACGATAGATAGATAGATAGATAGATAGATAGATAGATAGATAGATAGATAGATAGATAGATAGATAGATAGATAGATAGATAGATAGATAGATAGATAGATAGATAGATAGATAGGTAAAAAGACTAAGATATATTGATAGATAGATCGATAGATATGAACTTAGATAGAAAGATAGGTATGAACAGACTAAGAGAGATAGATAGATAGATAGATAGATAGATAGATAGATAGGTAAAAAGACTAAGATAGATAGATAGATAGATAGATAGATAGATAATCATGAACTAAGATAGATAAATAGATAGATATGAACTGACTAAGATAGATAGATAGATAGAAAGATAGATATGAACAGACTAAAATAGATAGATAGATAGATAGATATGAACTGACTAAGATAGATAGATAGATAGGTAAAAGACTAAGATATATTGATAGATAGATCGATAGATATGAACTAAGAGATATATATATATAGATAGATATGAACAGACTAAGAGAGATAGATAGATAGATAGGTAAAGACTAGAGATAGATAGATAGATAGATATGAAGATAAGACTAAGAGATAGATAGATATAGATAGAGATAGATAGAGATAAGAGAGATAGATAGATAGATAATAGATAGATAGATAGATAGATAGATAGATAGACATGAGATAGATAAATAGATAGATGAGATAGATAGATAGATAGATAGATATGAACAGACTATAGATAGATAGATAGATAGATAGATAGATGAAGATATAAGATATATTGATAGATAGATCTAGATAGATAGATTGAGACTAGCCTGATCAGATAGATAGATAGATAGATAGATTACCAGAGACAGCCTGAGATAGATAGATAGATAGATAGATAGATACAGACTAAGAGAGATAGATAGCATAGATGAGAGACATAGGCTGCGCTATAGATGTAAACATGCATTCCAAAAATAATGAAAGATGTTGAGCGTGAAAATGAGAAAAAGAAAAAAGTTTAAAAAGAAAAAGAAGTTAAAAGAAAATAAAAAAAATCTTTTGTGAATAAAGCAAAAGTGATTTCTTTCGTCTTTCTTGTGACTTGTTCTTTTGCGACGAGGCGCGTTAATATTCGGCCAGGTTGAGTTAGGCTCAAAACCGGCAATTTGTGCCAATCAGCACTTAATTAATAGAGCCACTGACACAAACGCGATCGAGCGCCCGCTCCGACTACACTCTCTCTCTCACTACCACCGACACCACCAACACCACTCCCCCCACACAACCACCATCGCCACCACCACCACCGCCATTTACCCGACACTTGGAGGGGGGATGCACACATCAAACCAAACCATGAACCGAGTTCCGTTTTGCCTTGGCCGCGATTACGACGACGACGCTGACTATGACGAAGACGACATCGGCGTTGAAGGAGGAAGAGAAGAGGTGAAGGGAAGGTGAAGGGGAGGGCGTGGTTGTGGCGGCGGTTTTGGAGAGGGCGACGGTGGTGGGGGCCCATGACGAGAGAGGGAGGACTTGTAATTCTCATGTCTGTTTTACCGTCATTTTAATAATTAGCAAGGATGATGATGATGAGTATGATGATGATGAGGATGATGATGATGATGATGATGGTAGTTTTCTCAATTGGGATGATATAATTACAATGATTAAGTCCCCCAATTCAGCGATGTTGGGGAGCTTATACTATTCTTGACTGTTTCCCCATGCAAAAGACACCCCATTACCAAAAAATGGGGGTCCTAGGCATGACACTAAACTGCATCTGATACGGTGACTCCAGTTCCGGAGATCTACGTAGGGTCTACACTCACCAGTAATGGCAATGAAGAGGTATTCTACACTGTAGAATTATTTTCTAAGTGTAGACATATCAATAAATTTCTCTTCTATCATATACCACCTGACCCAATTAATCCCATATTTAATACCCTTTTTATAAACAGCGAGAGAAAAATATTTTTCTCGTTTGAAGGTCATGTGCACTAATATCTAAGCACGTCACATATATATTTTCTTGTAAATGTCTCGCGAAAGAATATCTCACCACGTAAACAGGACTGACTACTTTTGACAAAATTCTCGTTACAGGATTGGAGAATACTGAGTACCCAACAAGAATGAGTTAGAGTTTGAGTTCCGTTTAACGGCATATCAACCTCTGTGGGTCATTTTATGCCAAAAAGGTTATTTGGATTTCAGTATTTAAAGTAGTGGTTCTATGGGGATATTCAGTTATGTTTTGTTATATCTTGTTGAAAAAGCTGCTTTATTTTTAGAAAATTTAAATGTTTTCAGGGTTATGTATTTTTAAAGAGGTCTTTTAGGTTTTCTCTGATAATATTTGGTGCGGGTTTGTTTGAGGCTGTTAAAATTTAGGAGGATGTGTTTGATAGTGAGCTGTACTTTGCATATTGGGCATACTGGGGCGTCCTCCCTTTTTAAGGTGATAATGGGTGATGTGGGTGTGCCCAATACGATGTCCCTCAGGTTTCTTGCTTGATAGTAATTAGTGCAGATATGTTTAAGGCTGTTACAATTTAGAAGGATATATTTTGATTGTAAGTTGTACTTTGCATGTTCGGCACACTGAGGCATCCTCCTCTTATAACAAGTAAGAATGAGTATTGTGGGTGTGCCCAGTACGCATTCTGGTGAGTATTACTTCTTCTCTTCTAATAAAACAAAAACGACTACGGCATGAAATAACCCAAAGGGTTGACATGCCGTAAAACACAGAATTACACCAAAAAATAAAACAAACTTGAGCTTTACTTTATATACGTATCCCTTGAAGTGATTTCCAACCCCCTATCCAGAAACAATTGCAAAATTCTGTCAAAATCAAGAAAAATCCTTGAAATAGACATAAGAATAAATTTGACCATCCATCCAAACCTTCCGCTTGGTATAGAATAATCCTGGATGGGTTGACATGCCATTAAAATCAATCAATCAATATATAACAGAAATCAAATGGCAATAAACCTATAAATTAGATCAACAAGCAATAAACCAACACGATACGCAAAGACAACAGACGCATCGAACAACTAAAATAAATAAAACTAATTATCTGCTATACTAAATCTAAAATGTCCAATCTCAAAGTTAAAAATAACTCCTCTAAATCATCCCTAAACTAAACTAGTGTAATCTATAAATTCGCATGTCCATTTCGAGAGTGCCCACCCCACCCTCACAAAAGACTTTAAAAATTATAACCTACATTAGAAATATAGCCGAGAAAAATCAATCTCTGTATGTACATTTCGGCATATTTCGGTAATAAAAGTCACTAGAAGAGGAATGTTAACTACTCTAAACAAATCATTAAAATCTAAGAAGTTCGTTTGGTGTTGGGGTTATGGGATCGTGTCAGCTTGGCAGTCCGGTTTCAAATCACGCACAGGGCGGTCTTCTGATCTATAGCTCTGCTGATGAGGCCTAATAGGCCGAAATGTACTACAGAGATTGATTTTTCTCGATTTGTTAGCCATACATTTAATAGGTATTCCCGCCTAATTCATTATTAATTAATTATTTTCAAATTAGGTACGACTCCAATAAACACTTATTCTCCAAAAAATTATCGGCAAAAAGCCATTCTAAACAAACCTTATATATATATATATATGTGTGTGTGTGTGTGTGTGTGTGTGTGTGTGTGTGTGTAGTACACGTTGAATATACAGCTGCCGGTTAGTCAAATTGACATATTCTACACACACACACACACACGCACAATATATATATATATATATATATATATATATATATATATATTATATATATATATATATATGCACACATATACATTTATATGTGTACATATATGAATATATACACTTCTAACAAAAAAAAAACCTTCACATATATATATAAGAACATTCTGAAAGAATTCAACTCAGAGAAGTTTTTAACGATTTAAAGATCCACTGTATTTATACATACTGGATCATACAATAATAATACAGTGTATCTTAGAAATCACATATAGAATCATACCTTACTACCAAGTTTTGGATACCCCTCATCTATATATATATATATATATATATATATATATATATATAAGCACTAGCACATGTTAAATATAGAGCAGCCGGTAAGGTTGATAAGTCACAAAAGAAAGAGTCAGTTTGATACACTGTACATCCTGTCTCTCGTATCTCTGTTCAACTTTGACGCGTGCCTCCATTCTTTATCTCTTGTCGGCGAGGTAGACTTAAAACATCAGGGCTCTCTATCTTGCTCCTTTTTTATTTCAACTTCTTTTGTATCTTATACTGACAATTTGTCTGTCTGTTTGTTCGTCTGTCTGTCTGTTTGTTTGTTTGGTTTCTAATCTATTTCAAACTGGCCGGTATTGATGATATATAAAAGGAGGCATTCTCTTAGTGCTCTTATCTCCATTCAGGATTGAAATACGCTCTCTTTCAAGCGCTGAGTGTATAGGTCTGCTTTTGTAGAATAATGTCTGTAATCTTACGTTATCAGTGCTGCTGTATGGCTGCACCACTTGGACTCTAACGAGGCGCACACCAGGATCGACATACGCTCTCTTTCAATCGGTGAGTGTATGGGTCTCCTTCTGTAGAATAACGTCTCTAATGAACGTATCATCGTATGATACTAACGTAATCTTACTTTATCAGTGCTACTGTATGGCTGCACCACTTGGACCCTAACGAGGCGCCTTGAGAATAAGCTAGATGGGAGCTGCACAATAATACTGCGCGCGGTCTTGAACATGTCGTTGAAACAGCACACAACAAGGAAGCAGCTGTACGGCCACCTGCCCCCTTATCTCACAAACAATCCGAGAGGGACGGACAAAGCATGCCGGACACTGCTGGAGGAGCAAGGACGAACTCATAAGCGACGTTCTCCTGTGGAAACCAACACATGGACATGCTAATGTGGGAATCCCAGCAAGGACCTACATTTACCAACTCTGCGAGGATACTGGATGCTAAGCAGAGGAACTCCTTGGGAGATGAATGATAGAGAAGGTTGGCGAGAGATAGTCATGGATATCCGTGCTGATTGCGCGACATGATGATTATGATATATATATGAGTAAAGAAATAACAAAAGACTTAGAGATTTAGCATTATAGTCTATTTCAGGGAGCTTAGACTAAGTGTCTAACTCTCCCGACTCATCAGATACGAATGATGAATTCATTATTACTTTAAAGGCAAAAAATGAAATAAGATAAAAAAAATAAAAAAATAAAAAATAAATCTTCTTTCAAATGCGTTTAAAGTAATAAAGAATTCATCGTTCGCAACTGATGTGTCAGGAGAGTTAGACACTTTGTCTAAGCTCCCTGAAATAGACTATAAAGCTATATCTCTAAGTCTTGTGTTATTTCTTTACTTATATATTTGCTCTGTGACTCTAACATTAAGAGCACACATTGAGCTCTCAAACTGCGACAGATTTTTAAATAAAACTCTTGTGTCGCAAGGAAGATTTCTTCCCTGGACTTTTGGATTATATATATATATATATATATATAATATATATATATATATATATATATATATATAATGTAGAATAAATGTGAAAAGTATTAGTATGCGAAGGTGCTCAAGGCTAAAAATAGCAGAGCAGGTTTAAAATCAAAGACGGTCAAAATGTTAAGATTAAAAAAAACGTAGGCTGTTAATCCCTTATTTATCGCCCTCTATTGTTCTATGAAAAAAAAAGTCATCAGGACACCGCGTTCAGTAAGACCTAAGCATGATTATTTAAAAAAATATAAGTTTAGAGTTATAACAAGCCATCGCGTGAACACGCTTCACGTTTATATTAACGCTAAAAAAGCCCATTTTTGATTGTCAGAGTGATTGCAAGTACGCAATGAAACTGAGCACGAGATTATTAAATCCATTAATATTTTATCTTGATATATATATTATAATATTTATATAATATATATATAATATATATATATATATTATATATATGCTGTAGATAGAAGGAAAAGTTGGTCAAGAATGAACAACTCAAAACAAGTCACAGGGTGATACGTTTCGTCTGTGTTCAACAGACGTCCTAGTCATTGTTGACTTTATTAAAGCAAAGCCATTCGTTTTAGATAGAAGTGGCAGCGTGGCGCCGGGGAGGTCAAGGGTGGTGAGTGTGTTAGTTGATGTGAGATAAAGGAGGAGCGGGGAATATAATATATTAATATATA
>CM042167.1:37281973-37291973 GCA_023376005.1 Doryteuthis pealeii
CTACAGCCCTGCAACACCACATACAGTCGCCAGTGCCGGTCGAAAATCGACGACTTGAGCAGTCCATAATTATATATACTAATATATAATATATACTATACTATATATATATATAATATAATACTTAAGCTGAAAGAATCAATCTGTGTGGCTTTTTACTGTTCAGTTTAATTACACAAATTTTATACTAAAGATATTCCTTTGGTTTTTTTGTATTGATTAGCTTGAAAAAAAATCCATTTTAATTGGTCTAATGAAGTCCGCCGAATTTTAATTAAGTCAAAAACTGACTTTTCTCTTACTCTGACATTTTGCCTTTCTCTTCATCTCGCTATTACATAAAAGCCTTTTTTTGAATTCCCCATCACGCAGTACCGTTATATATGTCAGTGAGCACGAAAAAAGAAACAAAGAAGCAAGAAAAATAGGAAAAACAAAACAAAAATATATCAATGACATGATGAATGAAATGAGTGGGATGAAATTAAAAAAAAAAGAAGGGAAAACAATTAAGGGAAATATAAAAACAGAATAGTTTATTTCCACTAGTTTTTAATTTGAACTTTTAAGAAAGAAGAAATAAAGGATTTATGGCATTCAATTTTCTTCTTATTTTTAGAAGAAAGAAAGAAAAAGAAAGATGGGTAAGAAAATGAATGTGAATATTTTGAATGCGCCTACTGAAAGAAAAGAAGAAAGAAAATGGAAAGAGGTAAATGAATTATTTTAATGTGCCCTACAAACAAAAAAGAAAGAAAGAAAGGAAAAAATATGGGGTTAAGAAATTTCTGAAAGTAAATTTTGTAATGTGACCTACTGAAGTAAATCAGGAAAGAAAGAAAAATTAGAAGGAAAAACAGAAAGAAAGAATGAAAAAAAGATTAAAAAAGAACGAAATAGCCAAAAAGAAAAATAAAAGTAAATCAATCTCCCCCCAAAAAGAAAGAAAAAGAAAAGAAAGAAAAGAAAAGAAAAAGAAAGAAAGAAAAGAAAGCAACGGACGAAAGAAAAATGAAATAAATAAATATTACATGTGGAAAGAAGAAAGAAAGAAAAAAGCAAAGGAAAGAACACTAGAAGAGACAACAAAGAAGAAAAGAAAGAAAAGAAAGAATTAAGAAGATAACGACACGAATGAAAGAAGAAAAGAAAAAATGAAAGAAAAAAGAAAATGAAAGTAATGATATTTCATGTGCCCACAAAAAGGGAAAAAAAGAAAGAAAGAAAGAAAAAACATTCGAAGAGACACTCAAAGAAAGAAATAAGAAAAGAAAGAACGAAAGAAAATGAAAGTAAATAAATATTTCAATGTGGCCCACAAAAAGGAAAGAAAGAAAGAAAATAAAAGAAAATTATATAAACATTTCAATGTAGCCCACAAATAGAAAGAAGAAAGAGAAGAAAGAAAGAAAGAAAGAACACTAGACAAGACAATCAAAGAAAAAAAAAAAGAACAAAAGAAAGAAAATAAATATTTCAATGTGGCCCACAAAAAGAAAAGAAAGAAAAACAGCAGGAAAGAAAGATAAACAAGCGATAAGTTTTTGTTTTTTTCCTTTGAGAGAAACAACAGTAGAGTAGAGCAATCTGACTCATATGTTCCAGACTAAGCAAAAAGCTAAGTAAATAACAACAAAAGATAGAAAAACAAAAACAAAAAAAACAAAAAAACAAAAAAGAATATATACAACTTCAATTCGATCTTTTTTCCCTTCCCCCCTTGCCCTACCCACCGTCAAAATTCCGACCCAAAGTTTGGTTCTTCTCAATCAACCCCCATCCCCCCAAAACCTCTTTCCCTGCCATATGTCGTTGTTAGGGTACCATTCAAATGGTTGTCACTGATAACGAAAACAACTTCTCCCGCCATTAATATACACCTCCAATTACTCTCCGTATCTTGTTTATAGATACCCTAACTCGCCTATTCTCCCTACTTCTTGTATCTTTATTGTAGTTGGACCTTTTTCCTGTGTATAAAAATACAAATTTATCTTCGCAGTGACCTTCGCTTTTTTTTCTGGGGTCCTTTACTTTTTAACATTCACCCTTCTGCAAAAAAAGCACCTTACGTACTTTTAATACAATGTATCCGCTTCTATTTTTATTGCATTTTTCCTCTTTTTTTTCTTTTTTGTTTTTGTATTAGACAGCTGTTTTCAAGAGTTAGATATGTAACGGATACCATCTTGGAAACTGGTACCGGCAAACAGAGTTCCACTTCTGCTAAAGCTTTTTGACTGGTTCGGTTTGTTGGATTTTACGGCATGTCAACCCTTGTTGGGTTATCTATTAACATCTTATTATAATGGAGATTGTGTGTTTTTCTGTCTGTAACCGAAACTATATTACTACTCAAGTCACAATTCCCTTAGTTATTGATATCACATTCTCCATGATTTTATTTGTATTTTAACCTCAATTATTAATAAAATTGTTTTACATTATTAGTACTGCTAACCATATCTACATGGTATTTACCGCGTACCCCACTTGTACGGGTCAGGCACAAAGTCCCTATTAACGTGGGACCACCCACAAGCCGAAGCTCATGGAGTGGCAGGTGAAAAAATTGCGTCGATCCCGTCGGCATTCCCCCTCAAGGGGGGCGCCTCAGGCACTGTGTAATAAACCCAGCCCTGCCCCTTTAAATCGAGGGGGCAGGTGTTGCCTGGGGGGATGGCCCCCTGGGATCGACGCCGTTAATTATATCAATGGTCCAGAGGCCGAAGCCACTGTTGACCATATCTACATACTAAGAACATGCAATTATATTTATATATACAACAAAATAGCGGTTTACTGTGTGAACGGGAAGGCTAATTTGCATATTGATATTAAAAATGTGATTTTAATAAATATGTGCTTAGTATTATTGATTTCTAATTGTTTGGTTTTATTTTAATGAGTATAAGCAAAAATCTCTTCAATGAATCTTAAATGAAATCCATTAACAAGAAAAAATAACTGTCATTTTATTCTTTACTTCCTCTTTTAACTAAATACTTAAATTAGAAAAAATACCAATGAAAGACGAGAGTGATAGAAGAGTAAGTTTCAGTTTTTCTATTTTTCGATTATAACCCCCTCTGTTTCAAATCTTTTCATCTGCATTCTTATTTAGTTTCATTAGCCTTTCTAATTTAATACGATATTGTATTACATTAAAACTTAAATACTTGCACCAGGAGGGTGCATATATTTGCTAGTATTAATAATGGAGATTGTCTGTATTTTTCTCTGTAACAAAAACTACGTCATAGCTCTACGTCACAGATTACGTCACGATATTCTTATGCTATATACACCCAAAATTTGAGTAAGCAAGTTTACAAATAAATAAATACCTACGATTTTGTGGAAAAATTATGTGGAAAATATTCAAAATTGTTTGATTATTACTTGCACGCAACATTTTATTTGAGAGGCTCAGTTTTCATTTCAAATGGTTTTATTTTTTACTTTTTACTCCTTTAATAAATATGAGGATTTTGCTTACTTATGATACAAACCCTCTGACATTGAATTTTTAACTCCCACCCTCTCAGGCAATGTCTTTCAAAAATTAATTTTTACGACGCCCGGAGGGTGTTTTCTGTTGCTAGTTTTATTAATAATTTTTATAAGTACTATCCTGTATCTTCTTAATTCTTTACTGTAGAGAGTGTTTTTAAAGAAGTATACACAATACAAAAGGTTGCATCCTTCTGCAAAGGACCTTAGGTACTTTTTAGAATATATCCACTTTTATTTCTCTGAATTATTAAGATGAGGCTTGATGATTAGTATTATCTACATTATTCGGACTATTGGACACATGGCCTAGTGGATAAAGGAGTTAGGTTAAGACAGTTCAAAGTGACAGTTACCTCTGGACTGCAGGTTCAATCCTGGCCAGGGGCAGCAGTAACATAGAATAATGATTAACACAGCCTAACGCCTCTACCCCAGCTATGGTTAGCGGATTGAGAACAGGGTACCTCTGTGGACTGGATAAAGGGTTAGGTTCAAAGTTCGACGATGGCTCCCGATTACGACAAGAAGGTTCCCGAGTTCGAAAAGAAGGTTCCCGAGTCCGAGATGGTTCCTGAGTCCGAGAAGGTTCCCGAGTCCGACAAGAATGCTGAAGAAGGCCGGAACGTTGTATAGATAACAATGAAGATGAGGACAATAGTCCGAATAATGCAGTTAATATCCGCTTTTATTTTATTACTTTTTTTTCTTTTTTTTTTCTTTAGACAGCTGTATTCAAGTGTTAGATATGTAACGGATACAATCTAAGAAACTGGTACGGGCAAACCGAGTTCTACTTCGGATAAAACTGTTTAATTGTTTTACGAATATAATCATAGGATTTAAGTTAAAATATTTAGAAATCACAGAAACGTTTATTGTTTATTATCAATGATGTTTAAATCATTTTCCGGTTTAGTTCAATTGGTATATTGCAAGGTTCCTAGTTCGATACCGGATCCCGCCATCTAGCGCATGAGTGGCGCAGAGAGGGTCATATTTTCTTTGTTTTTTTTAGACGGCTGTTTTCAAGTGTTAGATATGTAACGGATACCATAAAGGAAACTGGTACCGGCAAACCGTGTTCCACTTCGGCTAAATTGTTTTTTTTTTAATTTTACGGCATATCAACCCTTGGTGGGTTATTTTATTAATAATTTAGATTAGTATTATCCTTCATCTTCTTAATTATAGTTGTTTTTTTAATCAATAATTAGATATATGGAATCGCCGGCATTACATACATTTGCTGGGAGTGGTTTAATCGGGTTAGTATATCTACTAGATTTGTGTTTCCTATGATATATCGGCAACGGTAGGAAGCGCGTGGTGTAATGGTTAAAGTCATGGGAAATGGGCTCATCGCCCCGAGTTCAAATCCTGGACGTGTTAATTGCATTTTCACTTAGCGCTAATACCCTTGGGAAAGGTATGAATCCTACTCTCCCTCCAGCTATGGGTAAATAGTAGGGCAGACTGGGTTCTTTAACCATGGCTAGGTAACCAGTCTAGGAGAAGGAAAACTCTGAATTCAAACCTGTTGAACTCCACTTAAGAAATTGACCTTGTGTCGTATCCTGCTCACGCGGAGGAGTTGGTAAATATATATAAATATATATAATATATCGGCAACAAGTTTGTTATACAATAATCTAAAAATAATATTGGATAGCTAACATTCTAGAAATACAGCGAAGAGCAATCCTGTATAAAACACATGGTATTTCCTTCTTTACGAGTGTTGCTATAAATGGATTGGTCTGATCAATATATTTGCCACCATTTCTTTTCTTTTGGTTACTGTAGAATGTGTGTTTAAAGAATTATAAACAATACAATAGTTTTATCGTTATGTTCTTTCTATACAAAATATCCACTCCTATTTTATTAGACTTTTCTTTCTGTTTTAGGCAGCTGTTTTTAAGTGTTAGATATGTAACGGATACAATCTGGGAAATTGGTAGCAGCAAACCGAGTTCTACTTCTGCAAAAATCTGTTTCGCTGTTTTCTGAGTGTAATCCCCGTTGTAAGGTCTCCAAAATATTTAGAGATCACAGAAATGTTTATTGTTTATTATCAACGATGTTTAAATCATTTTCTAGTTTAGTTCTGTCGGTAGAGCACCCACGAACACAATATCAAGGTTCTTGTTTCGATACCGGTCCCCGCCATTCCAGCGCATGAGTAGCACAGAGACGTTAATATTTTCTTTCTTTTTTTAGACAGCTGTTTTCAAGTGTTAAATATGCAACGGATACCATCAAGGAAACTGGTACCGGCAAACCGAGTTTCACTTCGACTAAAGCGTTTTAACTGGATTGGTCGAATTTTATGGATTTTACGACATGAACTAAATAAATATTACAAGAAACAACTACACAATGTAAATATGAATGTACAATGAAAACTATTCTCTAACCTCTTGGTATAAGATAAACCCAGATGGTTTATTGCCGTTAAACTGACCAGTAAATCAAAAAACTGCAAGGAGGAAATGACGGACGCAAACAATAACAGATACTTAGGAAGCTCACACTAGACGAGCATACCATTATTAGTGACTTTGATTCTCACCGTGTGACCCATAATTCTTGGTTGGGGGGTTGGATTTTTAACCCTTGGGTTATTTCAATCCGAAAACGTTTTGTTCTCTTCATGTTTGAAAAAAACAACCTATACTCTATTTTTAACGCATTTTTAATACACATTTTTTCCTATTCAACGCATAGATGGGACCCTGAAATGTACAACCACTCCGGGTCATAGTGGTGCTATGAATACTGGCGATTAAAGACTGCTCCACACTTTCTAGGTTTCAGAATTGGAACTCCACTACTAAATGAAGTTTAGCGTCATACCCAGGACACTAAGACCCACAGCCAACGCCTTCTAAAAACATATATGATGAAAAGGGTTGAGACATTGACATAAAGGCAATAAGATCGAGATAATTGTATAGGTTCTAGGACTTGACGGGACCAGCCGATTGATCGGAGGGGTCCTCTCCAACCGGGCGTCAAGCCGTAAATAAGGGTCAAAGTGGAGAGTCATGGACTGGCCGGCCACCGGAATTTCACGAGTCACCACTCACGTACAACGGGTATGGGATTTTACCCTCCTGCAGAGGTGCAGTCGGTGTATTTTTCAGCTCCCAGCTGACAAGGCTGACAGCAAGTAGGAAATGGTGGAAACAATAAAACAGACTGGGGAACCACACGCTAAACTCATCATCATCATCATCATCATCACGTCGAGAGTAGCACGGATATCCTTGACACTCTCTTGCCAACCGCCCCTATCACTCATTATCCTTGGGAGGTCTCCTGTGCAGCATCCAGCATCCGGGCAGAGCTGGTCAATATACTTCTTTGTTTGACAGCCCACACCGGCGTGGCCACGTGCTGGTTTCCACATGAGAACGTTAGCAGACTATTATTAGTGACTTTGATTTTCACTGGGCGCCCGAAACTTCTTGCCTTGTGCCAAAACTAAGCAAATATTTAGTAAACGACACCATAAAAACCAGACGGAGAACAAACACTTAATGTGTCAAAAAAAGTGTGGGAGGGGAGAAGGAAAAAATCGAAAGTAAAAAAAAAAGAGCCATTTTTAGATGTTGCGATCCTCGGACCAAAACATCTCCCCCCCCTCACCAAGTAGAAAACACCAATTCTAAATGTGTCCATCTTGAGACGTGGTAGGTTTGCTAGTAGATATTGATTTTATTCTCTCGTCATCACCCCCTCCCCTCCCCGCCAAAAATATCCCGCATGAATTGAAAGGTAAGAAATAGAAAATAAAGTACCAAGCAAATGTTATTATTTGCACTATTTCCGTTGCAAAGGTGTTGTTTAACATGAGCTTTCAATTCTAAAGAGAATACAATGCCATTTTTTAGAGAAAAGTTTTGCATGTACAAAATATCTTAGACGAAACACTTGGGACCTGACACCTTTCGGAATTTGGAACTATTCTGATTTGGGAAAGGTAATATATATATATATATATATATATATATATATATATATATATATATATATTGTCATCCGCAGACAGTTCTGTTTTGATGCATCACGTCTCCTCAGTACGGCAGACTTAGCAGACTATATCCAGCCGGTATATATATATATATATATATATATATATATATATATATATATGGTTAGGAGGTTGATTTAGAAGGCTATCACAAGCAGGTGTAAAGAAAAAATAAATAATACGGTAACGATGATGTTGTGTGTTAACCTGTATTTAATTCTTTAATTTTCGAGATAAAATCTCTTTTTCAAAAGATCACTGGAACTGAAGCAGACTAGTTATGACGTTTCTTTTTAAAAAGAGATATCTCGAAAATTCAAGAATTAAATACAGGTTAACACACAACACCATTTTACCGTATTATTATTTTTTCTTTACACCTGCATTGTAATAGCCTTCTAAATCAACCTCCTAACCAATATACATACAATGCTTCAAACAAATTATAAAGCTCACTTATACATATATATATATATATATATATATAGAGAGAGAGAGAGAGAGAGAGAGAGAAGTGTTTGTCTATTACTTTTATGAATATGTTGCATACATTTGTTTTAAAATTTTTGTTATATGGTGGATTAAACCATCTTATTCTTCTGGATCTATTTGGGGTTTTTTTGTCTTGTTTTATTTATTTATTTATTTTGTTCTATTAGGATATACATTACTTTTTCAGAAAATGTAGTGTATTTAATGGTATATCGTAGGTTTTTCTTTCGTTGTTGAAGATGGCTTCGTTTGATGAGTTTTCGTATTACCTATATCCTATGAATTGTGTCATAGTTATAGTGTTTGGTGGGGTAGGGGTTTGTAGACTATTAAGTCGATTAATGCCCAGAGGAGATCTAAAGAAGGGATTAAACAGAAAGAGGTTTGCGAGAAAGAGAATAGAATATATAACAGAAAATACATTCTATATTCTGTCGACTGAGGCCTACAAGTGTTCATCAATCCAAACTCCTTCGCCGTGCAAAATTTATATTTCCAGCCAAATACCACGAGTAGGATGTGACACAAGGTCGCAAATATGGGACATCCAGCAAAGCTTGAACTCGCTATTCAGTAATAATAGATCTGTGAGACTACCTTGTTAACCATTACATCATGATGGGACGTCACTTTTTACCCAACCCGTTTGCCATGTGTAGGATGTGACACAAGGTAGCAAGATTTGGCATTAAATACCCACAACGATTGATATGCCATTAAACAAAATAACAAACTATACTGAAATCCGCCCTGTCGTCTGGGGCGTTAGAATGCACAGACTGCACCTCTGCAGAGGGGTAAGACTCCTTCAAATGGGGCCACCTGTTGGCCGTGAGTAGCGACCTATGATGCTTAATGATGGAGCCTTGGTGGATGAACGATTCATGACCTGCAATACTCCACTTTGGCTCTTTTTACGACGAGACGGGTGGTCGGAGAGGCCCCCTCTGATCAATCGGCTGGTCGCGTCAAGACATAGCACTTATATGATTGCCCCAACCCTATTGATCTTATGGCAACCACAGCCCTTTTTATCATATGGGTGCTAGAAGGTGGTGGCTGGGGGTCTACATGTCCTGGGAATGACGTTAAAATCTATCTGATGGTGAGGTTCCAGTTCTGGAGGTTTGGAGAATGTGGAGCACCCCTTCATCAACATTACTCCCTGGTCGACTCTGACCCGAGGTGGTAGTACCTGTTAGGGTCCTATCTATGGGTTAAATAGAAAAATGTATTGCTAAAAAAAATTGAGTATCCATCAAAAATGAATTTATTTCAAAACTTTATCGACATTAAATGACCCAGTGCGGTTGATATGCCAAACTAAACCAAACCATACTGAAACACATAGGGTTTTCTAGCGATATTTGTATACAATAGGAAAATGCCTTGCATTGAGCTATCATTTTTAATTTGATACCATACACACATTTGGGAGAGGGTAAAAATCGGAATACTATGATTAAGGAAAAATGAAAACTACTATTCAAATTTGAAAAAAAAAACTTTAATAAAAATGTAAACAAAATAAATGAATATTAGTTATAGATACCCTTCCCCGCGCGCCGCCGCCGCTGCAGCTGCTCATCGAGCCAAACTCCTTCTCATGCCAAAAATGAAAAACAAATAAAATAAAATAAAAAAAACATGACGGAAAACCTTGAGAAGTCAGTGAAGAAATAAAACCAGACTCTCATCCAATTATACGCTCCTTTGTAATTAAATAATTAAGAGAAAAAATAAATAAAATGAATTGAAATAAAGTTTCTTTTTAGTTTTTAGTTTTATTTGTTAATCCCTATAAAACACTTAGACAACCATTGAATCGTGTGGGTATCCAGTCTGACATGGCTCGCAAAAATGGACTAAAACAAATAATCTAAATCACCTAAAAATATCAAATCACCTGTCTATTGAAGCATTCGTTTAAGCATCGATCCTTTAATAAACGTCCCA
>CM042167.1:37296973-37299473 GCA_023376005.1 Doryteuthis pealeii
ATGGTCTCAATTCTTCCTAATTTCCAGATCATCCAGTCTTTTTTCCAAGTTTATTGGGACCGTTCCAAGTGCACCAACTACAATTGGTATCACTTTCACTCTCATGTTCCACAGCTTTTTCAATTCTTTGGCAAGGTCCAGGTATTTATCCATCCTGTCATTTTCCTTCAGCTTCACCCTGTGATCTGCTAGGACCGCAAAGTCCACCAGTTGACACGTTCTCTTTTCTTTTCTTTTTTCTTTTTTTCTTTTTTGTTAATCAACACTAGCTCTGGTCCCCTGGCTGGGATAAGGTGATTTGCTTTTACCTCAAAGTCCCAGAGAATTTTATGCGTTTCCTTCCCTAGAACAGATTCTGGTTTATGCATATATCATTTTGTTGTATGGTCAAAATTTAATTTTTTGCATAATTCCCAGTAGATTACCTTCCCAACCCAGCCGTGCTTAGCTTTTTATTCCCGTTGTGCTAGTTTGCTACATTCACTTAATACATGGTTTACAGTCTCATCTCTGTCACCGCACAGTCTACATTTACTGGTTTGTTGCGTCTTATCAATTTTTGCTTTCGTATAATTTGTTCTTATAGCATTATTTTTTGCAGCAATTACTAGTGATTCAGTTTCTTTCTTGAGGTTTCCTCTTCTTAACCATATTATTATTTATTATTATTATTATTTTGATCTAGACATTTGAATACATTGTTTATAATGTTTGCAATCAGCTATAAATGGTGAAGAAATCATTTTTCTTCTCTTTTTTTTTTAAGAGAAAAGAGACTTAGAATGAATATGTCGACCTGACAATGTGTTTGTATTAATCGATAATTTTTCTTGACGGGAAGATGAGATAATTTTGATTGGAGTTCTTGTCGGGAAAGAAAAAAGTGATACGTTTGAAATATATATACAAATGAAGCTTATTGGTAAACCCTTGTGGTAAGAAAAATAACCGGCAAATAGTTTGATAGTAAAAATATGCTACCAAACATCACCCGGGGAAAAAAGGAAAAAAAAAAGAAAAGACCAAGTGGGTCGTACCAACTGAAAATAATCGATTAATACTATAACACGTGACCAAAAGAAATATATATATACATAAAAAGTAAAGTAAAGTCGTCGGGGCGGCTTAAAGTCGGTATCAGCCTATCAACGAGGGAGTCTATCCCTTTTTCACTTGCGCTAGACCAAGGAGATTATTTTAGCGTCTGGGGTGGAGCGCCACGCCTACCATCAGCTCCTTACTTTACCACACAGTCCCCTGTGCTACTCATACGCTGAGTTGGCGAGGGCCGGTATCAAACTAGGAACCTTGGGGTTTCTAGCCGAACGCTCTACCGACTGAGCTAACCCGGCCATTATATATATAATATATATATATATATATATATATATATATATATATATATATATATATATATATATATATATATATATATATATACGCAAGGATTATCTAAAACTAAAATGTAAAAAGTGCTCAATACCTAAGTAGAGCAAATAATAAAGTTAAACCTAATAAGTCAGATATACCTACACATAGTTTCGCTTAGTAGCTCATCAGGCAAGAATCTGACTCTCTCTCTCTCTCTCTCTCTCTCTCTCTCTCTCTATATATATATATATATATATATATATATATAATATTATAATCTATTTATTGGGTGACAAAAGGAACATTCATATGGTTTTATGCGATGCATTCATCAGGTGAAGATGTTCGAAACATCTTCACCAGATGAATGCATCGCATGAAACCAATATGGTTGTGAATGTTCCTTTGTCACCCAATAAATAGATATGTAAAACCTATATATTTATCTTATTATATTATATAACAGCTCTATTTTATATTGAGCACTCTACCAATTAATACTGCCTTTGGTACACCATTCCAGCAAAAGCTGAAATAGTGACCATCTCACACTACAGGTATATATATATATATATTCCGATGCTTTTAATATAACCAAAAACGTTCCCAATAACAATATTATATATATATATATATATATATATATATATATATATATATATATATATACCTGATAACGATCAAAGTAATCGCACCATAGCAGTATCTGATTTGCCCATCTGGAGAACATGATTTTGTACTTAAGCCGAGGTTGTTATATGATTATTTGAAGTTACCAACGATTCTACTTACTTAATCCGTTTCATGTAATGTAATGGTTATATATTACTAGCAGTGGCACGCACTGATACCCAAAGAAAATTGACTTCAAATACGATTACACACTAACTACATACACTTCAATACATTCCTTCAATATCTATTTATTAATACGCTTGTTCCTTAATATTTCGACCATTATCATCTTGCAACACACTCTGGTTAAAAAAGGGAGTATGTCCAAATCACCCATGATGGAATGCAAAGATGGAGATCCTGTTTATCTGGTGTTGCTTATCCACTGAATTCTTTTTTTCTTATGAGTATTGTCAACTTGACTAAGTAATGGCCATACCGTTTTTATTATAAA
>CM042167.1:37306973-37321973 GCA_023376005.1 Doryteuthis pealeii
ATTCCACTCTCTATACCACACAGCTAAACCCTCTCCTCTTTCCATCCCTTACCCACATCAAAAACTTACCTTTTCAGTATAAAAGCAGACGGTAAAAGCGTTTGCCTCACAATAAATTCTGAGAAAGCCTCAACTAAATACTGAGGCGAAATATCAATTAAATTTAGTTGCTATGTTGTTATATCCACTTTTCCCTCCATTTTCAACCACATTTTGTCGATTTTACTCAATACTTCGCCACACACACACACACACACACATATATATATATATATATATATATATATATATATATATATATATATATATGAGTTAAATAAACAAACAAATGTGTTTATTTTTTTATATGGCTTTGAGCCGACAATTTTTGGAGGATATGTGTTTAATTAAAATCATACCTAATTTTGAAAATTAATTAGTTAATAATTTAGGCGGGCATATATGTTCAAATGTAAGGCTAAACGAATCGAGAGAATGTCAATCTCTGAATGTACATTTCGACTTATTAGGTCTCATCAGCAAGGTTATAGACGGTGCAGTCTCCCATGTCTATAACCTTGCTGATGAGACCTAATAGGTCGAAATGTACATTCAGGGATTGACATTTTCTCGATTCGTTGAGCCTTACATTTGAACATATATGCCCGCCTAAATTCATTAATTATTAACTAATATATATATATATATATATATATATATATATATATATATATATAATCAAACCGAACTTTCGAAACATTTCTGGAAACTAAAAGAAAAAACTTAAAACCCACAAATAAAATGGCAAATCATTAAAAGAAAAGTCAAAACCACTAACAGGATTAAAAACAAATGCAATTTTTCCCTGCAAGAAAAGAAAAGCAATTATAAAATCAAAAAACGCGGCAAGAACTATTGAATAGAAGAAATGAAATTATATTCAAATGTAAACATGCCAATAACTTAAGACTTATATTTTTAAAAAAAACTTTAAAAACAAACGAACATTTACGTGTTCATATATACAATTACAAAACCCTGACCACGAAAAATAAATACACAAAATACATAAAATACATTAACTTAGAACATACATATTCACTAGTAAAAAATAAAATTTTAAAACAACGACATCATCGGCATGGCAAGCTCGCATAGACCTTGAGGTTTATAGAAACTACGAGTGTGCCCGTGTGCATAAAAACTTTTAGGGATTCATAAAAATCCTTGTATGAATATATATGTTTGCTCCTACAATACTATACTGTATGTTTGTACAGTTAGATTACGATGATCCCAAATAGAATCATCCCTAATTTACCAGTCATTTGAATTACCTTACACACACACACACACACACACACACACATATATAATATATATATATATATATATATATATATATATTTACATAATTATTAGAAACCTAATATTTATGTGCAATAGTATAGAAAACAAGATGGCGTTTTAAGTGCAGCTGAGCGGCTTGAAGATTGATGACAAGCTGACTCTCAGTCCTAACCTTCCGGTGGATACCGTGAAATCGGTGGAGGAGACCCTCTTCAGTTTAGATTAGAAAATAGATTTTAGGCAGTCGGCGAGAAATCACGACGGTGGTGAGTCGTGTATATACACGCTCCGACTCACTCTGCGCAGATGTCTGGTTGGGGATTCAAAAATAAAGTAAGATCAAAGCAAATCGGAGTCTTGTGTTATTACCTCTAAAAACTAACAATGACACAGGGCTTCTGATAAAGAGAAATCTCCAATAGAAGACCAGACCCGAAGTCCCCAAGAAAGTCCAGACCTAAGATAGATTCAAGACGAGAACCAAAGACGAAGAAGTGTTATTGAAAGATTACAAAGAACGTCAGCAAGAGAAACTAGAAGTAGAATAAGAAGTAAGATAAAGAAGGTATGCAACAAAGTATCAGAGTTAGAAATGAATCCAGTGAACAACGACAGATGTTGAAAGGCAAAAAAAATACAAACATCAACAATACTCAGAAAACTACAAGCCCTTATTCATAGCTTATATACACCGAATAATGCGACCCCTTGTCCTGTTAGAGTAATTATAATTGGCTTTTGTCTATGCAGTCAATAGTGTTATTCCTCTATACTAAAATTTTTTGTAGTCTTGGTATTATTTATTATTATTTTCTCATTTAAAAAATAATAGAATAGTTGCATATACTATGTATAAATTCCTGAACAGACCGAACACGTCAGCACAAATAAAAT
Source organism: Doryteuthis pealeii (assembly GCA_023376005.1). Taxonomy (NCBI): domain Eukaryota; kingdom Metazoa; phylum Mollusca; class Cephalopoda; order Myopsida; family Loliginidae; genus Doryteuthis; species Doryteuthis pealeii. The sequence goes on from CM042167.1 coordinate 37,309,197, forward strand.
AACACTCAATTTATCCAATATCAGAATTCTCTATCCTTTATAATTTTCCTAAAGAAATAACATACACAGAACCACCACACCCGACACACACAACACACACCACTAAAACCACACAAACTATTAATATCATATATAATATGCATATAATATGATATATCATAAGGATGATGGACAAATCCAGACAGATGTCGCAAAGAATTAGAGGAGAAATAATAGACAAAGGAACAAAACTCAACAAAAACGGACATGATGAAAGCCGGTCAAGCACTGTGATTAAATATATAATCTAACCTACATATTGTCTGAGTTCTTTTTCTTTTGTCCACAGTTTTCCTTCTAATCTTTCCAACACACACACAGCCACACATCACAGCAACACTAGTAACGTAACGAGCTATATATTATATATAATCGAAAAGATTATAGAATTAAGATTTAAATCAGCCGTTGTAAGAGTCGTGTGCTGTCTAAGATCAAAAATGCCTGTACTCTGTCCGACGCAAGGTCTACTCGTAGATTTCTTGCACTCTAAATTCATAATATAGTATACATTGAATCCACATAATCTACAATCTGCCACGAAATCTAACGAATATACAAATACCTTTAATGTATTAATCTGAATATAACATCTGATCAATTAATAAAACGAGCTAACAACATAATAAAAAATAAGAATTCCAAATTTAATATCTCAAACTCACTCAGAGCGTCTATCCTCTTCACCTAAGTATAATGCACAGCTTTCTTCCACACACTATCTCACCCATACCACTCACCTACTATGTAAGAAGAATGAAATATTGAGATACAACACTTCAGACCTCTCCTTCTCTATGCGTCCGTTAAAGCTCTTCATATAATCTTCTTTTTTATATATCATCAATAAATAAAGATTGTACTATCATTATTCAATTTCCTCATTCTTTAAATTTACTTCTCTTAATTACTAATTAATTAAAATAAATACGTATTGCAGGAAATCTCTTTTTCTTCAAAATTATATTAGCAAATAAGTGATTATACTATCAACCATAATTCTTTATTATATCTTCAACAAACAACACATAACAAACCAACATCCATAAGAAAGATAAAAAACAACAAACAAAACTATTATACTAATATAATAAAATAATATTCATATAAATACTAAATCCTTAACATTTATAATATTCTTTGACTTCCTCCTTGAATCTACTATTCTTAAACGACTCCTATTCTCCTTCTCTCATATTAACATCCTCTATCTACTATCTCTATCTAATTCTAAAGAGTCTTCTGATATCCTTATCTATATCATTTTATCATCTCAAAATATATATCTTAGTATAAGCACAGACTTTAAAATTCATTCGAACCAAAATTTTATACATATATATCTCTATACTATCATATTTTACTAAATACTATTAGACCAATCATACTATCTATCAACATACTACTCATACATCATTATCATCATCAATACGGTCAAGACTCTTCTATCTACTCATCTCCTCTCTCTCTCTCTCTAATCATACTCTCTACTCTCTCTGCTCTCTTCTCTTTCTCTTTCTCTTATGTCTCTCTGCTCTCGTCATTTCCCTCATTTTCGCGATAGTGTTTGAGCCTAACAACTCTCTCTTGATCTCTCTCTCTGTCATACAATCTCTCTCTCTACCTCTCATTCTTCACTGTACTGTCTTCTCATGTCCTCTATACATCTGTTAATGCCTTATATATGTCGCGTCAATCCTCTTCTTTCTAATATCTTAGAGTCCTTTATACTCATCTATCTCTATATATCAGTACATCATAATGTCCTGTCGGTCATTAAGTCTAATCTTCTCTCTCTAATTCCTTCAGCCTCTCTATCATCATCTCTCTCATCATCTGCACTCATCTTCCTCTGCCTCTCTCTCTCATCTATGCGTCCGCCACTCTTCCTTCGCCTTTCATCTTCAGTCTGAATATTCTCTCGATCATCTATACCTCTCCCCTCATTCTTCATTCTTTCTCATTATCATCACACCCCCCTCTCACTCTCTCTCTCTATCATACACTCCATCTCTCATCTCTCAACCTCTTCTATCCCTCAAACATGTAATATCACCATACCAAATATCGAATCACAATGCATCCAACTATCTCCACTATCATATTTATATATATTATATATCATAATTATGTTACTATATTATAACTTATGTATGAAACGATTAGAGATAATATATACATACAATTATAAACCCTCCCTGCTATTGATCGTTCATCGAGTAATTACTAGACATCTCCATCAATACCCATCAAATCAATCTAACCATATGAAGAAAATAAAGTACTCATGGTAAAATCTAAGACTCTATGTAAATATCTCCCAAGAATCTTCCATTCAATTATGACTAATAGGTCGAAAAGACCTCATGAACAATATTTGACTCAACCTGTATGTCTAGAATTTATCATCAATATGCTTTACAATAACTTCCATATATACGAACCAATCTACACGATGTATACGCTATAGACCCACTACCTTTTCCAAATCTTCTCCATCAAGAAGATAAATGTCCCAGCCCCATCCCAGTGATATGCACACTAAGACCTCACACTCTAGAGACTAGAGTTCGACTGATCTCAATATATCCACTTAACCCTGCGCTACAGCTCACGCTACTTTTAACCCACCCCTACCACCACCACCTTATATTTATTCATTTTTTTAATAATCAATAACAGAGTCATGCAGAATTTTTCAACACCAATATCTAAATAACACTTAATAAAAACTTATCCCTGAATCTTAGACCTTTGATTGAGTTCGTGGTTGGGTGACTTATAACTGCCCATGCGACTTATATGCGTGTTCATATCTTTATGCTACGTATAGCGTCGTTGTTGCGTTGTGTAGATTGTGTGCGTGCATAGAAGATGTGAAATAAGTTTAGCGACGCATAATTTGAGTAAACTAGAAAATCACAGATTAAAATAAATGTAAACGAATATAATTATGTACATCATAAGAGATAAAGCAAAACTATAAATCATATGATTCCATCAAACTTGTAGATTATCCATTCCCATCTTAAACCAGAAACTAACTACAGTAATTAGTCCATTGCCCTAAGGTAGTTAGTACTATTTAAGCATATATTTAACAACTAGACCTATCCATTATCACACGCAAACACATTCTACTCGTAACACAAGCAAACAATATACAAACAAATAGTTTATCATAATAATAATATATATAATACTAGCTTATATGTACCCGTTCCATTAAACCGATCTAAATAAAATAAAATATTCATAGTAATATGATTGTAAACCAGACGAAATGTGTTAGATAGAACATATATAAGCCGGAAATAATTAATATGGAGAATTATAATGTTTCAATTAAGTTTTCAGATAAACAATAATTAGATGAATGAAAATTGTCTAATGAAATTATACCATTCAAGTAAATATAATAATTAGCGCTGGAAAATAAATTAAAGCATATCACTCCACTACATTAAAATAAATAATTTTACTAAAATATATTTAAAAAATAGTAAAAAAGAATTAAAAGCAATATTAATCAGAATATAGATCTATTTACTATATATATATAATATAATTAATATAATACGAGTACGTGTATTGTTTAATCAAAAAAAATAGTAGCGGTATAATAGCGAAATAAATTTAAAGAACGTTTAACAAGTTACATTAAATGTCAATTGTATCGACCACATTAATTGATTGTCATCAACCTTATTTAATTTATAACACATATAATTATCTGTTCTCGGTATTAGTATATCCTATTCTCTATTTTCATTATGATTCTGTTGAAATATTAGCAAACAATCTAGACCGAATATTCTCATATCACATCTACAACATTGACGCTATTATAGCAATAATATATAAATGGGTATGTGTGTGTTGTTTTTGTGCGGATCTTGATTGGCATGGGAGCCTACACACACTAAATAATTAATAATTATACATAAATATATAGAATTCTTTATAGTTATATAGTATGACAGCAGTTGTTGTATTCAAATTACCTATCAATATTATAATAAACATAATTATAATTATTATATTTTATATATATTGTAAACAACCCTAGAATGAAAGTCAGTGACTAGTTAACTATAACATTTAATAAATACACACTTTATACATCTTAACTCATATTTTTAACTTTAAAAATTTTATATTATGTTAAACTATATAACAGAAATTTAAATAAAAGATTAAGAAAAGATCCCTAAGTAGTTGTAGACAGTTAATATAACCTACTCAATCATACGTAAACATCTTTTAGCTAAGCAGCTCATTTCCAGATGCAATACCTATATAATTGTTCACTATAGCTAATCTCAAACGTTAAGTATACTATATATTACATAGTAATCAAAATGAAGCATCATCTATAAAAACTATTCGATAAACATATCGTATGTATTTGCTTCAAAACCCTTCCAGCTATTCGTCGAGATACGCTAACTTCTCATACCCTTTAGAGCAATTTAGATACTGCTAGCCTGCTACCAACCAGCTACATTAATATATCCCTATCTACCCTATACATTTAATTATAGATTCCAAATATATATATCTTATGGCCCAAAGATATTAATATTTTCACATGACTTACCCTCTTAGGATCTTTTCTTGGATATGTTTCCTACCAAAAAAATCCTAGAGTATATTTTATCTATCAAACTGGTTTTGTCACAAATTTTTTTACGTATCCTACATACCGTATCACTCAATAAATAGTATATACTTTAAATCAGTATAACTAGTAAATGACTATATATTTATATATATCTATTAGTAATATCATATATTGCGTTATATTATATTTCTCCTTCATGTGATGTTGCTCATATTATATTCGTTATATCAGCCTTTTCTACATCTCAATTTTAAACTATATCCTTAAGGTAGCTTATCATTAATAATTCATCATAAGCTCATCCTTAATTATAAAAAAAACATCTGTCCATCTCGACTAATAGTCTCTATACTTTAGTTACATAAGTGGTCACTATAGCACATACATGATTACCATACTTCTAAAAGATTCATATCGTATTCTAGTTCCGTACTTATCTATTATTATCCCATCTGCATTAACTATCGCCCTGACCTATTGACTCCAGATTACCATTCTGTTCTCCGCATATCTCTTTATGGATATATGAAAGAGAGAGAGGAAGTAGGGAAAAAAACAGAAGAAAGAAAGAAACAAGAAAAAAGAAGAAACAAGAAATAAAAGAATTGAGGAAGAAAGAAAGAAAAAGAAAAGAAAAAAGATAGAAGTAGAAAGAAGAAAGAAAAAAGAAGAAGTAAGTAAACAAGTATTTCATTTTCTTTTACTTTGTGTTACTCTTATTTTTACTGTATATATGTTTTATTAAACCCGTAATGTTCTTTCTTTCCGTAAACTATAGTGATCAGACAATTTCATCACTATTTAACTTATATTCTCTATCTCTATTCAGTCGACACTTTTGTTTTAGACCTTATTTACATTTTCGTTATCTTCTACTGTACATATAAGAGGATCTGGTCTCGTATCTTCCTATCCTGAAGGATACATGCCTCTAAATACCGCATATAATAAGCTAATCATGACAGACATAAGAATACTATTAATTAACGCGCCAATTAGTTAGCAAAAGTGAGTCCTCTGAAATCATTATGATATACACCGTCATTAAGAGATTAGAAATGTTCCCTTACTTTAACTTTCCGAGTCCTTTTTAATTTTAGTATAACAATTAAGCGATATAAAAGATATAATAATTAACATTAAAACTTCTTTGTTGTTTGATTTCGTATAGTAATTGACCAACAGATATGCCCGGCCAATTTATACGGACATCCGCAATTACCATTACAGAAATAATATACATATGATCAATCTATTCATGTATGCGGTTATTTTGACTAACAAGTGTCTTGTGCCGAAGAAGCAGGAGTGTTAGAAGAAGCCTGAAATTTTCATTTTTACGCAAATGTAAACTAAAAGACTCTCAAGACATCCAATTGATAAAAACATCAATAAAATTGAGATAAAAGTCTAATAGAAAATAAAAGTTGTATCAAAAGTGTTTAAGATGCAATCCAGCCACGAAAACGAGTTTAAATGGAGGTCTGAAGCACAAATCAGAAAGAAACGTAATAAAACGGGAATTCAACAAAGTTAACAAATCGATTTCCAATTATCTTCATTTAATTTAAAATTGAATTGTACTTTATTAAACCACGCAGGCGAAACAGATATCCGTCAGCATATCATTAACATTTGTTTTTTCAATCATACTGTCGGATTCAATTCCATTTATTATATACTTATAAATATATATATATAAATATACATCACTGATTATTGAAAAGCATGAGTAAAAGAAAACAACCAATATATATAAATATATATATATATATATATATATATATGTTGTGTGTGTGTGTGTGTGTGTGTGCATGTGTGAAGAAAAAAAACAGTTGAGATAAACCCGGAAAAATGTAATGAATATAAAGAAAGGTGAATAACAAGCCAAACAATCTCTAATTATGTGTTCCTTAGTAAAATATATATACAACTAGATCCAGTAGACAAGAGTCCTCCATAGGATAACGAAAAAAGTATCCCACACACACACAATTATATATAATATATTATATATATTATATATATATATATATAATATATATATATATATATATATACGCACGTCGTAATTCTCAATTCCTCCCTCTGTTGAAAAAAGAAAAAATTTACTTTTTCAATAACAATTCCAAATTCGTTCAAAATCCTACAATGTATTTCTTCGATGACTAAGATTAATTTTCACTCTGAAATAACGCAAATTTATTTCGGTGATGTCTTATTCTTCATATATTCAAAAAAATATCAAGAAGTAGAAAATATGAATATATAAAGCAGTGTATGTAGTCCGCGCGAATCTCGAAAATACTATAATTAACGACAAAGCAAATAAATATACACGTTTACCGAGCTTTTTAAACAATTTTATCTATATTGCAGATATAATTAAAGAATGCTACATCGTAAAAGCATATAATCTTTTTTGCATTTAAATAGTAAATAAAATAAAATATTGAAACGGATAGATAGAAATAAGATGAAAGGAATGTATATATATAATAATTGAAATAGATAAGATGAATATAGATAATATAAATATATATATATATATAATATATCAAATATTATTTTATATGAATCGTCTAACAAATATATCTTCAATAATCTTATATAATCTGAACCATTCTCAGTATTTTTAATCTTAACCTCAATAATAATTTCTATAACGTTAACTATGTTTTACTTACCAACACGCAATTATATTTATATATACAACAAAATAGCGGTTTACAGTGTGAACGGAAGGCTAATTTGCATATTAATATTAAAAAATCGAATTTAATAAATATGCTGCTTAGTGTATTTGATCTAACTATTAGGTGTTTATATTTAATGAATATAGCAAAAACCCAATGAATTACGACATATCAATAGAGATCTAAAAGACATCCATAACCCACATATAAAACAAATTTCTTTCGTTCTTCAGTTTGTTTGTCCCAATTTACTTAAATCAATCTACCTTTCTATCTTTTCCTCTCATGTCAACTATCATATTCTCAGTTATCTGTTGGATGTCATCTTCACCTTTACCATCTTGTCGTCTATCGCTAGAACACATCAACAACAACGCGCATAACTTACTTCTTAAAAATCTAGTATTCATCTAACTAATCGTAACATTATTTTACTAACTAACACATACGGCCGAGTTGAGTCCAACTACACAACACTCACTATCGTCTAAATCCTTCTAGTTGGAACTGAGTAATGACTATTGAATTATAACCGGACGCGCGAAGAGACTTCAACTGTCAGTTCTAATCTCCCTCCTCAGATATAAAGGACTCTCTCCTGCAGATATATTATAAAAATTCCTATCTTAGTATATATCCAAATATATATAATTATTACTTCTTAGATATATACATCATATACCTGTATAAGTATTCCAATTGCCGCTGTTAACTTATCTGCGTCGCAATCCCTTCCGCATCAGTAATAATTCATAAGTCTCAATACTAATATTAAATACGAAGCAGTAATAATATACTACAGATAACTAAATAAAGAATAAATAAATGGAAACTCTACCAAATGTTCAATCAAATCAAATATTTCTCAGACCCACCCGCTAACCTACTTTAACTCAATGGTGTAAAATTTCATTAGTTAAAAATACATAATATTGTCTTCTGAGTTCCCTAACTCATTTTAGAACCACTTACGTTATTAGTTAAATATACGTCTACTTACATATATATATATACATACTTATATATCATATAACTACTTATATATATTAATATATATATATGATGTTGCAGTGATGTTTGTGTGTAGATGGAGTATGTTTGTTGTAAGTGTGGAGCCAGTTATCAATACTCATCAATCTTATATAACAACATAATTCTACTACTAGAGTCCTACTAATCTAATCTATTCAATTCATTCTCATTGCTAATAAAATATACTCATCCATTTCTCAATCTACAAATATATCTAATAACTAAATCTAATCCGATTTCAATGATTATCATATTTACATCCACTATATCTATCAATACTATATCTATCCTCAATATCATATCTTATCTATGAGTAATCTACCTCACATCTTCTTCATAACATCATTTTATCATTATAATGCTATACTTTTCTATACAAAGCAATATCTCATTCAAAAAAAGAATAAACTTAATACAAACACCGTCATCAACGTGAAGATATTTATTTCTGTCATCTCTTAACAGGAATGACAAGGGTCCAAGCTTTTCAACTGATAGCTATACTATGCTGTCAATACTTCCAACCTACGGACAAAAATACCAAATATAAGTATGTCAAATCTTATCGCAAACCCTATAATAAATAAATATACCAAATGTAGATATATATTATACTATACCAATATACTATATAAAAATTGTATATATTGTTGTTGCTCACAAGCAATTCTTTTATTCAGAAGATATTGAATTTCCGTGCTAGCCCATCCTCACATTCATTTAGTAAGTGATTATTGATCTGGAGTTGTGTACGAATGAAAAATGTGAAGTGGAACTCCCGACGTATAGAGCACTCATGAACTCTTGAGGTACATCTTAAATTTACTAACTCCACCCTATTGTATACGCCTGAAGCCCGTCTAGTCGTTCGTAAAAAAATAAAGAGAAATAAAGGAGAGAGAAAGTATTGAATGAATAAAATAGGATTATTTTAATTAATTTAACTTACACGCGTTTCGGTCAGGAGTTAATCCATGTGTACATTATTCTATCTATTATTATTTTTAATAAGAAAATGAAATAAAATTATATATATATATATATATATACATATATATATATAATAGTATAAAATAATAATAATTATATAAAATAATATATAATATATATATATATATATATATATATATATATATATAAGATTTTTTGGAATGTTCGTTTATCTTTTAGAAGCATTGTTGAATAAAGTATATGTATTAATATTTATATTTTTGCTTGAAGGCAATTACAATGCGAATATCGCATAAATTCGATAATTATAGAAGATAATAATGACAAGTGAATTTCGCAAAGTTGAAACAGTCTGTACGATATTCTATACACCGAGTAATTCTTTGCGAAATTCACTTGTCATTATTATCTTCTATAATTATCGAATTTATGCGATATTCACATTGTAATTGCCTTCAAGCAAAAATATAATATATATACCATGTTTCCTCGAAAATAAGACGTACCTGCAATATAAGACCAAACCTGATTTTTCAAGATGGTTTTAATAAAAGCCCCCCTTACTATAAGCCTTAGTTGAGAGCTATAACATTCCAGAGGATAATGATATGAGTATTTTTTAATAAATTGTCGTTAATGAGTTTTTAAGTAAAAGAACATGTTAATGGTATATATGTGTAGATCATTTTTTCGTAATTTCTGTTTATTTAGAAACTAGAAGCGGCTATCAGGCGTCGCATGGGTAGAGGGAGATTTTTTTAAAGTTGGTCTCGCAGGTCCATGAGGCATCCTTAGGGGCTCCAACTTACGATTCAGTAATAATTTATAACTGAATCGTGAATGGGACCCTAGCAGGATTCCCCATTAAAATCCTCTCGTAAAAAAAAGATCTTGCCTTGATCGAGCCACCCTAAAATAAAAATGAATGGGTCTACCATGGTTTCAATCAAATTGAAATGATTTCTTCGGGACCCTAACTATGTTAACTAAGTGGATGTAATTCCTTAGTTAAATTAAAGATATTTTCGGAAATAACGTTTGAACGCTACGTTATGCTATATACGCTACGTTATATATATATATATATTATATATATATATATATATATATATAATTATATATATATATATACTAGCAAATATATGCACCCTCCGGGTGCAAGTATTTAAGTTTTAATGTAATAAAATATTGTATTAAATTAGAAAGGCTAATGAAACTAAATAAGAATACAGATAAAAAAATTTGAAACAGAGGGAGTATAATAAAAGATTTGAAACAGAGGGAGTATAATCGAAAAATAGAACAACTGAACCTTACTCTTCCATCACTCTCGTCTTTCATTGTTATTTTTTCTAATTTAAGTATTTAGTTAAAAGAGGAAGTAAATAATAAAATGACAGTTATTTTTTCTTGTTAACGGCTTTCATTTAAGATTCATTGAAGAGATTTTTGCTTATATTCATTAAAATAAAACCAAATAGTTAGAAATCAATACTACTAAGCACATATTTATTAAATTCGATTTTTTAATATTAATATGCAAATTAGCCTTCCCGTTCACACTGTAAACCGCTATTTTGTTGTATATATAAATATAATTGCGTGTTGTCAGTATGTAGACATAGTTAACAGTTTTAATAATGTAAGACAATTTTATTAATAATTGAGGTTTAGATAAAAATAAAATCATGGAGAATGTGATGTCAATAACTAAGAGAATTGTGACTTGAGTAGGAATATAGTTTCGGTTACAGACAGAAAAACACACAATCTCCATTATAATAAGATATATATATATATATATATATATATATATATATATATATCCATCTCTATTCATATCTATCCATCTATCTATCGATTCAATTCATATTTATCTATATATTCATCTCATTTCCTATCTATCAATCTATCTATCTATCTATCCGTTTCAATCATTTCATATCTTATTTACTATATTAAATGCAAAAAAAGATTATATGCTTTTACGATGTAAGTCTTATTCTTTAATTATATTCGCAAATATAGATAAAATTGTTTAAAAAGCCCTGGTAAACGTGTATATTTATTTGCTTTGTCGTTAATTATAGTATTTTCGCAGATTCCTGCGGACATACATACACACAACTGCCCTTTATATATTCCATAATTTTCTACTTCTTGATATCTTTTTTGAATATATGAAGAATAAGACATACACCGAAAATAAACATTTGCGTTATATTTCAGAGTGAAAATTAATCTTAGTCTCATCGAAGAAATACATTGATAGATGTTTGAACGAATTTTGGAATTGTTATTGAAAAAGTAAATTTTTTTCCCATTTTTCAACAAGAGGAGGAATTAGAGAATTACGAACCGTGCGTATATATATATATATATATATATATATATATATATATATATATATATATATATATATATATATATATGTGTGTGTGTGTGTGATAACCTTTGTTTTCGTATTCCTATGAGAGACTCTTGTCTACTGGATCTAGTTGTTATATATATTTTACTAAGGACACATAATTAGAGATTGTTTGTGCTTGTTATTCACCTTTCTTTATATTCATTACATTTTTCCGGTTTATCTCAACTTGTTTTTTTCTTCACACATGCACACACACACACACACACACACACATATATATATATATATATATATATATATATATATATATTGGTTTGTTTTCTTCCTACTCATGCTTTTCAATAATCAGTGATGTATATTTATATATACATATATTTATAAGTATATAATAAATGGAAATGAATCCGACAGTATGATTGAAAAAACAAATGTTAATGATATGCTGACGGATATCTGTTTCGACCTGCGTGGTTTATAAAGTACAATTCAATTTTAAATTAAATGAAGATAATTGGAAAATCGATTTGTTAACTTTGTTGAATTCCCGTTTTATTACGTTTCTTTCTTGATTTGTGCTTCAGACCTCCATTTAAACTCGTCTTCGTGGCTGGATTGCATCTTAAACACTTTTGATACAACTTTTATTTTCTATTAGACTTTTATCTCAAATTTTATTGAGTTTTTATCATTGATGTTGAGAGTTTTAGTTTTAAAAATAAAATTTATTTCTAAAACTCTTTTGTACATACGAAAAAAATTAGATACTGGTTATTTTTTTTAGTCCGGTCATGGACCGGGTACTTTTGCTAGTTAATAATAAAAACAAAGTTGAGTTATTTTTAATCGTTAAATTAAATTAAAAGCGAAGTAAATAAAGGATAACATTTAATTTAACGAAAAAAAAATAACCAGTATTTTTTTTTTTTTCGTATGTACAAAAGAGTTTTAGTAAAAAAAGCCTTTTACAAAAATCTAGACATAAGTTAAAAAATACGAGATAGTTAAGTTATATTACTTATTTGAAGAAACTTAGTTTACCTTTCGTAAATAAGTAAACAAACAGT
>CM042167.1:37326973-37334473 GCA_023376005.1 Doryteuthis pealeii
ACTCTAACCATTATGCCACGTGCGTCCATAATACTCGCTATATTGTTTTGTTTACTATATAATAGTTTTTGTAGATTATGATATAATGTTTTGGGTGTATCATTTTCGCGTTCGACTTTTCATTGGTTTGTCATTCATCTTACAACATTACAAGCAAACGGTACCTGGTGCGAAGAGATAGGTTATCAAAAAAAGCCAACAGCACAAAAGACAGACGAGTTGCATCAAGACTTGCTTTATCTAAAAACCCGGAGCGGCGTCCCCGAGGTCTAAGTGGGGACGGGCGCCGGATAAGCTCACCCAACTAAGTCGGAAGGGAGTTGGAGGGTTCTGTGAACCATAGTATACGCACATACGCACATACAAACACAAACACACAAAACTGACACACACATACCACACACATATATATATATATAAAATAGATATATACATACATACATACATATATATATATTATATATTACTGATTTGAAGGCAATTACAATGCATATAAAAAAATTAAATTAAATTGTTTTTAGTTTTTATATGCATTGTAATTGCCTTCAAATCATTAATATATAATAACATACTTAACAATGCTTCAAGCAAATTACCAATTACTATTATATATATATATATACATATACATATATATATATATATATATTATATATAGAGAGAGAGAGAGAGAGAGAGAGAGAGAGAGAGGGAGAGGAGAGAGAGAGAGAGAGAGAGAGAGAGAAGTTTGGCTAGCGTGTACATAGAGCCAACGGTACTTGGTTACTGACTGTTTCCCGCCTATGCGATTATTTAAACCAAGTGAATTTGGTTTTAATAATCGTATTGACAAGAAACTGTCAGAGCTGTTGATTCCATGTCCACACTACTCTAACTTAGATCTAAATGTTCTCTCCACGATACTGAGCACTGCTTATTCATAAATATTACACCTATATGATATATCTCTCTCTCTCTCTCTCTCTCTATATATATATATATATATATATATATATATTATATATATATGTATGTATGTCTGTGTGTATGTGCGTCTGTGTGTGTGTATGTGTGTGTGTGAAGGCACCACTTGTGTAATGACCATCGCCGAGTAAAAAGGACACGGCGACCTGACTTTAAATCCAAGGCTGGTTTCATTTCTATTCGATCATTTGTTAAAGAACCCAGTCTGTCCTATTATTTACCCATAGCTGAAGGCAAAATAGTTGAATGCATGGTATTCATTTCCTACGATGATAACAATTGCACAAAGTGCCTCGTTATACAATACCTTGATCACGTTCTCTAGTGGTCATTAGCAGATGTGGGAGGTAATGAGTTTTTTGTGTCACCTTGCACCACATAGTAGTAATCAACTGACGGCAAGGGACATACCGTATCTGACGGCATATAAGACGAACGGGCATATAAGACGCACCCCCATTTCAGCAGGTCAGATTCAGGGAAAATATTTTTGTTTATTTATTTTTTCTTCGCCAGCATACACTCCTGTTAACCTTGATTATAACAATACTAGCAATAAATTAAGGATGCATGAAGTTTAGGGTAAATAAAAGTACTGGGCGTAAGCTGGGTTAGTAAGCCTCATAGAGAAGATTAGCCTAGACCTATGGGAGGTCTCAAACTTCACCTACGATGTATAAGACACAGGGCAATTTTATGAGCCAAAATTTTGGGAAAAATTTCGTCCTATATGCCGTCAAATTATATGGAAGCGCGTGGTGTAATGGTTAAAGTCATGGGAAATTGACTCGTCGCCCCGATTTCAAATCCTGGACTTTGTAATTGCATTTCACTTAGCGCTAATACCCTTGGGAAAGGTATGAATCCTACTCTCCCTCCAGCTATGGGTAAATGGCAAGGCAGACTGGGCTCTTTAACCTTGGTTATGTAACCGGTCTAGGAATTCAAACCTGTTGAATTTCGCTTAAGTTCAGTTCGTGTGGAGGGGTTGGTGATTATATTTATATGCCGTCAAATACGGTAATCTATACACGCTCGTATCAGACCATTAGCCACAACTGATATAGCAGTCGTCGATGACTACACTGCAATTTAATTTTTTTCAGTACTTTTTATATTATTGTTTGTTTGTTTTTTTGTTGTTTTCTTTTTGCATTTTATTATCGTTTAGTATGCATCATCTAAAATTAAAAATACAAGCAAAGCAGGCGAGGAGATTTGAACTTAAACCGGGGGGGGGGGGGGTCGGAGGAGGCATCTGGATAATGCAGAGAAATAGAATGAGGATGGATGTGGTTGCAGAACTATATTTGAACGCAACCCGCTGGTTGGTCCCCACGGGCAAATTGATAAGGTACCTCCGGCCTTGTCAGACAGGCTCCCAATGATACGTGATACGAGTTCAGATGCAGTAGATTCTCTGTTCTTTATTTGTAATTCATGATGGGGAGCTAAAAAAAAAACAATGATAATGAAAATTTAAATAAAAAAGAAATTAAAAGAAATATTTGAATATAAAGATAAAAAAGAACAAACAAACTGAGAATGAAATGAAAAAAAAGAAGAAAGAATTGGAGAAAAAAAAACGTCGAGAAATATTTTAACTAGAATAAAGATAAAACGATATAAGAACGAAGTGAGAATGAAATGAGAAAAAAAGTTTTAGGGAAGAAGAAGGAATTAGAATAAAAGAAAGAATGTGCAGAAAACGAAAGGCGTGGAATAGATAAATAAAAAAGAAAGAAATAAAGAAATAAAGAAAAAAGAGGCGAGTGAAGAAAAATAGAAAGAAAGAAAGTAAGAAAGAAAGAAAGACAGAAAATTTCAAAAAAGAAAAAAAGAAGACAAAATATTTGAACTAAAACAAATATAAAGAAGAAAAAAAAGAACGAACTAAGAATGAAATGAAAAAAAAGGAAGGAACCAAACACGAAAAAAACAAACAAAGAAAAAACAAACAAACAAATAAAGAAATAAAAAAAGAAAGTGCGACTTCAAGCAGGATGAAATAATGTAAAAAGGAAAGAAAACGAGAAGAAAGAAAGAAAGAAAGAAAAGAAAGAAAGAAGATAAAAGGAAAGAAAGAATTTTGAAAAAAAAAGAAAGATTGTGAAAAGAAAGAAATTGTTGGGAAAAGAAAGGAAAACAAACAAATACACACCTATTTTGTAAAAAAAAAATGAAAGATAGATTGAAAAAATGTTAAAAGAAAGACAGGCAAGAGAAAGACAAAAGGAAAAACATATTTTGAGAAGAAAGAAAGAAAGAAAGAAAAGGAAGAATGGAAGAAAAAGAAAGAAGAAAGAAAGAAAGAAAGAAAGAAAGAAAATTTCAAAAAAAGAAAGAAGACAAAATATTTGGACTAAAACAAATATAAAGAAAAAAAAAAAGAACGAACTGGGAATGAAATGGAAAACAAAAGGAACCAAACACGAAAAAAACAAAAAAAAATAAATCAAGGAAAAACAAAGAAAGAAAGAAAGAAAGAAAGAACGACTTCAAGCAGGATGAAAGAGTTTTAAAAAGAAAGAAAACGCAAAGAAAGAAAGATAAAAGGAAAGAAAGAAAGATTGAAAAAAAATTAGAAAGAAAGACAGGCAAGAGAAAGACAAAAGGAAAGATATACTTTACGAAGAAAGAAAGAAAGACAGAAAGAAAGAAAGAAAGAAAGGAAGGAAGGAAGGAAGGAAGGAAGGAAGGAAGAAAAGAAGGAAGGAAGAAATGAATACTTCTTTTGAAAAACAAGCAATAAAGAAATAACGAAAAAAATTTTTTTTTAATGACACAAGAATATTCAATATTTGTAAATATCTTCAAGCGAAAAAACGGATTTTTTTTAATACTACAACAACAATTAAACCGGATATCATAAGATTTTTTTTTGTCAGAGCACATGCTCAAATTCATGCTAGTGTTTCACTCCCTCTCCATTTCCTGACCCTCTTACCTCCCCTTCATTGTACTACCCCCACCCCTATAATCTCCTATTTCCTCTCTCCCTATTCCTCACCGTTTCTTTTTGTTTGCCCCCTTTTTTAAGTTATCTTTAACCCACAATTCTTCGTCCCAAACTGGAGATTGTTCCTGCCAAATATCTAACGCCTTTTCTAAAAAATAAAAGAGATACTGCCCGGTCATTGCCATTTCGACTAAAACCAGTACCAACGTTTTAAGAGTGTCTACTCCCTGATAAGAAAGAAAAAGACATTATCGAACAAGTTGATGACGTCAAGGATACGCCCTTTACACAACCACGAAATTTCTTCAACCCTTCCCCATACACATACACACACACACACACACACACACACTTATATACTAGAAACGCGTGGTGTAATGGTTAAAGTCATGGGAAATGGACTCGTCGCCCCGAGTTCAAATCCTGGATGTGGTAATTGCATTTCACTTAGCGCTAATACCCTTGGGAAACGCATGAATCCTACTCTCCCTCCAGCTATGGATAAATAGTAGGGCAGACTGGGCTCTTTAACCTTGGTTAGGCAACCGGTCTAAGAGAAGGAAAACTCTGAATTCAAACCTGTTGAAATCCGCTTTAAAAAAATTGACCTTGTGTCACATCCTGCTCGTGCGGAGGGGTTGGTAAATATATATTTATAAACTAGAAACGGCTACCCGGTATTGATTGGGTGGAAGGGATGATAAAAAGTTAGTCTCGCAGATCCATTGATTTTTTTTGGTCCTTTTTTTCGGCATAAAATAACCAGACAAGGGTTAACATGCCGTAATACCCAACCAGCGAACAATCAGCAAATGTGTTCCGCGTGATCGTAGAGAATAGAAAGTAGTTGGGTTTATAAAAACTAGTATTGCTTTGAAAATCTTGGCACAGAAAGAAGACATTTTGGTTTTTAAAAAAATGAAAATAGATTTTCTTTTCGGCACGAAGAAAATCGTGTCTAGATTCAATACAACCTTCAACGTTATAACATAAATTTAATTTACGCGGGAAAACAATATCTCTTATCGAATAAAAGCGGGAAAAAAACTTACAGCTGTGATTTAATGCTAACACCGTTACGATTTACGGTGCAATGTTGAGTCCGAATTGAGCTGTAACACAATGGTTATGACGTGGAACCATGATGGTGGTTTGAGTGATTAGTTAGGGAAAAGTTTGAGTGGTGAAGTGATCAGTAACGAAAAAATTGAATGGTGATGTCAGCAAAAAAGCATGGCATTGTTTTTTTTTATTAGACGAGGAATTATACGTGGTGAAGGGGAGAAGAAAAAAGTAAGGTGAGCATTTTGAGATTTAGCCTGTCCGTCGAAGAGTTAAGAAGCGCGGTGGTTATTGGCTAGATAAAATAAAAGCTTTAAACATAAAATGTCTTTTTAATCAATTGAAATGAGCAAATCAACCCTTAGTCAGAAAAAAACAGCCCTTAGAAGAACTCAACTCCCTTTGTTGTCAACCCGACTAGACAACAAGATGGAAACCGGAGGAGATGATAGAAGGATCAGCAAGAAAGAAATAAGATCTCCTCACCAAGTAAGTCTCTAATCTCTCTCTCTCTCTCTCTCTCTCTCTCTCTCTTCTCTCTCTCTCTCTCTCTCTCTCTCTCTCTCTCTCTCTAATATATATATATATATATATATATATATTAATTGAAGAACTCTCTTATCTAAGAACTTTCATCGTCACACACTTGAATTATCGATGTCAATGTGACGACTAATAGTACCACATTTGGTACCGTGCCCGGATTCACCACCAAATTTGGTACCGTGGCCAACATACTATCACAGAGAAAAAGGAATAGACTAACCTAGACAAAGTATGAAAATCAGCGGTGGTGATGCCTGAGCATATGTTGTATACTAGGCATTTCAAACTGAATAGCGACCTAGGGCTACATGGATTACATATGTATGTCATGAGGGCCACATGGATTACATATGTCTGTCATGAGGGCAGCTTATGACAACTAAGTCTTTAAATCCTTTTTCTACATTAACAGGACAAAGTGATGATTGCTATCATTAGTTTCTTTATAATCAACTAAAAGCCTTGACCATGTGTTGTATATCAGGTATGCCAAACTGAGTAGCTAAGTTTTGTCGGCTGGGGCTTTAGAATACACCGACTGCACCTCTGCAGAGAAGTAAGACTCCTCTCAATGGGACCACATATTTTGAGCAGTTGGCGACCAGTGATGTTTGAGAACGGAATCCAGGTGGCTGAGCAGTCCATGACATGCAACACACCACTTTGGCCCTTACTTAGGCTAGACGGTCAGTCGGAGAAACCCCCTCCGACCAATCGGCTGGTTAGGCCAGGCCCTAGCACCAATATGATTGTCCCAATTCTATTGCCCTTATGGCAACTCCTAACCTTTTTATCATATAAGTGCCAGAAGGCGGTGACTTAGGGTCTTTCTGTCCTGGATATGACGTTAAACTCTATTTGATGGTGATGTTCTTTTTCTGGAGGGCTGGGGAATGCGGAGAGCCCCTTCATTGCTCCCAGATTTACTCTGACCCGGAGTGGTAGTGCCTTTCATGGCCCCATTCATGGGTTAAATAGAAAAATATGTTTATAAAAAAATTGAGTATCCATTAAGAATTATTTTATTTCAAAATTTTGTGGCATTAAATGACCCTCCGAGGTTGATATACTGTTAAACAAAACAAAACAAAACAAAACAACAACAACAACAACAATAACAACATAATAATAATAATAATAATAATAATAACAATGATAATGATTATAATAATCACAAAGGGAAGATGAAAGAACATGAAAAAATAGACAAAAACCAAGACCTTGCTAGAGAATTGAAGAAAGTGTGGAATATGAAGGTAAAAGTGATACCAATTCTATTTGGGGTATTTATTAAAGCTTAGAAAAGAGACCAGAAGAACTGCAAATCAGACTAAGAATGAATACCAACCAGACAACAGCATTTTGAAATCAGTTAGAATACTCAGTAAAGTCCTGGAGACATGTGGATCACAACTATAGAGCTTAAATCGGCTAGAATACCCAGAAGAGTCCTGGAAACCTGAGGAGACTTGATGTCACTCAGTATCCAGTAAAAGACCAACAGCTAACGCTGGTGTGAAGAACCCGGACCATATGAGCTTTAGGCACCCCTTTTTGATCTCGATTAAGAAAGGACATGTTTTTCATTTACACCACCAATATCCGGTTGTTTTAACAGGCGATTTTTAGATTTTTAAAAATTATAAAACTAACCCATGACACTAACCCTAACCCTAACCATAACCCCTAACCCTAACCCCAAACCCTAACACCTAACAAACAACCGGATATTGACGCTGTAAATAAGAAACATGTCCTTTCTTAATCGAGATCAAATAGGGGTTCCTAAAGGTAATATGGTCCAAGAACTCAAAATAATAATAATTTGGAAAGTTTGGATATCAGAGGAAGGATTGAAACCATTCAGAACACTGCACTGCTGCAATCTGCCAGAATACTCAGAAGAGTCCTGGAGACCTGCTGTCGCTCAGACTCCAGTGAAAGACCATCAGCTAATGCTGATGTGAAAA
>CM042167.1:37339473-37341973 GCA_023376005.1 Doryteuthis pealeii
AATTTTAAAGTTACTTATCTGTTCATTTACTGAAGTGAGGATTCCGCCATTGCTTTGATAAAAATGACACGAAATGGATATATATATATATATATATATATATATATATATATATATATATATATATATATATATATATATATATATATTATACTAAATCTGAGTTAATCAACATTTGCTTACTAAAGGTTTTTTTACTGTTTAGTTTAATGACACGAAAATTATACTAAATTATTCCTTACTTTTATGATTGAATTATGTTTGAAAAAATTATGTTTTAATTGGTTCTAATAAGTCATAATTTGCAATTAAGTCAAAAAACGAATAATCTCTTACTTTACTCTGTGTCTATCTCTTTCTTCCCCTCTATGTATATCTTGACTTCCTCCTCGTTATATAATGTTAGTTTATCTGGAGCGTAGAGAGAGTGAAAGCCGGGAGAATTTGAAATGTATTTCTATGTTAAATTTCAAAACCAGTAACCTCTAGCTTAAATGAGGTCAAACATGTTTATCTTATTCGCTTTGCTTAATCCCTTTTCCCTAATCTCAATTATCTACTCAGAGCTGAATGGGTGACCCAATGCGTCATGTTTTGTCTAGTATATATATATATATATATAATATATATATATATATATATATATATATAATATGAAGAGAAAAATGGAAGTGAATCCGACAGTGTGTAATATAGTGAAAAATTTGAAAAAACACATGTTCATAAAACGAGTGATGTATATTTCGCCGACGGTGCCGGTGTTTCAATCTGTTTCAATAGATCTTCATCAGGGCTTTTGGTTATTTGAGGAAAAATAAATTTATCACAGAGAATAAGAAGACTGTGAGAGTCGTTTGTTGGTCAGTAATCAAATATGATATATGATGGATGTCTCGTCACTATCAGTTTCATGCTTACTGCAATCATCAGACGAGACGGTCAAAATTTTAAGATTTTAAGATAAAAAAAAACGGTGTTTAGCTTTTTATTTAATCTAAAGATAATCTTAACATTCTGACCGTCTCGTCTGATGATTGCATGAAACTAATAGTGATGTTGTGTATTTTGGCAGTAAGCTATTTTTCAGGCATGTGTTATTGAATAACACGGTGTTTAGATCCAATTGAAATAGGATAATTCCCATACTGTTAGCCCGAGCGCTTTCGACTGCTTCTTCAGTCGTCATCATGGGGTATAGGAGTTCGTTTTAGTTCGTTTTTAGGTCCTTTATCTATGGTTTTTCTTTTTGTTTTTTGAATTTGAAGAGTCTATTTTTTTCTAGAGGGCTGCAAACACCAGAAAGATCGCCAGACGACTGGAAAAGACACAGATCCAAATAATGAAGAAGTACTCCGTGTTATTCAATATATATATATATATATATATATATATATATATATATATATATATATGCGTTAATATATGAGTAGTAGCTTACCGGTATCGTTGGGAGCGCACAGTATCCAGAGGTTAAGACCGTGAAAAAAAATACAAAGTGCTCAATACAATGTAGAGCAAAATTTATTTAAGAAATGGATATAAAGTAACATATATATATATATATATATATATATATATATATATATATATATATATATATACTACGTCTGACAAATATTAAGGAATTAGTGAATTTAGAATAGGATTACATAGGTTTATGATTTAAAAGTAAATAAACTAATAACAGTTAAGACGCAAAACATTTTTCTTTAAAAGCTGAACATTCGCAGGCAGCTTAGATAACTTACTCTCGCAAATTAAAACGAAATTGCTGGCTTCTTTACAACTGATATATTTTTTCTCAAAAATAATTCCCATCTTCTTGTAATAAGACATAACTCAAATAGTTCACAGTGCCCTCTAACGAGAGGCAACAACTTTCCTTTCCTTACTGAGCAAATTATATGATCACGTGGTACAGGGTTCGAAAATGGAATGTTAAATTTCTTAGGAATTAGGTACTGACCCATTCTTCCAGTCGTATATACCATTCTAATTTTTTTACACTGACATACAATATCTAGCTGAATAGATACATCAATTTGGGTACAAGGAAGAATATCGCTCTCCTTATCTGACCTTGTACCATGCTATTTTATTCTATCGTATCGGTTGGCTGTACCATTACAACTAAATAGTATTTCTTGGCTTTTAGACACATTTTTGATAGAAAAACAAAATTTTCTTTTATTTGGTTTTTATTAATATAACTAGCAAGATTATGCGACATCCACGCGTAAGTATTTAAGTTTTAATGTGATGAAATATATCTTATTAGAAAGAGAGATAGAGAGAGAGAGATAGAGAGAGAGAGAAGAGAGAGAGAGAGAGAGAGAGAGAGAGAGTGTGTGTGTGTGTGTGTGTGTGAAGAGGAAGTGAAGGGGTGGGGAGTAAATGTTTGAACAGAAATCATTAATTAAACTAGTACAAAATAAAAAACACCCTCCGGGCGATGTAAAAATAGATTTTTGAAACATATTGCCTGAGGGGTGGGAGTAAA
>CM042167.1:37346973-37349473 GCA_023376005.1 Doryteuthis pealeii
ATATATATATATATATATAATATATATATATATATATATTATATATATATTAATATACCAAACTTGTTGGTAAACACTTGTGGTAAGAATAAAACCCGGCTAATAGTTTGATTGTAAATATATACTACCAAACATCACCTGGAAAAAAATTGCATAAAAGAAAAGACCAAGATAGTCGTACCAACCGAATACAATCGGTTGATACTATAATACTTGGCTAAGAGAAAAAACAATTCATATATATATATATATTATATAATATATATAATATATATATATATATATATAATGAGAATATATATATATAAACCACCAGGATTATTTAAAGCTAAAAAGTAAAGAGTGCTCAATACCTAAGTAGGGCAAATAATAAAGTTAAACCTAATGAATCAGATATACCTACTAACAATTTCGCCTAGGGCTCTTCAGGGCAAAGATCTGACTTTGAATAGTTTGGTATGAGCTTCAGGTAGGATGGCACAAGGTCACAATCAGAAGAGAGCTTTTTCTTAGTTTCACACACATTAAAGTATCTACCGAGAAAACTTTTGGATGGTACAGCAGAGAGTTAAATGGTAAATACGGGGGTGGGGTGGGGGAGAATGGTTCTGTGCCAAATTCTTACGAAATTGAACATTCCATTTACAACCTGGTACCACGTGATCATATAATTTTCTTTGTAAGGAAAGGGAAAGTCGTTTCATCTCGTTAGAGGTCGATCTGAACTATTTAAATTATGTCTTCTTCTAACAAAACCGGAATTATTCCTTTAACCCCCAAAAACAACAACAACAAAAAAAAGACTTTTTCAAATCATCCAGTAAAAAATGCCAGCATCAGTTGAAATCACCTCAATAATGGCAACACGGTGTCTTCATCGCATGGTCTATCACGTGATCACGTAGAAATATTTGTCAGGCGTTAATTACGAGAGAATATGTTATTTCTTGTTATTGGATCCTTTCCGTTAACTAATGACAATGGCGTAGTGTCCAAAATTAAATTAGATTAAATTAAATTTTAAAAAATGATCTGCATCTGCGTAAGTGACTCGGCAGGCCAAATCTTGAGTGACAGTCTTTGGTGCAATGAATGCACTCAAACTGTGATTCTTTCTTGGGCTGCTGACTTTTCCCTCTCACTCTATCTGGCAATCACTTGTTAATGTACATATTAACTAAGGTTGAGGTCGTATGACACATGGTCACGATAAAAAGAGGGCGCTTTTTGATTACGGACGCATTATTTGTATCGAACTTAGAAGTAAGAATATTTGACAGATGTCATTAATTATAAGAGTGTGTATGTGTGAGAGAGAGACAGACAGAGAGAGAGAAAGATAGACAGACAGACAGACAGACAGAGACAGAGACAGACAGGGAGAAGGAGAGAGAGAGGGGGAGTGATAGAGAGAAAGCGACAAAGATAGTGAGAAAAAGAGAAAGCGGGAGAGAATGAGAGAGAAAGACAGAAAAATAGAGAGAGAAAGAGAGAAAAGGGAGAGAAAGTGTGTGAGAAAAGAGAGCGAAAGAGAGAGAGAGAGAGAGAGAGAGAGAGAGAGAGAGAGAAAGAAAGAAAGAAAGAAAGAGAGAGAGAGAGAAATTATTTGTTAATAAGTATGCAAAATAATTAAGTGTTTCGTAACGTAATTAGGAATCGCAAACAATTTTAGTTAATGTAAATTATGGGCGAAGAAGAGAGAAAGAAATATTTTGGAAAAAGTATTTTGAAAAGAAAAAATTGGTGGAATGTGTTTTTATTATTTGAACTAGCAAATATATGCACCCTCCGGGTGCAAGTATTTAAGTTTTAATGTAATTAAATATCGTATTAAATTAGAAAGTCTAATAAGAAGGCAGATAAAAAGATATGTAACAGAGTGGGGGTATAATAGAAAAATAGAAATGAAACTTACTCTTCCATCACTCCCGTCTTTCATTTGTAAATTTTCCTAATTTAACTATTTAGTTAAATTAGGAAATAAAGAATAAAATGACAGTTATTTTTTCTTGTTAATGGATTTCATTTAAGATTCATTGAAGAGATTTTTGCTTATATTCATTAAAATAAAACCAAACAATTAGAAATCAATAATACTAAGCACATATTTAATAAAATCACATTTTTAATACCAATATGCAAATTAGCCTTCCCATTCACACTGTAAACCGCTATTTTTTGTATATATAAATACAATTGCATGTTATTAGTATGTAGATATGGACAACACTAATAAAAAGGTGAAGCAATTTTATTAATAATTGAGGTTTAAATAAAAATAAAATCATGGAGAATGTGATGTAAATAACGAAGGGAATTGTGACTTGAGTAGTGATATAGTTTCGGTTACAGACAGAAAAACACACAATCTCCATTATAATAAGATTCTGATCGACAAAATTCTTACGTTGGAAAATCTTTTAGGAAATACACAGAAATAATTCAGGGAATTATGTCACAAAATGTGATGGTGGGGTATTAACGATGATCATAAAATAGA